>JARFJB010002231.1:16475000-17075000 GCA_036346205.1 Vesta saturnalis | reverse complement strand
CTCTTTAAAAAAGTAAGGGCTGCTCTTAAATAGCACATTCTTTCAGCACCGCACCCCAAAGAAAAATAATTTAAATTCTTTCTTCCACTCTGTAAGTCATTTTGAAAAATTAAAAATGAACCAGATGTAAGATGGTGCCCGCAAATTTCAGAAACAAAAAAACACACAAAATTAACTAGGTGAGGCCACGTATTTCATTCCCTCCCCAAGGGGGAGGGCGGGCTGCTCGAGCTTTCCAAGCTCCTTCAGTCACAATCATGGATTTCCAGCATACATACATACATTACGTATATATGCATGGTGGGATTAAGGATGGGTATGGTCAGGATAGGATCGGAAGGAACGGAGTTAGGGTTCTGAGGGGGAAAATACTACCTCAGCATTCGCCTAACTAGGCGCACATGATGTGCATATATGCAGTGACCATGTCGCTACATGTGTATGAGGAAACCCCCCTGAAAAAACCTCATACAAGGTAGACGTGTTTAATTGGAAAACGTTTCTTTTTGATAACTGTCGTCATTTTGTCAAATTTACTTACTAAAAAACAGCAATTTGTTCTTAGGTTGAATGCTTCCAATTCACTATTTCGCAAATTTTTACGCATCTCTAATTGCATTTAAATTAACATATGTAACTTTAGTACACATCTCTTATTTAGTTAAAATCAGTCAAATCAGCGACATCTCTAAGGTTTCGGATCATATATATATATATATAATACATATAATAATATATTTTCTACACATTTTTAACTTTTGGTAACAATGATTAAATAAAAATTTTCTCAAGTTTGTAAAATTGATTTTTAAGGTGTTGGCCAATTTTTTTTTCTTCCTTTTAAGAACGCTATTGATCGTGCATGTTGAGTTTCTAGAGAATTTTTCGTTTCTGGTTCTGGATGCTGAAGCATCATTTTTTTGGAAAATTCTCACTTAAAGTAATACTTTGTTAAGTAAAAGTATTACTGACGCTTTTAAAAGGGGATATAATTGAAATTATACATTCGTCCACATCTTCGGTAAGTGGTAAGTGTTTTGATAACCTCATGGTAATTAAAATTGTTTTCAGGCTTTCGAATACAAAAGCATTCAATACCAATTCTTCATATATAAAGACACTTCAATCGAAATTACGTTGATTGTTCATTATCAGCTCGTTTGTCACCTGTAACAGATATGAACGGTTATAATTAATTAAACATCGTACTTATATTTACCTTCCTTTAGCATCTCTGCACTACCTACGTAAGAGCATCTCTGTACTACCTATGTAAGAGCATCTGTGTACCACCTATGCTAGAGCATCTCTGTACTACCTATTTACGAGCATCTCGGTACTACCTACGTAAGAGCACCTTCGTACTACCTACATTTCTAACGGCATTCCTTCCTAAACTTTCTGCTCACATTTTACTGTTACGTTACATCCAAAGTACATGACTATCGCTGGAACGCATAAGAGCCTTGCTGACATCCATGACCATATACGTGAAGGCTGCTAGATCAATAAAGGTCAGATTTTTTTTTCTTTATCACTTGGTTACCCGATTGTGCTTCCAAATTTCAATTACACCTAGGAGGTTCTTAGTGAATTTCTACAACGAAAATAAATGGACCGATCTGTAATCAAAGAATCGACAATTGTTACCTCTTATATATATATATATATATATATATATATATACATAATATATATATATATATATATATATATATATATATATATATATATATATATATATAATTCATTAATTCAGCTTTGAATATTTTGCACTCAATCACAAGTAAAATTTTAATTGAATCATTAAAATAGATAGACCACACCTAAACAGTTTTAGCTTCCATTTTGACCTAATTAATTCTAGCTTCTGTGGCTACATTCACCCAACGATTTAACTCCTGTTTTGATTGCAATATACCGGGTGTAACGATTATCTGTATTACGTGAACTACTGCAAATGTTAAACATTTAATTTTACATGAATTTGTAATTTTTATCTCGCAATCTTTATGTGTTATGTTACTTTTCTTGTGGACAAGGTTGTTCGGACCAGTTTATTTTCTATAAATTTCTTGATTACTTTGTTTGTTACGGTAGTTATTTACTGTGGACCGAACAAGCTTTCCCATTTACTGTATACTGTGTGGAGCGTAAAGCCAGCAAGTTCAATAATTAAATTCTTTTTATTTATTTTTTTATCTTACTAAACATCCCAATGGGATTATGTGTTAATTTCCGAATACGAACAGTAAGATCTTACAACGGCCCGAAGGGGGCATATAATAATTTTACTTTTCGTTTATGTTAGTGAAATTTAAATTATAATTGCCGTGGGCACAAGCTGAGGCTCACTGCTTGCCATCGTGGGCTTTGGGTGGAATGTTAATTTATACATATTTTTTTATTTTATTCTTTTGTCAGGATATCGACAATAAAAATTACTTTATCGGGGAATTGTCAACTCATTTCTAATTCCTCCTTTCATGCTTATTTCTTTCTTTTTTTGGTAAATCCTGTTTCAGCCTTTACAGGGTTTACTCTCCTTTAAACACTTGTTGAGTATTTCCTTATTAAAGCCTGTGGCGATTACTCATATCCGGTTCCTATCTAACCAGATTCTATCACTTTAAGCTATACCTCCAAAACAACCACGCATCCGAGTGTTCTGCGGTCTTCCGACCGTACGCCTGAGTTTAGTCAAGCTCACTCATTCTTTTTTATGCCATATGATGGTTAGACACGTGGCACATCTATGTTAATAACTGGTTAATCTTTAGAAAAAGAAAGAAGGAACAAAAGGCCACGTACTTCATTCCCTCCCCAAGGGGGAGGGCGGACTGCTCGAGCTTTCCGAGCTCCTTCAGCCACAATCATGGATTCTCAGCATACATACATACATTACGTATATATTCATGGTGGGATTAAGGATAGGTGTGGCCAGGATAGAATCGGAAGGAACGGAGTTAGGGTTCTGAGGGGGAAAATACTACCCCAGAATTCGCCTAAGTAGCCACAAATGGTGTGCATATACGCAGTGACCATGCCGCTACATGTGTATAAGGAAAAACCCCTGAAAAAACCTCATACAAGGTAGACTGTAACGGGAATCGAACTCATTACCTCCCGAATGCTAAGCAGGTCGTGTCACCACTACGCTACTAGCTCGTGTAAATCTTTCGTCGAAATATCGTTGATAACGATTATATTGTTTATCTGACAGTCACCTAAAGTCGTCTTTGCAATTATAGTTGTATTAAGCACAGATTCTTCAACATAGGACTATGCAATCGCTTTTCCACCCTCCATGACGTTCTAAATTTTTTAAACGCTGCCTACGTTTGCAAATAGAGCGGCGGACGTTCGACGAAAGCAATATCCCGTGTAGAGGAGTGCTTCTGGTAAATTCAAATTGTTGGCAATGTTACTTGATATGCTTCCAAAGTGTGGATTCCAACGGGTTGGACTGTGCATTTACCATTTCTATAAGTTAGGAAAGATCGATCGTACGGCGTCTGTTTAGGACACAGAGGTAGAGGTTTGTTAAATACTTCTGTGGGTATTATTTTTGCATGAAATTCTGAGTAATCACAAATAATCGAGGCTTGTTGGTCTTTGTGTTAATTATATGAACAACCAGAATTGTTTCTTTGTGTTCTATGTCACTTTTAAATTTAAATATTCTTCATTGCGTAAAGCTCCAGCAATATCAAACACAACACAAATATATAATAATTGTTAAATTCATATATCCAATTGGTTTTGAAAAATTTGCATGAATTACCTTCATCATCTAATACACTTCATCCGGTGTATTTAGTACTTCTGCTTGTGAAAGAGTTTTGTACTTTTTTGAAATATGATTTTTTCCTTTTTGTTTTAGAGATGCCACAAGATTTTTATATTTGTTAATATCAACGTAATTTTTTTCTGAAAGGGTTGCTTTCATCAAGGAATAATATTGAAGACGAAAAATATTCTTTTGACAAGTCGGAAAAACATTTTCGCTATATTTTTTAATTTCGTGTTTGTTGCACCACTTCATAAATATATGATACTGGCGATTGCAATTTTCAATTGATTTTTTTGCCAGAATTTCCAAACACGCTTCTAAAGACTTGAATATCTTCGTCCAGTATTTTTTAATAAAAATGTTGTTTAAAACTAGCTGTTTATAAATAATTGACGACAAAACTTTTAATGTTAAATATGTAACAGTACGTCAGCGACGCAAGTGACTGTTATAAACGATTTCTCTCAGCCATGGCTATGTTGATGAACATTTGCGGCAGGCAAAATGCTTGATTTTTACAGTAAAGTGTTTGTTTAGTTCCGAAAACCCCTATTGCAGTGTATGGTTCTATTGACGGTTGAGGATAAATAACTTTATTTCAAACACAAAAGATATTTGAAACTATTCTGTTTCTACTATTCGTTACATAACATCTTTACTGGTTAATTATTTGTATCCACTTACACAAAGCCCTACAAATGTTTAACAAAAATTGACTTATGTTTACGTATGTACTAGTTACGAGAGTCTTAAATTGTATCTGTCCATACTCCGTGGTCTTGATTTCGAAATAATTGCTTTAAGTGATTATTTTTAATTCTACATTTTTGTTTTAATACTGAATACGTAACGTTTGCAAACTTCTCTATACGGTGCGCTCCATCAATCACAAACTGTTACTTGTAATTAATGCCAGCAATTAGTTCTAATCCTTGGCTACTCTGGCAGTGAAAAAAAAGAACTAATTACGCTTTAAACGAAAACCGGCTGTATGACAGTTTGGTATCTTTATGGCATACTTTCTATTAATCCTAGGATAATCGTCTTGAGATATCCTCAACCAAAAGTTGTGGGAGAGTTTTTGAATCCACGTATCAGTTTCTATTCTTCCAGCCCTTCTGATCCCAAAGTACCGGATTGGAGAGAGATCTGAACCAAGAATTAAAATTTGCTGTTTTTCCATGAAATCTGGACTTGTTGCAAAATATTTTGGCTTATATAACAGACCCAGTAGAAAGAGAACAGTTCCACGTAATAATTTCACGTCGATTAAACCACAGAATGCTTATTTTTGAATATAAACGTTACTCATGAAGTAAACAACATAAAGTTATGAAAATAAAGTTGAGAAACGAATCTATATTTCGGAATTTGTGCGTTCTAATTTGTAATATATATATATATATATATATATATATATATATATATATATATATATATATATATATATATATATATATTATTACAAAAATTTAATCTCATAGTTTATAATCATTTGATTATTATCAATTACAGTTGTAGGGGTTAAAAAATAAGAAAACATCAAATTAAAAATGTATATGAAATAACCCCATAATGTCAGTACGCAATTGTCAATATTTGAACAAATAATGTAGTTGATGGGCTTTATTAGTCTAATTAAAGAAAATAATAAACTCAATTAAGCTCACATTGAAAAGCATTACGTTCGAATATCAAAAATAAATACGTGTTTGCACACATCGACGATAAACCTCATATGGTTCGTATTTTGTACGTTAAACCTTATTTATAATGCATTTAGGTCAATTGTAGGTTAGCATTCAGTAATATTATTGATATTGTTAGCAGGATCGTCCGATGCATGTATACGTCGTAACTGGACCCTGACGTGTCAATCACCAATGAATAATGTAATTAGTGTGCAATCAATCATTAAGCGTGGAACACAGCTGTATATCTCTCAGGCTATATGCTACATGCTGATCAATTACAAACTTAGAAGCGTTAAATATAGTATCTGCCTAATAACCGTGTAAACGA
The DNA here is from genome assembly GCA_036346205.1 of Vesta saturnalis. Classification (NCBI taxonomy): domain Eukaryota; kingdom Metazoa; phylum Arthropoda; class Insecta; order Coleoptera; family Lampyridae; genus Vesta; species Vesta saturnalis. The sequence goes on along the minus strand of JARFJB010002231.1, from coordinate 17,069,185 downwards.
AGATCTTACACGAAACTTTTTTGCTTATTGAAATGGCATTCAGAGAAGCCGGAAGCCCAAGCCTTTGATGAAATAAACATGCATCGTTTTACTATTTAAATTTGAATATTTACTTACAGAAAAATTAATAATGCCGGTATTTGTACGAATTAATGAAAAACATCATAAAATGTGGGCAACACAACTTACATTACTTGATTAGTTTCTTAGATAATCAATAACAAATTAGAAACATAAATTCCTAGTAAAACACTACCCTAGCAAGAAGGATTCTAGTTAATTTTATTTGTTTACTAAAAAACGACAGTTCTTTTTACTTTATAATTATAAGTTTAGTTAATATCAAACATTTATTTTTTAAACCCGAAAAAAATTCATTTTTTTAAAGATGTCATTCAAACTAGACTTTTGACGTTTCAATCACACATTCGAACAAAATGAAAGTTTAACAAAGGTTCAATGTTATTGGACATTTAAATTTAAGATATACAATTAGAATGTATATCAATTTTGTAACTAAGTTACAAAAATTAATTTATAAGGCTTATTTATTAAAATCTTTTACAAATGATACTTATCTAAAATTTAATTACATTTTACAAAGCTTGGAGTGTTTGTTACAAATTTGAGAGCTTTCAGAGACTTTTTTTAATTCTACTCAAGGAAACGTGTTTAAAATTTATCATCTTTAATAAAGGTCTTTCTACCTTGGTCAATGAAGTTAGCAATTCTCGATATACTCACAAAATTTGCTTTAGTGCACTTTATCCAATACCTTTATTTGTTAATCAGCCCACCTTATAGTAAAAATAATAAATAATAAATTAGAAGATAGGTAAATAAGAAAACAGAGAAGGCACCTTTAAGATTATATCTTGCATGAGATTAGTGACAAATATTTACAGATTTGCTTTTTATTTTACGAAAATTGTAATACTCTTAATAGGGTAAACCGCCCAGTTGTTAGACATAAGGGAGTTATTTGAACAGTCTGCTTTTAATAGAGTAAAATAAGGTTTCTGTTTATATTAGTTCGTTTGGTTTCATATAGAGAGCACTATTAACCTTTTAACAGCTAACTTCAGTCAGTAGACATATGTCAGAATTTGTTTCGGAGCGAAACGTGTTTTCATCTAGAATTGTATAGTAGTCACCTCTGTTGTTTAACATTTATATTGGTGGTTCCTCAATAAGTGTACATATGCACGTGCACTCCCAAATTTCATGTCTCTTAAAAAAACATATTTAAATTTTCTCATTCTACCTGTAAAATGTTAATTCCAAAAAGAATAAGTCAAAGACCAAAATTCAAACTGCAGATAAGTTCGTTTTGTTCAATTTTTTTTTAATTTCCAGTTAAAAGAGTGTAAATTTTTGCGAACTTTTATTTGATTACCTTGTTTTTGGGTTTGGAGATATTTAGGAATGGAAATTTTTATTTGTAGAATCAGATTTTATTCACAGATGACAATTTAGATACGAGAGACCGTAGAGCTCGAATGGGTATTGCCGAATGGCAACAGGGTTGAGAAAATATGGAGAATTATGTTCTAATTTATCGAACTCTCGTGAGGTATTCGTTTGACTATTTTTGACGTTACAATAAGAAACACGTTTTCAGTATTACATTCTTATTTTAACAAATTAAGGTTTCAAATTGATGAGAGAAGTGAAATAAAAAAATACGTTGTCATTCAATAAAACAAAATACTTAAAATTATTCTCGCGGTAATAATGTATGTAGATTATCCCCACTATAATAATGTTCTGATTAGCTAAAACGTACACATATGATTGAAATTGAAAGTTCCTATTGGTTCTTAGAAACGTCAAAAAATAATCTATATAATTTTGGATCAAATTCCAAGCACCAACTGACGTCAAAGTCAAATTTCACCTAGTCATTAATAAAAAAATTTCCTATATGATGCCGACCTTATCTGTGTCACTGTACATTATATATATATATATATATATATATATATATATATATATATATATATATATATATATATATATATATATATATATATATATATATATATATATAATGCTTCAAAAATACAATTAAATTTAGAAAGGTGCCCAGCCACCACAGTTTCCATGCAACCTCTTTCATGCATACATGAAGAATTGTAAAACCGAAAACAATAATCTATGTCAGAATGACGTTTAAAACTTGATATGAGGTAGAGATTAAGAGATATAAATACATGTTAACTTAAGCCGCCCGCATATTCAATTAATTTTTAGACTTAACTTGCGTTATATTAAAAAACTTTATAAAGAAAAGTTATATGAAATTAAATTTTCTTTAAAAAATACGTCTACACTTTTTCTTATGAGATAAATCGTTATTCAGATATTGCAAAAATTCTACCTTAGGAATTTTTTTGCCATTAAATTATGCGCCGTATCAAAAAAAAGCATACAACATAATTCATTGGTATGTTTATGGTCTATATCTAGGTATATTTGTATCTTATCATTATACATCTGTCTTAGAAATATTTGATAAAACCCAAAAACTCACGCACGCACACACACACACACACACACACACACACACACACACACACACACACACACACACACACACACACACACACACACACACACACACACACACCACACACACACACACACACTCACACACTCACACACACTCACACTCACACTCACACTCACACACCTCACACCCACTCACACTCATACTCACTCATACTCACACTCACCTCACACCCACACTGACACTGACACTCACATTCACAGTCACACCCACACTCACACTCCACACTCACACTCACACTCACACTCACACTCACACTCACACTCACACTCACACTCACACTCACACTCACACTCAAAATCACTCACTCACCTCACACGCACACACACGACACACACACACACAGACACATAGACACACAGCCACCCACCCATCCACACACACACACAACACACACACACAGACACAGACACACACACACACACACACACACACACACACACAACACTCACATTCACACTCACCTCACACTCACTCACTCACTCCTCACTCACTCACCTCACACTCACACTCCCTCACCTCACTCACACTCCACTCACCTCACCTCACCTCACCTCACCTCACCTCACCTCACCTCACACTCACACTCACACTCACACTCACACTCACACTCACACTCACACTCACACTCACTCACCTCACCTCAAACTCAAACTCAAACTCAAACTCACACTCACACTAACATTCACATCCTCACACTCCACACTCACTCACTCACTCCACACTCACCTCACACTCACACTCACCTCACACCCACACTCACCACTCACCTCACCTCACACTCACACACACACACACACAAACACACACGCAGACACATAGACACACAGACACAGACACACCTACCCACACACACACACCCACCCACACACACACCCACACACTCACACTCACACTCACACTCACAATCGCAACTCGCGCTCCCACTCGCACTTGCGCTCGCACTCGCACTCGCGCTCGCTCTCGCGCTGGCGCTCACACTCACGCTTACGGCTAAAATTGAAAATGCCGTCAAAGGTAGCGTTTGGTTTGAGTTCAACAACAATAGAGTAATTTGTAGGATCCAGTAAGACATCAAAATTTCTGACCAATGTCTAGCATGGCTATCACCAAAAAGGAAAATTTGGGGTTTATTTAATTTAGGGGCAGGTGTATTTTTTATATTTGCAATTAGTTCATTTACTACTGAATTGCGAATTTTAAATTCTGAACGTTCAGTTTGAGTCGATGTTAATACTTTAGTAGTGTTAACAGTCTGAGAGTGTTTGTTTACAAAAACTTCGTTTACTTTACAATCGGCAGCAACAAAATTTGTTTGCGTCTAGATCCTGTGCATTTCCTCAGATTTTCGATGATCTTTTATTTTTTGTAATTCATCTTCCAGAGATCGTATTTGATCTATACATATGCATAATGCTTTATTAAAAGCTTCTTTTTCCTTCTCGAACGATTTGTCGATTGATGTACTTTCCTTGAAATACAATCTAATTTCCTAATATGTAGGTATAGTAGGTTGGAAGGTACAAATTAAGAGAAGTGAAATAATTTGAATTACAATTTTTAACTTCCAACCCACATATACATATGTAGGTGAAGGTTATGCAATCAACTTTTTTTGCACTATCGCTAAATCGGCATATTGGCTCATTTTACAGCTTTTGGTGTGTGTGTGTGTGTGTGTGTGTGTGTGAGTGTGTGTGTGTGTGTGTGTGTGTGTGTGTGTGTGTGTGTGTGTGGTGTGTGTGTGTGTGTGTGTGTGCTGCCTGCGTCGTGCGTGCGTGTGTGATGGGTGGGTGTGGTGGTGGTGTGTGTGTGGGTGTGTGAGTGTGGTGGTGTGAGTGTGAGGTGAGTGAGTGGAGTGTGGGTGAGTGTGAGTGTGGTGAGTGTGAGTGTGAGAGTGGTGTGGTGTGAGTGAGTGTGAGGTGGTGGTGTGTGGAGTGTGAGTGTGTGAGTGTGAGTGTGAGTGTGGTGGCGTGGTGTGGTGTGAGCGTGAGTGTGAGTGCTGGGGAGCTGGGAATGGAGTGTGAGTGGATTGGAGTGTGAGTGTGGTGTGTGTGTGTGTGGTGTGTGTGTGTGTGTGGTGGTGTGTGTGTTTGTGTCTGTGTGTGTGTTGTGTGTGTGTGTGTGTGTGTAGTGTGTGTGATGTGTGATGTGTGGTGTGTGTGTGGTGTGTGTGTGTGTGTGTGTGTGTGTGTGTGTGTGTGTGTGTGTGTGTGTGTGTGTGGTGTGTGTGTGTGTGTGTGTGTGTGTGTGTGTGTGTGTGTGTGTGTGTGTGTGTGTGTGTGTGTGTGTGTGTGTGTGTGTGTGTGTGTGTGTGTGTGTGTGGTGTGTGTGTGTGTGTGTGTGTGTGTGTGTGTGTGTGTGTGTGTGTGTGTTGTGTGTGTGTGTGTGTGTGTGTGTGTGTCGTGTGTGTGTGTGTGTGTGTGTGTGTGCGTGTGTGTGAAATTCTAAGTAGATGAATGATGAGTCTATAGAGTGTAGAGTGTGAGATGTATGTAGAGTGATGTGTATGTGTGTTGTGTGTGTGTGTGTGTAGTGTGTGTGTGTGTGTAAAGTGTGGTAAGTGGTGTGAAATGTGAATTCGATGGTTGTATGATGTGTCGTTCGTGAGTTTTAAGGGTTTTATTCAAATATTTCTTAAGACAGATGTATAATGATAAGCATACAAATGTACCTAGATATAGACCATAAACATACCAATGAATTATGTTGTATGCAATTTTTTTGATACGACGCATAATTTAATGGCAAAAAAATTCCTAAGGTAAAATTTTTGCAACATCTGAATAACGATTTATCTCATAAGAAAAAGTGTAGACGTATTTTTTAAAGAAAATTTACTTTCATATAGCTTTTCTTTATAAAGTTTTTTAATATAACCCAAGATAAGTCTAAAAATTAATTGAAAATGAATGAAAATGGTAATAATGCATTATTGGTATCTTATAGAAGCGGGCGGCTTAAGTTAACATGTATTTATATCTCTTAATCTCTATCTCATATCAAGTTTTAAACTTCATTCTGACATAGATTACTGTTTTCTGTTTTACAATTCTTTATGTACGCATGAAAAAGGTTGCATGGTTACGCTAAAAAATTGTAATTCAAATTATTTCATTTCTTTAATTTTTTAAAATGTCTTTAAGATGTCCAGATGTCTATTAACTTCTGTCAGACATGAAGTTTTAAACGTCTGTTAGACATAGATATCGTTTCTGTTTTTACAATGTTGCATATATTCGTAATTAACTTATTAGAAAATATTTCATTTCTTTTCATTTCCATTTTGTAGGTTGGAAAGTCGTATGGTGTCCCACACCAGATATTTTTAATTTTTTAAGCCCCAAGTATGCCCCGCCATTGGTTGGATTGTGCTCATTAACGAACTTGGCCTAGATTTTATGGCAAAGAATTTTTGTAACAAACTTCATATCGATAACCTTAATGGTTCAGAAGATATGGCGCACTCACGCACGCACGCACACACACACACACACACACACACACACACACACACACACAAATACATTTTTCTAGAAATGTGTTTTTCGTGTTGTTTAGGCCATAAAACATCGAGAAATGCAAAAAATATAAGAAAGCAAAGCTTACTGCTGAATAATCCTTTTCTGAATATTACTAATGTAGCGATTATTTTTGGAACGAAACTATTCTGGGATGTGACACGAGAATAAATAGATAAATGAAAATAATAACGCTAAAATCAATTTTTAATCGTATCTCTGTGCTTTCTTAAGAGATAGATAAATGCTCATATAGATAATTATTTAATATTTATAAAACTATATTGATTATAACCATAGATTAAATTAATTATTTAATACCAAATATTTAGGGTATTATCTTGACAGACACTAATTTTATTATAGATATTAATTAGATAAAGATGGCATTTGTAGAACCAAATTAAAAATATTCAAATTCATAGATTAAATTAGACATTTTTACGATGCGATTAAATTTGTGTTTTCCATATTGAAAGCGAACGTCTTACATGCAAAATCTTACAATTTTACAACACTATTGGGTGCTTTAGCAAAGCACGTTAGGAATTAGGCGAATTAAAAGCCATTTGTAATGTAATTCTACCAACCTCTAACATTCCAGACCTAATTCTAAAAGTTTCGCGTGAAAAGTAAAGAATTGGGGAAGATAAGAATAGAATTTTCAGCAATGAGGTATCTTGAAAATTGTTTGTATAAATTCTCATCTATGTTTTTGTTTTTATTCGTTAGTTGGATTAGTTTTTTTATCTATGTTAGACAAGCGCGATAGTCCAATTTATTTTCAATTTACGCACTTGGCTGGCTTTATATTTAATATCCTAAATATGTCAAAATAAAAATTATATGCATTCCAATTTATCACATGCAAATTAAACCTGACGAAAATGTACCAAATTAGATTGGAAAATATAAATTGAAGGATTATATATGAAAGGTGTATAAGATCCTTGGCAAGAAAGCGATTTTATAAATTGCAGTTGAGCATCTTTACGCGATTATGCAATTAGGCTATAAAATGCAATTTTCATTTGACAGAAATTAATTAACTTCCAGGCACATTGAAAATCTATTATGAAACTTCTGAATAATAAATCAAATTTATTCATATCTTACACTTCTAAATGTACTTGCAGTGTATTTATCTCAAACCACTTAGAACTTCGTTAGATTTGAGTAATGTTAATTCATTACTGCATTATTTATTGTTTTATTTTTGTGTATAAAATAATTTTTACAATAATTTATTAATAATAGAACTCCCTTTAGCAACGTGTAGTTAGTTACGTTCATTGATTATTTTTCTTTCTTCATTACATGGTAATTTAACTATAATTCATTTCTTAAATTTTTATTTTGCGTAATTCCAACATAAGTTGCTATATAAAGTTAATTGGGTTAATTAAAATATTTACCTTTAGGGTTTTAAATCGTGTATATATTATTTATCTCTTAAACTGCCTTGAAGATAATAAATCAGAACACTCTGTATCGGACAGATACTAACAATAAGAAATATCATCATCAATGAACAAATTTACAAAAATTTAATTAATTATGATGTAAGTGTAAAGTTCTGAAAAGCTTTAATTTGAAATTGATAAAAGCATTTACATATAGCAATTGACATACCAATGAAAGATTTAATCAAATCTAACAAAGAAATGAATTTCGGTTACCAGTAATTGCAATTATTAATATATTAATAGACAATGTGTATGTTTAATATGATCTAAATTTTAATTAAATACTAAATTTATATTCCTCAAACGTTACTTCGTGAAATTGTATCTCTATGTGTTTCAATACATGTATCATTATCAAGGAATGTGTATAAGTAATGTCAAGATTAGTTTTTCCTTTTACTTCACTAATAACAAACAATAATTAAGTCCGTAAATTAATTCATTATGCACAGTTGAATATTGATAAGAAGAAAATTATTAATTGTAAATAGAAATTTTTCTTTGTTTCAAAATTAAAAGTTATCACTTATCAAGTACTATAAATAACCGTTAATATAAATACAAGTTGTATTTTTGTTATTGCGAAAGTAAAATTTGGTAAGTAATAATTTAGTTTATATTAAAACGCACATGTTGAATGGAAAATTACATTCAAAACCTTTTATATTAATTTGTAGATAAGAAACCAAAGCATTCAAATAGATTTTAAAATCCGATCAATCTAATTAAATTAAAATAAACAAGTAATAATTAACACCGTCCTCATACATTAGTTAATTTATTTAGTAAAAATTGTATTGTTAAATAGCAGTTTCGATATAAATAAGTAAAGTTAAATCTGAAATACTTTCTATGAATTCCAAGTACAAAGGAATGTATCTAATCTTTTACTATTGTATAAAATTTGTATGTTTAAATAACGCGAACACCGACAGATGTGTCAAACAGTAGTCAACTTCTGGAATTACGTAATTTTGAGTTGATTCAAGTGTTATTAATTACTAATTAAACAGTTAGATAGAATAAGTATTTTTATTAACAGAAACTAGCCGAATTTTATATCAATTGCTTTGTTATTTTACAAATCATAGTTTTAGCACGTTGAAATAAATACTAGCTCATTGATTGATTTAATATCAATTAAAACAAATTGTTACGCTGTCGCCTCATCGTTAAAATTATAGAAGTTCCTGCCGTTCCCCACTTTTAAATGTGGTACTCTATATGGGTTAGTGCTTTTACAAAAATCTTTATCTTTTCGTTCTCACTGCGTTACGTATAGACGACGCTGCAATTGTGAATTGATATGAGGTAAAGAATAGTTTAACAATTGAATAATCTAGTTAAACTTAATAAAGATTCGCTCTGTAATTGAGTTCGAAACCTAGTTGATTTGTTTCGATAACTAGCACAAGTCACTTTGCTACCGAATACCGTTTTGCTTGAACCGTAATAATTGAAATCGGAATAATTCACAGAGTTCATATTTATTAAGAATAATTCATTTTCATCCATCACTGGTGAAGGAATTTGGTTTGTCAAGGGGACTTGTGACCTTTGTCTACCGTATCCGCCGGCCGTCCGTACCAAATAAGTTTTAGGTACATTTTCTACCATAAGAATTTTATCCTCCACTGGGAGGCCCGACGCAGCCATTTGGGAAGCCGTATATGATCAGAAGTGGACTCAAAGACCGCCTGAACGATAGTGTATCTTTGGGTGGCGCCCGGATCCGTTTTCTAATCCCTAGAACGAACGACCGCTGTCCACAACCGTCCAGGAGCATTATATAAATTAAATACCGTAACTTATAAGTAAAATTAATAAACATATTTCCCAAACGAGTCATAATTTTTGTGTGAATTATAATTCAATATTTAAAATATCTGTAAAGGCCAGCCTATAAGATCAACCTGTTCGTTCATTAAATCCACATTCTGCTTACGTTTATAAATTTCGAATTCCTTGCGAAGTTATAAATATTTACTATTAAACGTTTGGCATAATTTGATTTGTATGTGTGTGTTTATATTTGTAACATGTGTTCTTTGTATCTAATTTCAAAATTCAGCTTGTACAATATGAACAGAACTACAGAATGTGGAGTTCAATTTATAAATACCCGTCTTCAAAATGTTGTTGGTTGAATATTTGAGATTAAGTAAACATTTAAGAACATTGGTATTAGATTTGAAAGCTACTTCGTACTTCTGACATTGATCTATGTATTAATGATCTGTATGCAGCTAATTACGTGTTTTATGTTGACATGAATCGTTCGAAAAATTAATGTCTGTATGACTAGGTTTTCTGAATATGAAGAATTCAAACTCATTCTGTGTATTAATTTTTTTTAAGTTTAAATCTAAAATATGAATGGCTCTATTTTGTTTTTTTCTCTGTTGCACATTTTATATTAAGATGTAAAATGTTTTTTAATTAACAACTCATCAGTAAAACCTGTTGAACTATAAAACATGAGAAAATATCATTAACATACCGAAACCAAAATACAGTCTTACCAGAAACATTTAATTAAAAAATTTTAAATTATCCATAAAGATATATTTGCTAAGATGGACTACCCATTTGTAAATATTCTTTTGTAGACAAATCTGGTTATTGAATCTGAAATAATTTTAATTAACACAGATAATTGCATAATCGCATACATTTTTGAGGGGTACATTAGAAAACATACTAGTAAAATTAAAACCTATTAGTATGTTACGCACAAAAAATGGTTACATTTCATCTATAATCGACAGTAGTTAAAAATCAAGAGTACAAATTATCTATTAAAAACATTTCACCAGTTAACACAGAACCGACAGAAAATAACTACATATCAAAGAAAGTAGCTCACATATTGCAAAAAACAAGAAGTGTAAAGTAGCTTACAAAACTAATACCAATGTTCTTAAATCTTTAGTTAATGCCAAAGATTCAACTAACGACATTTTGAAGTTGGGTATTTATAAATTGAGCTGCATATTCTGTAATTCTGTTTACATTGGACAAAACAATCAGGAACTTTGACATTAAATAAAAGGAACACATTAGACGTTACGAATATAAACACACAGATAAATCAAATAACTGTATTTAATTAAACTATAATAGTAAACAATCACTTTATGACTTTACAAGGCAACATTAATTTTTTTAAATTTTTTTAATAAGAAAGTCGAATTAGATGTTTTGAAAGCATTCGTAATTTATAAACATACACACTATGTGCCTTAAATGAACGAACAGGTTGATCTTATATATACTCACCTTCAACAGCTATTTTAAATATAGAATTATAATCTATGTGTGCTATTTTACCTTAATGATTTGTTGCCATAGCTGTTTGATACTATTTTACTTGTATACTTTCACTTGATAATCATACATGTTGTATTTTAGAGCAATAAATAATTATATAAAAGAAGGCAAATATTCTTAGTTTGTTTTATTAGTTTAGTGAAGCTTTTGATATATTCGGTTATGAAGTTTGAGGAGCAGTGATTTAGTTACGAATTTTTGGTATATTTGTCGATGCTTGGTTTTATTGTAAATTGGTGTAAGATACTTGTATTCAGTTTTGTGTGAATGGCGTATAGTTATTGTTTTGTTTATAAACAAATTGCAGTTATAAAATTACGATTATGTTTGCCGCCTAGTATAGGAATAGTTGTTTACATGGATTGGTAAACTTAATGCAGTAAAATAATTAAAGTAGGCAGTTTTATATTTTCAGTAAATAGTGGATAATCTTACTTTGAAATAGTCGGTAATTTATACTTTAGCTTTGAGTGGAAATTACGTGACTGGTAATTTGTTATTTGTAATTATAATTACTTTACGAAAGCATATATTTGCAAATTCAGGATATTGACGACGCGATACTGAGAATTTGGTATTGATAAAATATTATAAGTAGGCAATTATGGTTTTTATAATATGTTAAATAAGAGTCGATTTTACAAAGTTTAGTGGCGACGAAAACCGATTAGGTTACAATTTTTTACGTGATAGCTTGACTGTGCAAGTTTTCGCTAATAAAGTACTTTTTGGTTTATCTTTTTAATTGTTAAAGATGTTGTAAACAATTTTTTTTTTCAACTTTGACAAAATTGTTTACAACATCCTTAATAATTTTAACAAATATTACTACTGACGAAGATAACTGTAAGTGTTATCGAAACGTTTAGATTGTATAATTTAAAATACACGTTGTTTTAAGTAAAAATTTTGAAGTTGTTTCCTCTTACAAAATATAAAGTACGTTTCACCAGGTTATTGTATTTTGTAAAAGTTGTTGGTATTATATTCGTGCATTTTACATCTTTACTGTTTTACTCCCTTAATACGTAGTTTATTATTTAATAAAAAATAAAAATCATGGTAGTATATTTTATTTTTTTCGAATCTATTGATTCTAGGAAAAAACTTGAAAGTTAAGAAATGTTTTTAAATAAACAGGGCGTTCAAGTAACATTTTATTTCATAAAACTCAATAAAAAAATGATTATATATATATATATATATATATATATATATATATATATATATATATATATATATATTGGATTAGTGGCTCAGCGGTAAAGGTGCTAGGCTAGTAAGCCAAGGTGCGAAAGTTCGAATCTGTGAGTATTCAAGTGCTTGGGAAAAAATCATATCAAGACTAAGCCTGATAACGGAAGCAAAGTCTGCTTCCGAAACGTCGCGCTCGAAAAGCCAAAAATTGTGGACATAGGCCAATCAACTCAACTAATATGAAACCACAGTTACAAAACAATTATAATATAGAATTAATTATGAGTGTTTATTTAGATTTTATACAATCTAGACATAAAGTTTGCTGTATTAGTTTGGAAAAAATCATAATAAGCATAGCCAAAAGTGGCCTACTAGTCAACCTGCTTCAGGTTGAAAACATTGAAAGTTTTCAAAAACCGGAATCTTGAGCAAAACATTTTGATCAATAATTACATTTATACTAAATCTTGAACATTTTATAAGCAAAAATACCAAAAAAATTAATTATCAAACCAACCATAATGTTTCAACACGAAGTTTGATATTACTTATATGTAGTCCTGGGCGTTGGGGGGTTAATGTTAAACGCTGGTGACGTCATACGTGATTGGTTTTTGATTAATTCTATCTATATCTATATACCTAAATATATAGATTTAAATAAAAGAGCATGTGCCGCCAATCTTGAGATCTAGATAGTTCTTTAATAGGTGCAAAAGAAATGAATTTTTAATATTTTAAGATTTTTAACAAATTTAAGAGGTGTAATAAGAGTTTTATTGTGAGATTTTCTGGAGCATTACATTTCAGATTTAAAATCATCGTTGTTCGTGGCGAGCAGAAAGGTTGCTTCAAGTATCTTTTCCAGTTTTATGCTAGTGCACCCCTTTTCCTTGCATATATTTTACCCGGATCTACAAAATTTTAATAGTATCCACAACGGGTTTCGTTGGTACCTTTGGTTATTTGCATTGCGTTGTTCTAATGCCATTTGGAGCCGTTACACGTTTACCAAAGGTTAAAATTAGGATGTATCATTCTCCCTTCTTTAATTATAAGATGCCAAAACTTATTTAGTCGGAGATATTATCCTTGTGTATATATAATCAATATATAATAACAATTACAATTATTAAACATGCTTTTGTTAGATTTGATGAGATCTTTAATTGGTATGTCACGTTTCTACATGTGAATGCTTTTGTCAATTTAAAATTAAACTTTTTTACAACTTTACATTTACATCAACTCAAAAATTTTAGTTTGTTTTTGTTTTTTTCTTAACAACCATAATAAACACCAATAAAAGTTACATTTTTTATACGTAGATTATTGAGTATAAACTGTGCTGTACGTCTAAGAACCACATTTGAATTTTTTAGTGCATTTTTAGTAAATAATTCCCTATCGAACATTTTTGTGTAAAAACACGTCTGATATCAAGTGCCAATGAGATCGAATTTGCTTCATCAGTCTTTTAGGCTCTCCATTCCGAGCTTACAATTACAAATAAATTACAAAAGTCCGAACGGTCATACGCTAAACCTATCTAGAATCGTTACTTTTATCCTCCTATGTCTTGTGACCGTTAAGAAAAGTATTAAGAAAGAAACATGAATTTTGCGTATTGCTCGAGTAGGACTTGAACCTACGACATGTACTTTACTAGAGTACTGCTCTAACCAACTGAGCTATCGAGACACAAGCCCCACTTGATGTAAACTTTATCTTTATGTATGTAAGGATGTAAATTTACATCAGTTCTACATACGTAAAGACAAAATTTACATCGATTGGGGCTTATATCTCGATAGCTCAGTTGGTTGAGCGGTACTATAGCAAAGTACATGTCGTAGGTTCAAATCTTACGCGAGGTAAACTTTTTACTAATGCGTTTAATAAAATTAATAATCATTTTTAATTAATTACACAACTATTTAAAATCTGAGATTAATGAAAAACGTATTACATTAAAATAGAATATAATATGTCAGTAGAAAGATACATAACATAACATATCCAACAGGCCATTCCGTTACGGGATAGGCAGAAGCCGTATTTTGCCTCTTATATTCGTCCTGGCATACTCTCTTACTTCCATACAGTACTCACGGAACAAAAACGCTATTGTATATTATTCTTTTCGTAGCGCTCGAACTCGTTTTTCATTATGGTTCATTACTGTCAATCACTTTCTTTTTTGGACTGACATATCACTCGATTTTACCATCCCCTTCTGCCATCTGTAACGAACATTCGCCCAAATACACAAACTTATCAACTTCTTCAGCAATTTTATTATGCACCTTCTTTTTCATAAAACCATAACCGATTTTTTGCTGCAACCATTGCCATATACGCGTCCTTTTTCTAAGATACTGATTGCTATAGTCTCCTCTAAGGACATCACGCATTTTCAATGTCATCGTTCTTCATTTGCTCGTTGCATATGATTTGATTCACATTTCAATCTCTACTCAAACATTACCTCATTCTCACATCGCTCAGGTATCAGTTTTTCTACTTTAATTCTAGACGTTCGTAATACGTTTAACTTGTGTCCCCGTACTAAATCTGATCCTAAGCATACTATAGATACAACCAAAAAGTGATCTGTTCCGCAGTCGGACCTACTACTCTTGTACACCTAACCATACTTCTAAGTACTCCAGCATAAACAATTAACTCAAATATTCACCAGGTGTCCACCATTTTCATTTACTTTTGAATCTCCAAACTTTTCTAGGACGCATTCCATATGTTCTCTCTATATACCCACCCTTCCATTTATATCTCTAATAAAATTACTGTTTTACTTAACGTAACGTTCGAAATTCCACTTTTTTTAAGCCACGCTGTGCTATACTGTTTATCAGACCTTTTCACTGTTTCACTTACTCTAATTACTTTCGTACCACGCATTTCTGTTTCAAAATCCGACCATAGCGCCCGACTATCATCATCCAGCTCTAAAATGTCCGCTCATTTGCGCTTTGTTTCCGATACAAACAAAATATCAAACTGCTTTTCACTCATTACATTGGTCATTTTCCATGCATATCTCTAACACTCCACGTACCAATTCGCCATTCAGTACCCATATGGTCAATAACAGTGGTCAGAGAGAAGATCTACGCCAATCATACTAATTTCGTAAATAAATGAATAGCAGGTAGTCCAGTTACTAGCCAAGTCGTACAAAGGGCAACGTACATTCCCTAATAACGGTATCGTTCTATTACCAGGCACTGTTAGCGTAAGAAAACCCACATGACATAAACGCGGCCACCTTTGGGATTACCCCAGACGTGACCAACATACTTCTATACAAGCTGGCATCCCTCTCTGCCTTGAAATCCAAAAAATAGTTGTGCGTGCACCAGGTGGCATACGAAATACGCTGACATACCTTCAATATATAATTGCATACTGTGTGAAATAAAACTGAGAATGATAGTTTTCAATTTTGTTTTATAGACCTTCATATCCTATAAAGCTTTCATTAAATATGGGCATCTAGCAAACATAGCAATTGGACAGTCTTATTTTTGAACATCATATCGACTACAATGAAGTCTAATAATTTCCTAATCTTTAAACTTTTATTAGTTTCTCGGTTAACACTCAATTTAGATATGCAGGTTTGTCTAAATAACTGTGAACTTTCCGTTGTTCCTACATGTTCTTGCATTCGTCGTGCTGGAACAGTACTTGTACCCGTTTTTGAAAGTTTGTCTGAGAAAACCATTAACTTCTGTGGAACAGCCATACAGTATTTGGGAATCGTTTTCTAAACTTAGGGCAAAAAAAAAGAAAAGTTTAAAGATAGGGGCGTCATTATTTGTGAGAAATCATACCATCAAAATTTCATTAACCACCAGTTTGTGTTTCTAAGACATTGATCATCAATTTGGAGCCAAAAAGTCCCAAACACATTATTTATGACCGAATTTTATTATTTATGTTTAGAACCTTATATTTACAAAGACCTTATTTGTACACAAAATTCGTTGATAAATTTGACAAATACGTAACTTCAATTTACAAGAACAGTTTGCTGTGTTTTATTATTATTATTTTTATAACAATCCGTATGACAATATTTTATATTATGAAATTGAATGTCATAATTTAAATTACTTAAAGCATGCTCAGCTACCGCAGGTTTCTGTGGTTCATGTTCTTTACGTCGTGTGTCATAGCTACATGTTTTGGTTCCAATGTGTCCTTTTCCACATGAACAAGATAACTTGTACACTCCAGAAGATGATAATGGGTTTCAAATATCTTTAGGCGATATTACACACATGTTCTTTAATTTTCCTTATAGGTTTAGAATGTAATAATTAATTGGGATTTTTTTCAATTCGGTCTGTAACATTACTTATAAAAGGAAAAAAAGCAGTACCAACATTAAGCACTGGTTTTTATTTGTGGTTATGTCTAGCAGGTGTAATAACGTTATTAATATCTTTAAGTGAATATCCATTACCTGCTAGTGATTCTGTTAAACACTTATAATCATCTTTCAAAAATTCAGGATTACAAATTCGTTTAGCTCGATCCATTAAAGATTTAATTACGCTAATTTTTTGACGTGGATGGTGGTTTCATAATTTATGTATATGTCGGTTTTTGGTAAATATTAGTTTTACATATTAATACGTCAAGAAATGGTACACTTCTATTAGTTTACTCCTCAATGGTAAACTGCGTGCTTGGATGAATACCATTTATAAGAATTAAAAATTCATGTAGTGTTTCTTCTTTTAATGTGATAGAGTGTTTTACCTACATGGGCTGTAATATATTAAAGAACTAATTGCCGATACTCTGCCCAGATTTCCTCTTTTGAAAAATTAAATTACTAATTATTCGGTCCAAAATTTGTTAATATATATTTATTTGATCATTTTAATGCTTTTTTTTATTGGTGACCCATTTTACCTATTTAAAGCACGCCTTAGCGCATTTAAATCGAACTTTCAAAAACGCGCGTTTTTTTAAGTTACCATGGCAATATCAACTCAAGAAACGTGAGCGTGAACAAATTCATCTAAACGACAATTTTTTGATTATTGATCTAACAGGAGTACCTTGTAACGTCAAATAAAATATTACCAACAAATTCAAAACCTTTATTTAAGCATTATTTAACACTTTTAATGTTATAAATGAGAATAGAAAGTACAGTTAGTATTGTTAGATATATTAACTTTTATTTACATACTTTACATTATTAGTTCTTATATACATTTTTTGTAGTAATAATACTAGTATTTATGATTTCAAGGTTCACCAAAGTAGAAAAGAGACACTATCCCCTCCACTTATTTTTTGTCACAAGCCCCGCCCCCTGGGACACCTACCCCTCCACTTTTTGTACTCGCCCACGTGGGAGGCGTATATTTGGAGGGTAGGGTAGGCTTCTTTTCGGGGACCTTTTTCAACCCTTAGGCGGAGTTGAGCTCCTAATTTGGTTGTATTAAAAGCATTTTTGGCTGTATAGCCCGTGGAGGTGAGGCAATTGCGCGTACATGCAGTGTTCTATTGGAGGGATTAAAACTATGCCGCGCCCCACCTTTTAACCGATTGGACGTGCGTGCACCCACCTCTCAGGCTTCTGATTGGTCCTTAACCCCACCTCTCTGCCGCTGTGCTCAGACTGGAGTGCTAAGTCTCTGCATTCTGATTGGTTATGGCGGGAAATTTGAATTTGTATTCTAATAAGGGGCCCTAATGCTAACTTGTAAGACACGTGTAGATCTTCAAAACTTGCTCTCGGGCCTTCGCCCCTGTCACGGCCCCGTGGTTGGAAATGGGGCCCTAACCTCATAAGTGCAGAAACTAGCTCTCGGGACTTGGCCCCTATCGTGCCCCCCTTGGTACAATTGTATGTAGGTTCTAACCTAATCCTATAAGAGAGATGTATGCCTTCGCCCCCCTCCCCGTCATAAGGAATTTGTATTCTAATAAGGTGGCCCTATTGCTAACTTTAAGACAGGACTTGTGTTAGTGTCTGCGCCCTGACCCTCTTCGAGTTAAAATTGATTTTTAGCGCCATCTAGTTGTGTATTTTTAAGCTAGCGAGTGTTTTCTGTAATAGAAGCTGATCATACACGCCTCTCTCTTTCTCTCTCTCGTTTATCCGTTACTCTCTCTCTCTCTCTTTCCCTTTCTTTCGTCTCTTTCTCATACACAAACAAATCAATTAATTAATTAATCAATCTCCATCAGATGATGCCCGATCAAATCAATCAGATCAATCTCAATCAATCAATCAATCAACCAAAATCAATAAATCATGTCTTACAGTTTGCGTAAACCAGCTTACAGTTCAATCAACAATTTTTTAATTAATTATAGTCTTACAGTTTGCGTCAAAATCAGCCACAGCTTACAGTTCAAAACTGATTAAGTTTGAATTAATTATATATATTATATTATATATATATATATATATATATATATATATATATATATATTATATTATAAAGACATGTTAATTTAATTTAACTTATATATATATATATATATATATATATATATATATATATATATATATATATATATATTAAAACATGTTAATTTAATTTAACTCTATGATATATATATATATATATATATATATATATATATATATATATATATATATAAATTAACATGTTTTAAAAATATCAAATTGGTATAATGGAAATAAAAGACAAAAGGTTTTAATGGTTTATTATTATATGCGAATCAATAACTAAAAGTTTGAATTCCCCGAATACGTACCCGCTATTGTAGATCTGATTTTATGACGTCATCCTAAAAGAGTAATAATACATTGAAAAATCTTTATCGACATTTCTGTTAGCAATAACAAGTAAAATACATATTAAAGTAATACACATACCTTCAGATGTGTATGAATGGCCGGATATAAATTGGCTTTTGCTTTCCCATCATTAACTAACTAATTTAGAAAGTAATACACAAAACCTGATTACTGCAACTTGTATTTAGCATTTATATTGTACTTATAAATTCATATTCAAAATAAAACCATATTTAAAAACATAAAACATAAACATAAAAACATATTTAAAAAAAAATGATTTTCACTTTGACCGTGTAAAAGCTAGACTTCATCAGTTTTTATATTGTGTATCTACAAACAAAATATCACCTAGGTATTATAAATAAATAACAGTCTTCAAAGTGTGTTTTTATTTTTTATTTTTTATTTTTTATTTTTTATTTTATTTTATTTTATATGTACACACAAATTGCTTTAAATAAACGAATACCTAATTAATTATTAACATTTTCTGGTTTCACATGTGATTTTTGTAATAGGATTTATTATAAAGAGGTTGCATATTTATCCTCCATCATAAACATTTTATTCTAATAAACAACAGGCAGGTAAAGATGATGACAAGTGTTTTATAATAAAAAAAGGTTTTATTTAATTAATTTAGCCTGTTAACATGTGCCAAGGTTATTTTTATTTTATAGAAGCGGTTGGTCTTGAAATTTTTTAAGTTAACATGTATCAACGTTATTGATATTTTATAGAAGCGATTTCACCTCGAATTTTTTTTTAAGTTAACATGGATCATACAGGTATAATTTCGCGACGCGAGGCTTTCGGCGAAGGCTGTTTCGACGATTCCACTAGAACACTAGCCGAGCATAACCGAGATTGAAGGAAAGCTTAGCGTTTGAATGTATACTATTATTATTATAAACAACAATACATCATTTACTTAATCACACCCTTTATCGGTCTTCTTCTTCTTCTTGAACCGTCATTCGTCGCTATCATCATCACGGTTTTTAGACTCGTCCTTCTCCTCTTCTGCGAATCATCACCATAACCTTGGATGTGAGATACATTCAGCTCATCCACGTCATCGTTTCCATCATCATCTTGAACGGTTATGTTGTAATAGTTCATTAACAAGTCAGTAAAATCTCCAATGTTTGTTGATGTTGGCTCATAAACGGAGAATACATTATAATAATGCTCACTGGATGACGGTTACACCTTAAAGAGCGAAACGCATTGGAAACGAGAATACTGCTGACCCTGGGTCGTGTGCGCTGGCGCACTCGTCAATGTTCAGGTAGAATCGGTTATCTTCGGGTAATTTTGAAGAAGGGTTGCAGAAACAGCCTTCGCGGCCGTCTTAGGAGAAAATAAGTCAGCCAAAAAAGGAGTTTAGATTTATAAACATGCCCCTAGGGAAGATATTGAAATGTGATTAGGTCAATACTCGTGCACTAACAATGCTGCAGTTAATGCGAAAGGGCGATTAGATGGATAGCTAGAATAAGTGTGAGATTAGATTTCTTTTGCATTCTGTACGTTCAATCATATTGCTATTTTTTTAGTTGAGGGCTGATTTTGTATGATTAAGTTAAATCAGTTTGGTATTTAATTGATTTGATTAATTTGATTTGATTAATTGATTTGTATGTTTGAGAAAGAGACAAGGGAGAGACGAACACGATCAACCTCTATTACAGAAAACGTTCATTAGCCTTTACACCACTATACTGCACCACAAACAACCCTAATTAGTCTTAGAAATATACCGCTAGGTGGCGCCGCCTCTATTACAGAAAACATTCGCTAGTTTAAAAATATATTCCACTAGATGGTGCCACAAACAAAACCCTGTTTAGTCCTAGAAATATAACGCTAGATGGTGCCACATTTATTACAGAAAATATTCATTAGACCATACACAGCTAGATGACGAGACAAATTCAAATTTCCCAACAAGCGCCTCGACAAAGGACAAAGCCCCGAGAGCGAGTTGCGCAGCCCTACACCTGTTTTACAAGTTAGCATTAGGCTCCTTATTATTGTTATAAATTCAAATTTTGCGGCAGGGGTACCACGACAATACACGAAGGCCTACGAACAAGTTGCGATCACGACAAGGGGCAAAGACCCGAGAATAAGTTGCGACACCCTACACCTGTCTTACAATCTCAGTTATACTCGGGGAGTGTTGGAGTGGGATTGCGGAAACAGCCTATGCCGAAAGCCTCACGTCGCGAAATTTTACCTATATGATCCATGTTAACTTAAAAAAAAAATTCCGAGGCCAATCGCGTCTATAAAATATCAATAACATTGATACATGTTAACTTAAAACATTCCAAGATCGACCGCTTCTATAAAATAAAAATAACCTTGGCACACTTGTCATCAACATCTGTCTCTACATGCCTTTGTTCTTTATTAGAATACAATTTTTATGATAGAGGATAATTATGCAACCTCTTTATAATAAATCCTATTACAAAAATCACATTATAAAACCAGAAAATGGTAATAATTAATTAGGTATTTTTTTATTTAAAGCAATTTCTATGTACATATACAATATAAAAACACAGTTTGAAGACTGTTATTTATTTATAACACCTAGGTGATATTTTGTTTATAGATACACAATATAAAACTGTTGCAGTAATCAGGTTTTGTGTATTACTTTCTAAATTGCTAGCTAATGATGGGAAAGCAATAGCCAGTATATATCCGGCCATTCATAAGTAGAAACGTGTTTAGTGAGGCTACGTGTGGATACGTTGTATAACAAATATTTCAGTTTAATATACGGTTATTATTAGAACAGTCGAAATAATACACATCTGAAGGTATGTGTATTATTTTTTAATATATATTTTACTTGATATTGCTAACAAAAATGTCGATAAAGATTTTTAAATGTATTATTAATCTTATAGGATGGCGTCATAAAATCAGATCTACAATAGCAGGTACGCATTCGTAAAATTTAAACTTGTAGTTATTGATTCGCATATAATAATAAACTTTTTGTCCTTCATTTCCTTTATACCAATTTGATATTTTTAAAACATGTCAATTTAATTTAACTCTATGTTATATTAGTTATATATATATATATATATATATATATATATATATATATATATATAATAGTGAATTCTTAATAACTAGGTATAGTTATATTTTTAAAAGGATAATGCTGGGATTTCCTAGTTCCAGTAGGCATACAGGTAAAAAGCCATAATGTGATAATATTTATTACTATTTTTATATATTTCGGTTAAAAATTTTAACCTTCATCAGAAAAACGTCTACAATAGGAATTAAAAACATATTTGTGTAACTAATTATAAAACATATGTGAACTTACAATTAAATGGAAAATTACTGGTGAACAAATTAATTGATTGACGTGAGTGACATAATTGTGAATGGGATGATAAGGTGATCTATTAAAATTATTCTTAACCATATACATTGAAGAAAACCATAGTATAAAGTGTACAATATATATCCCAGCATTATCCTTTTAAAAATATATATATATATATATATATATATATATATATATAATAAGTGTTAATGTTGAACTGTGGCTGATTTTGAGCAATCAAACTGTAATTAATTAAACCAAATCAGTTTTGAACTGTAAGCTGGTTTCCGTAAACTGTAAGATATGATTTATTGATTTTGGTTCATTGATAGACTGGTTGAGATTGACCTGATTGATTTGATCGACCATAATTTGTTTGAGATTGATTGATTAATTAATTAATTGATTTGTTTGTGTGTGAGGAAGAGCCGAAAGAGAGAGAGAGAGAGAAACGGGTAAACGAGAGAGAGAGGTGTGCATGATCAACTTCTATTACAGAAAACACTCGCTAGTTTAAAAATACACAACTAGATGGCGCTAAAAATCAATTTTATCTCGAAGAGGGCCGGGGCGCAGACCCTAACACAAGTCCTGCCTTGAAGTTAGCATTAGGGCCACCTTATTAGAATACAATTTTTTATGACGGGGGAGGGGCGAAGGCCGACAGCTGTCTTATAAGATTAGGTTAGAACCCACATACAATTACACCAAGGGGGCCACGATAGCATTAGGGCTCCTTATTAGAATACAAATTCAAATTTCCCGCCATAACCAATCAGAATGCAGAGACTTAGCCCTCCAATCTGAGCACAGCGGCTGAGTGGTGGGGCTGAGGACCAATCACAAGCCAGAGGGGCGGGTGCACGCACGACCAATCGGTTAAAAAGTGGGGTGCGGCCTACCTTTAATCCCTCCGATAGAACACTGCATGTATGCGCAATTGCCTAACCTCCAAGGGGTATACAGCCAATAAGACTCTTAATACAACCAAATTAGGGGCTCAACTCCGCCCAAGGGTTGAGCAAGGCCCCCGAATAGAAGCCGACCCCACCCTCAAAATATACGCCTCCCACGTGGGCGAGTACAAAAAGTGGAGGGAATGTGTCCCAGGGGGCTCGTGACGTAAAAAAAGTGGAGGGGATAGTGCCTGCCTTCTACTCACCAATAAGAAAAATAGCGTACAGTGTTCATGGATAACTGGTCTTTAAAACACTTACTACATTTCGAGCATTTCGGTTGCGCCGTCGAACTCGAAAAATCGCACGTGTTTTAAGGACCTTTTTATCCACATATACTTTAATATATTAATTTAACCAGTAGTGAACCTACAAATACCCAAGATTGTATTGTGCGGTTATTTAGAACAGTAAAAGTGATTGCGCTTAATAATATGAAAACCTTAGGAAAGATTGCTCCCAGTTCCGAATTTTGTCATTTTGTAAATTTATTTGGTTACGGTTAAACATTTGGGTTTTAATACAGTTGGACGATGTTTGGGAATTATCGGAATGAGGAAGCGTATTTACAAAAAGTTTATCGAACTTTATGAATTGAAGGTGAACTTCAAGTATATTTTAATTAAATGATAGTAAGATCATGATTTTACTGAATGGGCAATGTTTTTGTTTTCTGTAAAATTTCAAAATTTTTTAAAACTTAACTATCACTTTTTATCGATACATTTTTTGCACTTCTTGATAAACAAAATTTTGTAGGTGTCAATAACTACGTGGGAGGGAAATATTTCAATAAATAAAAAAATTTTGGGGTTACCAGTGGCACTTATATAAAAAGGATGTTTAATATTTTTGAAAAAAAAAATGGTACGCCACTGACTTTTCTAAAAATAAAAATTATTGTTGAATTTCTTGTTTAATTCGGAAAAGAAAATCTCTTTTATTATTTTTTGGTACGAATCACCGTTTTTGGGTAAAAAAATAAAAACCGTTTTAATGCACGCCTAAAATTAAATTGTTTTAATTTAAAATTTCAAATTATTGAACCTTTGATCAAAGGCGGCTCGAAAATTTAGTTTTTGTTTATCTCTGTCGTCAAGAAATAACCTGTCAATTAATCTTTCTTCGTAATTTTATTAACGCTATCGATACAACAATGGCTCATGTTTATGAAGGTAATGAATTAGCGGATATGCTGATTATTAGGGAGAGTGTCGTGCGTGTTCATCCTTCATACCACCGTTTTATTGAATTAGTTCGTAGAACCAGGGAAACTGGAAACTTATGATGACAACTCTGTGGTTATGCAGGAAGGCTCCGACGAGATTGTTCAAAATGAATAAGTAGTTTTACGTCTTATCGCAGAAGTCCCAACAAGAAGTACTTAGAAAATTGCAAGTCAGATCGGAGTAAGTCAAAAAAAGTATGCCATATTACACGAAAATCACCGCATCCTTTTCACGTCCAACGTGTACAGGCACTGAAACCTGCAGACATCCGCGCAGTGTTCTATTCAGTGAATGGTTGTTACAAAAAACGCAAATGACGAAAACTTTACTGAAACTGTTCTGGCAATGGATGAAGCAAAATTTACTCGTAACGGCATAAATAACTTCCGAAACACGCACGTTTGGTTTATAGAAAACCCACATGCAATTGAACAAACAAATTTTCAACATCGATATTCCGTCAATGTATGGGTAGGTCTTGAGAATGGAATGCTCATTGGACGCCATATTTAGAAAGTCGTTTAATAGAATTAAAACTTCTTAGGGAATGATCTTCCGGTTTTGTTAGATGAGTTACCGTTAAATATTAGGCATAACATTTGGCTCTGGCAAGACGCTGCACCACCCCATTTTAGTAGGGAACTGCGATTCTTTTTGGGCGAAACTTTTCAGAATAGAGGGATTGGCAGAAATGGTCCAGTGCAGTGGCCTACGAACTCACCGGATCTCACTCCATGTGACCTCTTCTTGTGGGACTACATGAAATCACTAGTTTTTGAAACTCCTGTATAAACCACGGAAGAGTTAATTCGGCGGTTAGAAGATATTGCAACGACTACTAGAGGAAAGCAAATTTCTCTACTTTAGGAGGTGACTGATCAATGGATATATCGCGCTCAACTCTGCGTAGAACAAAATGGAGTTCACTTTGAACACGTTATTTAACCTTTCACCAACCGAACCCAGAAAGAGCAATATATTAATCTGTTACAAAATAGATTCTTCTTTAGTTATGCCTAATTAAGAAAATTTTAACGAAAAGTCATGAATTTTTATTTTCCTTATGCGGGTTCAGGGTATATGAAAAGCGGGTTTAGCCTATATGAACAGCTAACACACAAACCGTTTCTTGTTCATAAAAATATTTACAAAACAGTTAATATTTATTAATTTATTTAAATGTTTATAGAAGTAGTGTTATATTTATACAACTCCATAATATGCCGGGAAAAACTTTGAATGCATACGTTTTTGGAACTCATTGCATTGAAAAGTTATATTTTTTACACTGGTCTCACGGCTACTTTTGGTTCTGTCTTCTGGTCTGCTTTCCTTGGGTGCTGCTCTGATTAGGACCTGAATTTTTACACGTAAAAAATTAGGTAAAATTGACACAAATAGTTGATTTACCATCTTTTTAGACTAATAAAATAGACAAACCTGTCTGCGGAAAGTTAGATGGTCCATTAGAAATGGCGATTTTTGATGAACTTCTTTGTATAGCAACTAAGCTTCAACTACAGTCTTATTGAGAACGTCTGAAAACAGATTCCTCCACCATTTCTTCTAGCGAAGAAACCATGGCCGATAGGATGATAACATCCTGTCTAACAGATCAACGCCTCCCATGCCAATGTTATACTGATTGATCAAATGAGGTTGGATTAAGTAAATTATTTTCTATTTTTCACGAGAATACATGATAATTAAAAAAAATTATAAACGTAAAATGGCAGATGAGTTTGATGGTTGGAACCCATAGTGGCTACCGAGTTGTCGTTCCAGTGGCAAATATAAAGGGAAACATCACTCATGTAGTCCAAATTCCCTCTATAGAGTTTGCTCATTTGTTTTTGAGTCAGGCCGCACTTAGCAATTCTTCCGTCTCGTACAGTACAGTACTGTAACTTTCATATTTTTTTATCGTAAAGAGATTGTAAGAGGCGAAAAAATTGTCGAAGTATATTTCTACTTTCAAAGGGTCATTTACAACAGTGAGGAGATTTTTCACAACACGGGTACCAAGAGGTTCAGCAGGACTATTGCTGCAATAAACGTCCATTTTATAAGGATAGCCAGGTGCAGAGCACATCGTCCACATCTTGTACCCAAACCGAATTGGTTTCCCGCGAATAAACATTTTTCATGAATGATGGCCGTAGTAGGGCACCATAGATTCGTGGATACTGATTTATTTGCTTATAGAGTATTTCAAATTTTACAAATTTGCTATTCGGCTCATCATATATTGGCCTAATTTTTGCTACTTTGTCGTTACGAGTCGTGTTATCCATGATTTGAACTTTTTTTTTCATTTCACGGTCTCTGCACATGACTGATGGTACAATGGTTACAGTTGTGTCTTCAGCTGAACTCCAATATAAATCTTCACTTGGAACTGTGTGGTACCCACCAAATAGCAACAATCCAAGAATGTCAATCCATTCAACTGACAATGATGTGCCATGCTGTGCTGCATACATTGTCGTTATATTGGCCAACTGGGAAATATACTCTTTTAACAAGTATTCAAAAAATAATTCTATAGGTTCCAAATTTGCCAAATTAGGATATTTGTCGCTCACCTTTGGTATATCGAAATCGCCCCTTTTTATAAAATGTGTCTTTTGCTTTTTTGCGCTCTGTTATCTTTTTTTAACTTTGTGAGTCATAGCCTCTGGAGAACCGGGTTCTTGAATATTTTGAGGTGCTACTATAACACTAACTTCACCACAAACATCTGTAGGCTGAACAATTCCAAAGTCATTTTCATCAATATTTTCTTCGTCCGTTGCAAGGTCGTCCTCATCAGGTGGTAATTAACAGATGTCAAACTCCTCATCAGAACTGTCGAGTAACTCCGAATCGCTAAGTGAGTGAAAATAGTCAATCGCTTCTGCAATTGTTAGGATTTTTTCCATAATTGTAGAACACATACAAAAAATGGTTCTCAAATTTATATATTTTTATAGATAAAAGAATGTTGGTATAAAAACGCTACACTACGAACCTTCCTCCACAAACAATTCTAGACTAGATTTACAAGTACAAAACCTTAAAAAAGGGACTATTTAATTATTTTATTTCTAATCCAACATATAATAATACGCTGAAAATTTATATAGGTGATGTTTATAACTTATTGGAAAAATACAATGTGGGCAACTAATCATAATTTAACATTAAAAAATATGCATGTTAACTATTGTTCGAAAAGACGAACAATGGCAGGTAAAAGGTAAAGTTACATACATATTTTTTAAAAGCAAGTTTAGTTGTTATATAGAAATTTAGCCAAAACTCAAAAATTGTTTAAATTTGTTTTCTGGTAAAAATCATCGAAGTGATAGTTCCAATGCACTTTGACTATCACTTGCCATAAAACTGGTTGTACTTCAAATTTTGAATTTATGTAACAACTTACATCAGTACTACATACATAAAGATAAAATTTACATCAATTGGGGCTTGTACCTCGATAGCACAGTGCGGCACTCTATCAAAGCACATGTCGTAGGTTCCAATCCTACTCGAGGTAAACTTTTTATTTATATATTTAATAAAAGTAATAATGATTTTTAAATAATTCATTTAAGTGAAATTAACAAAATGCATAAAACGGTTTTACTCTTTTCTACTCGAAAACGGTGCGTTGTACCAAAAAATAATAACAGAGCTTTTCTTTTTAGAAGTGTACATGGAATTCAATAATAATTTTTATTTAAAAAAAAATCAGTGGCGTACCATTTTTTTTCAAAAATATTAAACAACTTTTTTGTTCGTGCGCCACTGGTAAACCAAAAAATATTTTATTTATTGAAGAATTTCCCTCCCATGTAGTTATTGACACCTACAAAATTTTGTTTAATTATCTCAAGTGGTTTGGCAGTTATTGATAAATTTTAATTTTTTAAATAAAACTTCGTCACCCTGTATCTCCGTTGATGTTGATATTTTGAAAAAGCGCCAAAGGAAAAAAGTATTATTTTTCGAAACCCTATTCGCTGGTAAAAGGAATGTCCCTGTAATATACCTTTAATATAATCACATATGTCGATTTCAATTACACACTTGTCTCAAATATACTATGTCTGTGTCTGTTACATTGTGTATACTATGAATTTTATATTATGGATTATCTGTTTTTAATGATAATGAGTTATAAATGAATATAAAACGAAAATTCCCTGAATAAAATTTAACTTTTTATAATCCCTAGTATTAACGCAATCGTAAAGTTCTGCAATGAGCTTACTTTACCGTAAAGCTAGACTCGATATATTGTTAAAATTGAATGACAACAATAGAAGAATTAGAAGCTAAACGCAAAAAGTTCCAGCATTCCCAAACCGCCCTTTGTTTAAATTGATTTGACGCCAACGGAATTTAATACCATTCCAAAGCTCAGTAATTCTAAAATAGGACAAGCAATCGGTTTTATGGAGACGTATTCGATTTTATACTGTTCGAAGTAGAAAAAAATCTGCGTTTACACATAATCTTCCCTTTAAATGAAATTGTATTAAATAACGTTATAAATTTTACTTACTTTTGGCTGTTTTTTGTTTTTGTAACCTTCTTAGGTTCCTGAACATCCATCCATGAGGTATTTATGGATCTGAAACAATTGAGTGAATTAGAATAAAAATTCGTTTTATGCTAAAAAGTTATTTTGCGTATTTTCATTATTCAGAATTGTAAGCTGACTGCGAAAATGGGTTTATTGATTTTTCTATCACACAGCAATTAATTCTTCAACGACAAGCAGTAAACATTCCATTATTTTGGATACATCGAAGAAATTATAAATTTATGGAATGGTAATTGTCAACAGGGGTTTTCTCTAAATAAAATGTAAAAGTAGAATCGACTATATTATTTTTAGATTTAGAATTTATTTTGTAGTATACAAAAGTGCAGATAATAAATTACTTTGCGTTTCCATTTCACATACATGGACAACTTAATACCACTTCTGAACTTATAGCGTTAATTTTTTTGCAGTAATCCACATTGTCGCTTGAAAAACAACAAAATTGAAATGGACTTCAATTAATTAAAGCGAATTTACCTCAATAATATTTTCATATTTTCACAAAATAATTATTATCTAGATACTGTTACGAAATAAACATGCCAAATTAATAAAATTCAATTTACATACTCATTGCAATTGTTTATCATTATGAACACTGAGTTAATATTTTTATTAAGCGCTTTCATGTATATATATATATATATATATATATATATATATATATATATATATATATATTTATTGCCCAACGCAAACAACCTCATTTACAGGATACATTTCGTAAACACCGATAAAACACCTATTAAATCATAATAATACAAAAGCTATACAGGGTATCTCAGAGAGACCGTTCATTACAAGTTTATGCGGTGGTAACCAAAATAAAAACTTGAAAATTTAGAAGCAGGTGTAATTGATTGCGTTCTATTCAACTAAAATATTTTCAGACTTGTAGCGCTTCCGGTTGTACTCTCTCCTATGTAAGACCACTCAAAATGAGAACTCAGAAACATAAGAAAAACTTCCGCAAAGGCGAAGTAGAAGGATCAATAATCGCCGAACGAAAACCACCGCATCCAATGGGATAACATACAGATAGTGGCAAAGGACGAAAACGCAACTCGCAGGAAACTCAAAGATGCCACATACATCGTACTATCAGAAAATCCAATAATCCAAGCTAGTGTGGAAATGATACTCATGTGGATTGCATAATGCGCGAAGAGCTTAAGCGCAATACATCTGCGCAACCATGAAAACGTTATTATATATATATATATATATATATATATATATATATATATATATATAATTATACTAAACTCCAAAATGGGTTTAATAATTTATTTGAGATATCACTAACTTGTATGCTAATATGAATCTGACGATTACAATACTGTCATGGTCTTATAAAATATTTTTTATAATCTAAATAATTTGAACATTGAAATGGACAAATAAGTAATTAGTTTCTTAGTAATAACAGATAGTAAGCTAATAAACAATATTTTCCATGTTTGGATTGTGAGTATGTTTAATCTTATATCTATGTAAGAATATAATTATAGATTGGTCTTATTTCTAACCAAAGGATGTAATTCCTCCCTCCTTAGGATAGAGCGTCCTCGTTCTTTGATGTGTCTTTCGTACAGGTGAGTTCTGATAAGGACATAACGTCAAGTTTGGTCTTTCGTTGGAAAGCTAACTGTATCTTATGTCTAAATACATACGTTATTGAAGCAAAACAAAGCATAGTTATAATTAACACTGTCACAGAAAAATGTGTAACATGTACTAGAGGATGTAAGTTAACAGATGTGTTTAGTGATTCAGATACTTCTTTTAAACTATAGAGGTCATTTAAATGTTTTAGTTCTATATTTATAGTAGTATCAGCTTTATAATCCTTAATTAACAAATTATTTTGAAATGAAAAATTATATAAAGTATTTTCGATTTGATCGTCTATTACTATTTTACTGTAATTTTATTGTTGAAGATATTAAAGTGCTACCTTTAACACTTCTTGATTTAATTTGTTGACGACATACCATTATTTAACTACGTATAAAGTTTATAATTATTATTAACTAGGGCATAAGCACAATCTGTAAATCAATAAAATTGAGCACTTGTTCAATCGTGACACTTCTACACAAATTGTTAGATTGTTAAACACTTTACACTGTTCGTCTGTCCAGAATTCTCCTCTTGCTCCGCGAAGATGGTATGTGAAGGGTGGTATCATTATCTTATTTTCAGAATCAGGAATTGGGTAAATACGGGAGTACTGGTAAAATGATTGATCTAGGATTGGAATGTACAAAATACATGTTATTATGTCTTTTACAGAGACGACTTGAAATTTTGAGAATTTTAAAATTGTGAACATGTGATTCATATTCTATTCAGGTAATTCTGCTTGCTTGTAAATTGATTTTAAATGATTAATAATTTGAATTAATTCAGAATTTGAGATAATTTCCAAGTTAGTTATGTCAGAAGAGGCTAATGAAATCGTTCTTTTAATACTTTGAAGAATATTAAGCAGTTTCGAACTCATGTAATTATTGTATTGAATAGCTAATTGCATTTCAGTTATGTTACTCATATTATTTATGGCTTGTATAGATAAATTTAAATTATTCTGCATTATATTAAAATCCGTTGTTTAGCGTTTCGTAATATGACAAGCAAGGGATGTGTATTTATTAATATGTTTTTTGCACGATATGACGGTTTTAGTTAATTACCAGGTTTGTTGCGAGATCAGAAGGTTGTTTTTACTGGTGACTAGGATACACACGTCGGGTAAGTAATTTACCGCGGTAAGTAAAAATCTAAATATATAATTATATAATTCAGAAAACATTCAAAAAAATATTTATTTGGCATTGAAATTAAACGTACAATTACTAATTGCAATCCCGCTGGCTGGTGCAGTACTTGAGTTAGTGTAAACTGTTTCTGAATTCAAGAAAAAATTTGAACATTTCTATTTAAAACGTCACTTTTGACTTTTAGTTTATTTAGTAGAAATTAAATAATTTCTATTGTGGTAAATTTAATACAATCGTGCAAAAATCCTAATCTTAAATCGGTTATATTAAAATAAAAATGGAATTTATGGTAGTGGTTTAAGAATTTGGTTGTACTTAACATTTCTGAAAAGTAGCCATTAGTATAGAATTTGTGAACTTGAAGCGCTGGGTCTGGCTGCACAGGGTGATTCTGTAAAGAGACTTTTCTTTTAGTTCTATTTATTTTTCGGGTGTGAATATTAGTACGTGAATTTTCCCGAATTCCTGTTATTTTATTGTTGTCTACTGAGGTTACATTTACTCTATAATAGTAGGGGTCCGTTTTTCTTATCCTTTGTCGGGTGAAATAAGCTACTGGTTCATTAAACTCTACTATTTCTTTATCATTGTTTGCTTTTTCTAAATTTTTGTTACTATTTTTAAGTTGCTTATGACATAATAACTCATAAAAAGGCAAAACTTCGTCCTTCCGTTTCTGGTTGTAATGTTCGTAAATGATTTGATTGATATCTATTTTGTGAGTATTAAGATTTTCATATGGGCCATATAAGAGAGTAAAAGGGGCATATCCGGTACTAGAGCGAATAGCTTGGTTGTATGTGAGTACTGCAGTTATCATGAGATCTTTTGCAATTTCATTTTTATTTTGTGATTTCGTTATTCGTAATTTTCCAAGAAGTGTAGAATGAACTCGTTCTACAGGTGACTTTGAACTGGGATTATAATTGGTGGTAAAGTGGAGATCAATTTTAAACAGAGAACAATATTCTTGAAAAATCTTATTTTTAAATTCTTTGCTTCATCACAAACGATTCTTCGTGGGTAGCCATGATGAGAAAAATAGTGGCGTAGTTTACTTAAGACAGTTATGCTTGTTGTATCCTTAATATAGTAAGCTTGAGTGTATCACGAGAACTAATCAATGATCATGAGAAACTTACTATTATCAAAGCTAAATGTGTCAATGTGAATTACATCGAAGGGTCTTTTTGCAAGCATGGGGTCAGAGCTTTATAAGGATTTCTTTCGTATTTGCTAATAAGACAAGTTTCGCATTCGTTAATCATTTTGTTTATTTTAGTCTTCATGTCAGGCTAGTAATATTTTAATTTAAGATGACTAAGTATTTCGTTTATACCATTTTGATTACTTCCATGGTGTTCACTAATGACATATTGTTTTTCTGGATCTTCAATGTCTTCGGCTAAGATATTATTTTTAAAGATTTTTATGTTATTGTCAAAAAGGCTTTTACAAATTCCAATGAATTTTAGTTCTAGTTCATTATCAGTAAAATAGATTCCGTAAATACTTTTGGGGTCAATGATATCTTTTAGGTATTTACTCAGCTTTTCTAACTCATTTCCTCTACGAACCGTTATTTCGTAATTATTTTTATTGAAAGGTTTTGTGCAATTTAATTGGTTTTTGTCTCATAGTTTTAAAATAATTCTATTACTAAGGAGGTTTATTGATTTTTCGGAAATTGGCATTGAAAATATTGGATTTTCAATTGAAGTATGTTGAGAGTCGTTATCGGTTTTCTGAGAGTTGTTTCGTTCGGAGTCATTTAAAATTTCGTCCTAGTCTTCAGTGGGAGTTCTATCATCTGGATCAACGTTAGGTACGATGGACATTAAGTCTATGTCATTGTCATTGTTGGTTTCACGGACATTTATCTCAATTCGCGATAGGGTCTCAGCGGCAACGTTATCTTTTCCCTTTTCATAGTGAACGTTATAATCGAACTCTTCTAAGCGTAGGCGCCATTTGACTAACCTAGAATTAGGGTCTTTTACGGAAAAGAGCCATACTAATGGTTTATGATCTGTTTCTATAATAAATTGTCGTCCATACACATAAGGTGTGAAATGCTTAGTGGCTTCTACTATAGCGAGTAATTCGCGTTCTATGGTGGAATAATTTTTTTCGGCACTATTCAACGTACGGGAATAGAAAGCAATTGGCTTGTTATTTTGTGAAAGCAGACCGCCCACAGCTGTGATCGAAGCATCGGTGGTTCCAAAAAAAGTCTTTCAAAATCGGGGTAAGTAAGAATTGGGGCATTTGACAAAAATTCTTTACATTTATTGAAAGCTTCTATATAGTTCAAGTCTTTAATATCAATTTTGCTTTCTTTCTTGAGACATTTGCTAAATGGGTAAACAATCTTTGCAAAATTTTGGATGAATCGTCTATAATAGCCTACCACACCTAGGAAAGCTTTAATTTCTTTTGTAGTAGGTAGTGGGTATTGCTGAACGGATTATATTTTAGAAGGATTGTGTTTAGTGCCGTCAGGTGTTATTACGTGTCCTAAAAAGTCAACTTCTTTACGTAGGAATTCTGATGTATCCAATGTACCTTTAAGTTATACTGTCTCAACTTTTGGAAAATTAATTTGAGGTGATTCTTGTAAAGATTTTGAAAATATGAGCATGTCATCCATGTAAACAAAACAATGTTTATAGAGGTGTTCTTTTAAGATGTGGTCCTTAACGCGTTGAAAGGGGATTGGAGCATTTTTCAATCCGGAAGGCATCCGTACGTTCTTAACAGAAAAAGCAGTTTTTCCATTGATTTTTGGTCCATCTCTATTTGATGAAAACCCTGAGCTAAATCAAGGGTGGTAAAATAAGCGCATTTCCCTAAGCTGTCTAATATCTCGTCGATTCGGGATATGGGATATTTATCATCTGATAATTTTTACATAGTGCTATAATTTCGGCTTGTTCTTCTGGATTTAGGTGTTCTGTTCTAATTGCTTTATTAACGTCAATTTCTTTATTATCGGCTTTAGGGTTACTTACTTCAAAGTTAATTAAAGGATCTACTTTAATTTGTTGGTGAAAATTAATTTCTGTTTCGCGATCACCTTGAAGAGGAATTATGCAAAGTCCGTTTCTTGCATACGCAATATATTCGGGAATCGTAATATTATTAAGAGTAACTTGAGGAATTACTACATGTCCTTCATTTATATCTACAGGGACTTTAATATGAGTTCTACTAGTTTGTTTGAATGGTTTAAAATTTAAAGGATTTAATTCGAAAAAAAGGGATTTTTATTTAATTAATTTCTAGTATTTGTTTTAACGTAATCGATTATTGCACCTAATTTTTCTAAATCTTCGCTACCTAATAATGCATCGAATCGATCATGTCATTGTATTACATGAAACTTTATATTATGATTAATGCCGTAATCTTCGAGTATAGGGTATGAGATATTTAAATCGTCGGTGATAGTTTGGGCTAAACTTTTTACTGAAAATGGTTTCTTAAAAAAATTAGGTTGAAAATGAGTTTTTGCTATTTGTGGATTTATTATTGAATTTGAAGCACCAAGAATCAATCAGTATTTTAAGATTAACTTTAGGGATGGTAATAAATGGTAAACGGGGCTACTAACAATTGTATTTAGGTCGAGGTGGGTTCCATCGAGGCTCGTAACCGAAAATGTTCATTCTTATTGTCGGTATTAGTGTTCATGCAAATTTTCACATGGTTGTTTGTATAGAACAAAGTTATCTTCGCGATAATCGGAATCGTAATTATAATCATAACTGTTGGGTTCTTCAACATTATACAATTCTTCAGAAATGAAATTTCTAAAGCTGGTTTATTGAAAATGATTTCGTTGTGGTTGGGGTCTATTTCGATTTGTATTTAACTGGAATGTGTTTCGCGTACTTATTGACATAGGAGTGGTTTATATTCTGGTTTTCTACCAAAAACTTGGGAATTCGTTAAAAGTTCTTTTGAATTAGTCTAGGTTTGTACATTGATGGGACCCTGGGAAAGTTATTTTGTTGGGGTAATTGTCTAGAAAATGTTTGAGGTTGTTTTTGCCTAACAAAATTTAAGAAGTTTACTTGTTGATGATTATCATAATTTTTTAAATGTGTTAACGGGTCTTCTAAAGAAGTCGTTGTCTTACTTGTTATAAATGAACGATACGGTTCAAATAATCCGGCACAAAAGGTATTTTGAGCTCTTTATTCATACATACATTTTTGAAAATTTTTATATTAATGTCTTCTTCCCTATTAATGTGTTCTAAAATTTGCTGTAATTCAAATTTGATTTTTTCATAATAGTGGTCATAATTTTCATTTGACATTTGATAACAAGTTATAAAATCATTTTCTAAAAGTGTTTCGTTTCTTTGATCACCAAAGTGTTTAGAAGGGTTGTTTTCGCTTGTGTCCAAGTTGAACAATTTGATACAATTAAAGTTTCTCGAGCGGCACCGGTAAATTTAGAGCAACATAATTCAAACACTAACTTATTTAGCGAGCATTGTTCTTGCCCTACGGTGTCAATTTTGTATGTACTAATAAATTTTTCGCTATGTTGTATGTAATATGAGAAATTTTTTGAGCCTCCCTCGTATTGAGGAATAATTTCTCTAGCAAGATTTAATTCAGTGTAATTTACTGCCATTGTTTCTTTATTAAATTTTACTTCGCAATTAGAATTGCTTGATTTGGTTTTTGCAATAGGAGATGTATATCTGGTATTACTCATAGACTATAACATGTACTTAAATTTAGGAAATTAAATAGTTGCTTACAGGAATAAGGGTGCTAAGAACATCACGTGTTGATTTTTTCTATAGGCGAAGCTCGTCTGTAGGCCAATTCTGCTTAACTGTTGAGGTGAAGTCCTCCGAATAGTTGAAGTGTAACTTGATTCACACAAATGAATTTTACTTCTCGATCTTGGTTACAGGTTTCTTTGGATATCCAATAAAGAATTAAAATACAACAGGTTTATTAACACTGTTTGGTTATCCTGTTTGCAGTGCCAGTTATATTACACTCAAAAATGGGTTAAATAATTTATTTGAGATTCACTAACTTCTATACTAATATGAATCTGGCGATTACAATACTGTCATCGTCATATAAATTATTTCTTATCATTTAAATAATTTAAACATTGAAATGGACAAATAAGTAATTAGTTTCTTAGTAATAACAGATAGTAAGCCAATAAACAATATTTTCCATGTTTGGATTGTGAGTATGTTTAATCTTATCTCTATGTAAAGAATATAATTATAGATTCGTTTTATTTCTAACCAAAGGATGTAATTATATATGTATATATATATATATATATATATATATATATATATATATATATATATATATATATATATATATATATATATATATATATATATATATATATATATATATATATATATATATATATATATAATTCCTTTAAATAAAAAAATTAAATAGTTTTTAAGAGGATATCCACATGTATTTGGTGCACTAAAGCGGTATATGGACATCTGCTTTTAAACCACGATGCATTTTTAGCGCTCTAAATATTTATATGGATATTCGCCTTTAGAGGACGTGCATCTCGGTAAACGCTGCATTTGAAGGTTAAATTATTTTCGTTGTTTCTCATACCGATATCGCATGAGTTAGTACATAGTTTTGGTGATTGTGAAACAACGCTGTGTATAGTGTTTAAAAATATGATATCAGCCAGAAATACAAAAATGGTAGAACCATTCATTAATAAACCTCCTATTGAAAGAGTGACTTCCAAAGATAAAATAGGTAATTAACATAAAAGTAAAATCTAAGTTTTGAGGTTAGGTTTTTTAATTGAGCAATTGCCAAGTACTAACTCAGACTCTGAGCAGATTAATAATATGTATGTTGAATCTCCGCTTACAATTGAACAACAAGAAAGTCTTCTTAATATTATCTGAAGTATGATTGAGAGGCCACTTCCAAAAAAGGCAGTGGGTGACGCTTCTCAACTGCGCGATTGTACTGATTTCGTGCAAAATATAGCCTCCGCTACTTCTTCCACGTCAACGTGAACGATTTTTTTTTATTCTAGTGACACGAAATCTAACTACGTGGTGCATATTTTTGAGTTCTATGTTATTTTTCAAGTATTTTACTTATAATACTTTTTTTCCAAGCTGGCCAACTCCCTTTTTTACAATTAAGAACTTAAAATTTCGGGCATTGAAATCCAGACAAACCTCATCAGATTTATAAACATTCGATTTCTCGTGGACAGAGCAAAAAAATATTTTACGTTAATGCGGGCTTAGAAAATTCGTAAAACGAAACACTTTTTTTTAGGAAAGTATGAGGACAGTACGAGAATGAGGAGTATTTTGGCTTCGAGACATGAGTATTATGACTTCTCGTCTGAAGAAGAAATATTTCAAGAAAGTGGATCAGAATATTGTCCGAGCGATTATTCGAGCCAGTCTGAGGAAGGGATTACCCAAAAGAAGTCTTCCGGTAAAAAACTTTCACAAAATCTGAACCTCATCTTGATAAACGAGAAATGGCTAAAAAGGCACTATTTTCTGAAATGAAATCAGGTATTGATCTAAGTCGAGATAATATGGAGTCTGTAAGCAACAGTATCTCTGATAGAAGAAAATATTCAAGTAGGAGTAATTTCTAAAAGTGATCAGCATTGAAAAAGTTGGAAACGAAACATAGTTAAAAGTACATGTCTTGTGGGCCAAGAGTCAAGATCAGGTAAATCAGTTGCTAAAAAAGTCTTAAGTGCACCTTGTATGTGTAGAAATAAATGTCAGGATAAAGTATCGGAAGAAGAAAGAAACAATATTTTTAAACGGTTCTGTAAGATAAGGTGGGACCAAAGAAAACAATTTATGGCAATGTCGGTAGTAAAAGATAATATAGCTCGTGAAAAACCAAGAAATGGTAAACAGGAAAATAGGCGACAATTTTCATACAAATATTTTTTAGCTATAAATTCATCTACAAACATTAACGTCTGTAAGATAATGTTTTCCATTTTCATTTTTACATTTTCCATCACAGAAAAATTTGTTCAAAACTTCCTCAAAAATATCCAGCTAAATGAGTCCGGCGGACGCCTTATCGGTCCTGACAAACGACATAATCATTCTGCAACAAATAAAATTGACTAAGAGCGAATAAGGTTTGTAAAAAACCATATTGAATCGTGTCCAGTGTGCGAGAGTCATCGCAGCGATAATACCAACGGAAATTATTTAGAATGCAGTCTTAATATTAAAATTATGTACATATACCCTTTATACAGCGAAATGTACTGAAACTAGTAACGTTCTTGTTAAGGAAAGTGATTACAGGCACATAATCAATAAACGATACAATTTATCATTTACACCACCGGAAACTGACAAATGCGATGATTGCGATGAATTTGAAAGAAGATTAAAAGATGCTCAGAATGAAGCGTAAAAAGGAATGCACATCAGATGGAAGCAAAAGAAGATACGACCTTAAAAAGGAAGATAAAGAGATATCAAAACAACGATTCAGTTGCTGACTATGATTTAGTTCCATAGCTACCTTTAACTTGTTCAGAATCGAACAACTTAAAAATAATTACCACAAAATTGATTAAACGTTCATATTTCTCATCTTGCAATGCCAAAATGGTGTTTTTTGGAACGAACATATGGGCAAACCCCTACACTTAGAACCTAAGCTCAGTACTGCAACGTTACACATTTGCCTCTATCGGCTTACACTCGAACCATCAGTTAAGGATGACAATGACAACAAAATTTAATCTGTCGACTACTGCCTTAGGACAAAGTAGAGAAAGTGTGTGTCCATTTTAGAATATTATCAAATTTACATTTATGTGATTTCAAGATTCGGTTAATGAACGCCTTTAACAAAGGATATAGAAGAAAAGGAACTTATTATTTGAAAGTAAGCTCTACTTTGGCAGCGTTTATGTTTGTTTATTGTTACCTTAGCATAAATTATAAAATATAAAGGTACTTCCGTTTTTTAGCATTAAATTACATTTTGACATTTTGGTACTCTACACGCCGACATCGTGGACATAAACATTGGTTATTGACCTCAACTCGTGAGGAACTGATCCTGCGTTACGGAAAATAAAACGAAAAATTTTCAACGAAATTGCTTCAAGATGACACCTGCATGCCGCGCACGCACGCCCCGATACACGCCCACACTTCCCTATATTCACACACCCACAAGCCAAATCACTCTCTCATACCCACACACCTACACAACCACATACCCACACACCCTAACCTCCACCCATCCGCACCTACACACACACGCGCGCACGTACGAGGATTATGAGAAATTTCTTGTTCATTTGTGAGAAATTTGGATAGATCCAATTACATTTTTTACATATTCTATTAACATTTTTTTACATTTTTCACGTCAAAAAATAAATTCGAAAGGAAAAATTGGCATCATACGTTGCGCAAAATGGCACACGCACACGCACACGTAGACGCACTCACACACGAATACGCTCACGCACACGCACACGCAGACGCTAACGCTCACGCACACGCAAACGTACACGCACACGTACACGCACACGCACACGCACACGCACATTCCACACTCGCACGCACACCCACACGCACACTCACACGCACACTCATACGCATACGCACACGCACACGCACACGCACACGCACACGCACACGCACACGCACACGCACACGCACACGCACACGCACACGCACACGCACACGCACATACACCCGCACACGCACACGCAAACACAAGCGCACACGCACACGCACATGCACTCGCACACGCATACGCTCACGCACACCCTCAACTACACGCACACGCACGCACGAAAACGCACACGCACACGTGCACGCACACGTGCACGCACACGCACACGTACACGCTCACGCACACGCACACGCACACGCACACGCACACGCACACGCACACGCACACGCACACGCACACGCACACGCACACACACACACACGCACACACGCACACACGCACACACGCACGCACGCGCGCACCCTCCCATCCACCCACCCACCCACACACACACACACACACACACACGTACACGCTCACGCACACGCACACGCACACACGCACACACGCACACACGCACGCACGCGCACCCACCCATCCACCCACCCACCCACAGACACACACACACACACGTACCCACCCACCCACCCACACACGCACGCACACACGCGTGCACCCATACACACACACGCGCGCGCAAGCGCACGTGACACATCTATACACCTACTTCTCCCAGAAGACTAACTTAATTCCCTCCGATTCTATCCTATCTGCGCCCATTCTTAATCTCACCATGTATACATTACGTAATGTGTATTTGTGTTCTGGGAATCCATCGCTTTAGCTTAAGGAGCGTGGAAAGCTCGAGCAACACGAGCTTCTTTTCGGGGAAGGAATGAAGTTGCTTTTCTTTTAATTACCCTGTATCTTCCAATTAGGATTTTACTAAGAGATCAACTCGGTAGCCAAGTCTCATCTTCGGTTTATATTAGAGTACGGTACGGAAATATTATATTTTCTTCGGACTCTCGCTTATGTAAAAAGAAATCAAATCTGTTATCTCAAAAGCGGATGGATGTGAGCTGTGTTCCGTGTATAATATTGATGTTTTCTGTAGTTTTATATACAATCAGCAACACCGTGTCGCTGAAATTATTTTAGAAAGAAAGACCATAGACTTTTAATACGCCGTCCAACGTGAATTATAGTATAGTATAGTATTTTTTTTAATTCCTCTATTAATAAAAAAAGTTTGCTTTATGTTAACTCCCTCTTTTTAATACTTAACCTACTCAAATAAAGAAGTCAATGCAAAGTAAAAAGAGCAATTTTTATTAATTACTTCCATTCAACTTGGTTTAGTGGACTTTCAAGGCGGGAAAAATGAGTGTTTACCAAATATATAAACATAGATAAAGATTTATGAAGTGAAAACCAATCAACCAAGTTGTCTAAATGATTCTATTCTAGAAATGCACCGTTTCTCTTTATACAACTTGAATTTGCTTAGATTTGCTACAAAAATGCAAAGCAATAAATTAAATGCCTTTATTATGAAAGAATTTATGCTACCACGAAACTTTTCTAGCATATTTCCGCATGTAAGAATGTCTAATTTATAAGTTAAATGAAGTTGAATATTTCTTATCTGGTTCATTCCTCCGACAAAACAAAACATAAGAAAATATAAGAATAGGTTGTACATTAATTCTGCGTAATACGGGTAAATATAATACGTTAACTTTAATTATACACACCCATATTCCCAAAACTATTATTTTAAGTAATCAACACCCGTTCCTATTGTACCACAAAATACTACAATTTAGACTCCAATAAATGAATTTTAGAAATTAAATTTAAATTTCAAACTCTCTGGCATCCCAATTTTAACAGCTACTTTCCTCTTTTCGCTTAGAACTCAATCAAACTCCACTTTCATTCATAAAGTACAATTTGATTAATCCGACGTAATCTAAAACGAATTTATAAGGATTTCGTTATTTATATCTTGAATTGAAGTAAAGAAATATTCAGTCAGTTCAATTTTGTTTCCTTTATAAAATTTAATTATATTATGTTATTGCAAGCATTTTAAGTAGTTTTGCAACAAGTTTACAAATCTCAAATAATGATTAAGATCTAAAATTCATAGCAGCAATTCAACATTAATGCTTATTTTCTACTTGTGGTCAAATTATAACTACCTGTAGGTACACATGATTCCTGTTAGTCACTGATAATTTTTTTACGTGTCATATAATACAGCTGACTGTGGTATGTAAACTTAAAATGAGAAAGATGTAAATATTACGCGGTGTTTTAAGTGTAACGTTTGTAAATGAGTACGTCACTGGGCACTTCTGTTTGCAGCAGGTATTTGTGAAGTAAAAATTCAAAACGATAGTATCACTAATTTATGTAATGAATTAATTTTCACTTGTTCCGTTGATGCCCTTATTTTTTTCGATTTTTCTGCTAAAAATGCTTCTTTCTTAGTACAACACTCATTGTTAAATAGGGAAAATTCAATAACAAAAATCTTCTTTTGCAAAATTTTTATTTTTGAGATGTATTAATTTTTTTCTACAAACGCTAAAAAATGACGAGGTTCGCGCATTAATAACAATATGCGAAATGATACTTTTTTTGATTTTCCTACGTTACCATAACAACATGCGGGAAATAGTGTGCGAAATACATATTTCCCACACTGCATGTAAACTTTATGAGATTATTGTATTTTAACGTTTGTGGTCCTCAATCAAGCAAAAATCCAAGAAAAAAATTATTTAAAATAATTTTAAGGGATATAATGTACTTTGATGGTTGTAGAAAATATTTTGTATCCAAGAAAAAAATTATTTGTTTGTAACACATGCGCGAACTACTTTGGTGATCTCGACTAATTTTTTAACGAGTTACAAAATTCAATCCTCGATCACCAAAGTAGCATTTCGCGCACTAGATACAAAAATAACTATTACTTGGTATGAAATGTACCAAAGTAGGACGTGTAAATTAAGTTTACGTTTTAGACAAGCCTTCATAGGGTTTTTCTTGAAATAGGCACACCTATCTTGTTTAACCGCATTGACGATCCAATGCTCACTTTGGTCATATATAGGTGATGCTTTTGGTGTCATAGAGCAACCTCCTGCTACTGCAGTAGATAGACGCCCATATTTTTGTTATACACTTGTACAATGGTTGGATAAAATGTGAAATATCATAATTGTTTTCCTTTTCTTTTTCTTTAAATCTGCCAAGAATTATACACACTAGCGTCCAATACAAAATGCAAACACAGCCCACCACCATTTTTTGGTCTAATCGATAATCAGTAGTAGTAGTAATAGTTGTCAATTTTCATCCATTCGGTCTATACCACCCATGAACTGTATACTGCAAAGTGTTGACTGACCGGGACTTTTTTCTTCTTACCGGATATCCATCGATTTCCATGGTTTTCTGTACCCACTGGATCACAAGTACTAATTGTTAACGCTATTTGATTGTCATTCCAATTTGTAACAGTAACATTGATTTTTAGGTCTGTGCAAAAATCATAATAGCCACAAACTCTTCTCTATTCTGTTATATTTTACTCTTCCGGTGAAGCCAAAGCCGGTTTGTTGTACTCGAAGTGCCAGTTTTCAAGGGAAAGAAAATCTATCTCCATAAATTTCAAATGGTTTATCTCGAGTCAACTCTTTTAAAAGATTCATTTCAACTGATGCTCCAACACCTAGATTAGCTTTGGTTTCGTGGTTGTTTCTTTGGCGAAATAGCACCTTAATAGGGTTCGAATTTTATAAGAGAGCTTAAAGGCTCATACAGACGCCACATTTTATACCCATATCTTATAGGTTTGCCCTTTATATATTGTTTGGCGCCATGCCTTCCAAAGTAGGGTTTATCAAAGGCCTCATTTACCCAAACTTATAATTTTTTGGTAGATTTGAATTATCAGCACAATGTAGATATCTTTTTATAGTTTCCAATGTAAAATTGGGATCTTTCTTTTCATTAGTTGCATATTTTACTGTAAAATTTGTTAGACGTTCAAAAAACAAGTTGTTAAAAATATTTTCAAAGCAGGCAGGATCTAACGGAATTTCAGAGAGGTTTTGATTCGAGGTGAATTGTGGAAAATTTTGTTTTAAGTCTATATGTTTTGACCAATTTCTCTTTGTTGGGAAAAGCAGTTGTTTTTATTATTTATTGTGTTCATTTCTTCGTCGTTATCACTGCCCTTTTCTCTCTTTTCTGCTTGTTCGTCCTTTTCTAATTTCTTTTCGAATTCTTCATTGTCTGACTTGTTACGTGCA
Organism: Vesta saturnalis; assembly: GCA_036346205.1. NCBI lineage: Eukaryota > Metazoa > Arthropoda > Insecta > Coleoptera > Lampyridae > Vesta > Vesta saturnalis. The sequence goes on along the minus strand of JARFJB010002231.1, from coordinate 17,024,467 downwards.
CAAAAGGATATTGGTAGAAATTGGTGACCAAGGTGCAGTAACAAGGAAAAGAGGAATTAGCCGGAAGCTCAGTCGGTCGGTTCAGCACTTGGATGCATGGGCGTTTTGGCAGGAGAAAGGAAATACATAAAGTTTAAAAAAGGGCACCACTTGATTGACTTCTTTATCGCCCCTCTATCAAGAAAAGGGCTACGGCCACATAGGACAAAAGAGACAGCTAAAAGAAAATGGTGAACTAAGTCCACATGGATGAGGAACTGGTTAGGAATTTGATCGTAGATCACAGGATTAATGAAAGAGCTTACAATCGTTTAACATCACTTTTAATATACCCAAAATGAAATAGTACAACTGGTATAAATAATAATTTAAATCCGTAAACCTTTACCCAAAACAGAACGTGATGGAGCGACAACTCGCTGACATAAATACAATTTCGTAAGGAAATATTACCCATACAACAATAAATAATACTATACTTAATAATATAACTACCATATGAATCCGCAGTAATCAACTTACCTTTCAACAAAATTATTAATTACTTACAAATGTACCTACACAGACCCCATACGGTTCGGCATCTAGCGTTGACCCTAAAAGAAAAGGATACCCAAACATATATATATATTATTTATCCGAAATTTAAATCTTGTAACCCGATATTCCACGAAGAGCTCTACGTCGGATTAGTTTATCGGTTTCCAATCAACCGGACGCAATTAAACCCGGAATATAAAACGAAAATTAGCACTAGATGTCTACCCAGTTGTTTACTTATGTAAGCACAAAATATTATTAAATTTAGTTAACATGATCATTACAGACAAAATAATAAGCGTAAAGCATTTAGAAAAAATTTTTGGAAGGCCAAGTTGATTACCAAGTTGGCAAGTAAGCATAAAGCTACCAACAAAAAAAATTCAAATTAGTGACTCCTACTTCAAACAGTTTTATAATAAACAACGATTAAAATTGTAATCCGAAAGAAAAAAAAATAATAAATGTTATACAACCCCAATGATAGTAAATAACTATTCCCGTTGAATTACACAGTAATTGAAACCCCAGCAGTTAGCATAATCTTATGACATACATTGTATATTTAAACTCAACGAGCAGCATTCAGTGAACAAACAGCTGGTTGCATGTACAGTAAACACAGGTAATTCTAACCGTTTTACAATTATGGTTATTTAGCAGAACAAAGCCAGCATACAAGAAAAGTAAATAGATAATATATAAATTCTATTGTAAAGTTAACGGTAAGTATAAGCAAAACTTGAATAACCCAATTTATCTTTTACAGGTACATATGTATAGTATTACTCTCGATTACTAGAAAAAGGTTTAGCAATAAAGCATAAGCATTAATTTCAGGATTAAAATAATTGCAGAAACACACTAATACAAGTAGTAGCACAGTAATATAATGGTTATAAAACTTTCAGTAAAGTACAGTTAACGAAAGCCTCGTTATACAGAAAAACAATCAAAAGTCACTCACCATAGGTAAAATTGTGTCTGTGTGTAACAATAATACTTATCAGAACCTAGTCGTAGGTGTAACGTAGATTTCTTCTGTTAATTCGGAAGATATTAGGAGAAGGAGTAATCGTAGATGGTTTCCATTCAGGCTTGAAGACCCATAACTAATATTTCACACCTCGGACGAATAATATCCAAATGTGCTGTCAGAAACGGTTTAATTATTCCTTATGGAAGCACGAGATATGTTAATCTTGAGTGAATGTGTAAAGGACCAAAAAGAACCTATATAAGATAAATGTGTTAGAATTTAAGTCGATACCCCAATTTTAAAATATGATCTTTAGCTGTAGTAACAATTTCAAAACATGTACGCATGCATTTCAAAACTATGTCTTGTAAATAAGTAACGAAAGTGAGTAGCTTACCTCTTGATCGAAGCCAAAGTGTAGCAGAAGCAACCAAAAAAAATTAAAGCCGAACTAAATTCGAAGTCCCCAACAGGACTTATTTATATGGAAAAAGAATAAAACCAGCAACAGGCTGACTTAAAAATTTTCTTGAACAATTCAATCCAATTTTTAGGAACACCTTTTCCAACTTTTACATGTGCTTCACACTACGCATTTTACCCAAAATGGCGTTTTCCTTCTTATCTGAAGGTACCAGAAAACCAAAAGAACAATAGCCTGATTATTTTCACCAATCCAAAATTTTAAAGTAATCACATGTTTGCAACAGTTTAAATTTAACACGATTTTTAGTGCAATGTTGCCATTTTCCAACAACATACAAAGTGAGTCGTAACTTAAAGACCATAAATTCATCAACCGAGTTTTACACGTATCAGACTTTATTACACTAGTCTTCGTTGCCGCTGCCTTCAGCATTCTGGATGCCATGGGGAAGGGTAATAAAGACATTCGCCTCCCAAAAATTTTCGTCCACAACGAATAGAACTACTTCTTCAGTAGTACTATATCTGAAAACATCTGTTTATGTACTCATCCATGCCCGCTCTTCCGTTAATAGAACACATACCTTTTTACAAAACCTATCAAACATGAAAAATGTCTAACAATATAGGAAAACTAAAGAAAATGAAATACAATATTTGAAACAAACAATAAAAATCTACTAGATACGTTTTGAACGCCATTATTTAACTTCAAACACTACACAACAACTTCAACACAGAAGTAAATACTGGATTTCAGGATGCACACGTGATTACTAAATGAATCCCGACGTGTTCGAAGACGAACAGACAATACCAACATTTTTGGTAGGGGCATAGGAATTTCAAAATTTGCCAAAATTATATAGCTCATGTGAATGTTTTTTATGAAGGTTGAGTTATTGTATCAATATTACGTTAAGTGAACATAACAACCTAAACTGACGTTACGGGAGAAATTTGTTCATTTTATTTAATAAAAAATATGGTGTCTTCCAGTATTTTTAACGCATTACGTAGACGCGCAAAATTTTTTTAAAGGCTTTAATCAACCTAATTTATTACGGAATAGGTATTAAAACTAGGATCAATGCAATGGAATCTACAGAATTGCTTTCTTTTATAATACAATCAGTATTTGTTTAATAAAACTTGATGCCCTTAAAACTATTGATTTTTGCTTCAAACACAAAAAGGACAAAGACGATCGATAATGTTCGGATCTACGTCACCTTCAAAAGTAATTTTTCGATAGGCTATTTTAAATTTGGTGGCTGAAAATAATGAAGGGGGTTGATGGCGTACGAGACTAGCGCAAACTAGGTGATTACGTCAGAGTCGAAATTTTGCCGCGATGTTTGGTTGTTTGTGTTCGTGAGTTAAGTATCCTATAGATGCGACTTTTTAGTTGAATAGTTGAATAGTACCATACTGTGTACGGCTTGTATGCTATAATTACGTTATGAGATAAACAATCAATTACCGAGATGAAGGTTATCTAATAAAAGAATAACTTTACTAATAAATTTAAAAAATGTTCGTGCATTGGACAAGTTTTGAAGTGAACAATTAAACAGATTATGTGCAAATTGGGATTATATGCAGTGATTTTGTCAGTTAAGTAAAAGAAATTAAAAGACGACCATTTTAATTAATTCTTGATTGATATAATAATAATTTTAGTAAAATTGAAATTGAAAATTACGTTAAAAAATAGTAAAGTCAAGAACTACATATGTAAAATAAATTTTTAAGCTCACTTTTGCTCGATTAAAAATAAAATGTAAGTAATAAAATAAATTAATGTTTTCCATTAAATAAAGCTCAATTGCAATACATACATTGTCCCATACTGTACGTCGTGACCCTTCTCTTAAAATTCTTAAATTATAATTACTGTACACGGGAGTTAAACAGTTTACAGTTTGTAAAATTTTATCTGCAACTTGCCGTTTAATTATTAATGATTCAGTTATGTAATTCGCGGCTACTGCGGTTGTTCACTACCTTGCGTAATGATACCCTTCATTGTAAACATTTTGAAATATGTACATTCTGGTGAGTATCATTTATAAAATATGAAAACGCAAAGAATAAACCTCTTCTAACGATTAGATAAAGGTATTTGAAAACCCACTAGTAAATTTTATATTATTGTAGTTACGGTAAGTAGGTTTTCATCGTTAAAACAATAAAGTATTGTTCAATAGTAGTCCTTCAAGTTTTCATATCTTACAAATGTGTATGATATTTTTACTAATAATGACGAGATATTATCAAAACATATACATTTTGTATAATTTATCTTCAAATACACAATTTATTCTCCTAGAAGGTGATAACGGTTTAGGTATTCGGAGTGATCCCAATACTCCATCTTATTTATGTTATACGAGGAAGTAAAAACATAGTTGAGGAAAGATTCACGAAATCGCAATATTATATGCAACATGTAACTAAATATGCATATGTTATATAAAAAAACACTATGAAAATGTATTAAATATTGCATTACGTTGCGATACAATTTAAATTACATAACAAATAAAATATTGGATTTGAAGTTAGGCGTGGTAAGATGCCTGCACGATAGAGCTAAACCAATATGCACAAAACCAGAAAGAGAAAAAGAACTTAAATCACAGCGATAGTACCATATATAACAGGTACTTCGTACAAAATACGAAGAATACACACCAAATACAAGATACGCGCTAACACCATCAAATCCACAAGAACTCTTAGGGGGATACTCACATAATGAAGAAGTGAAAGCCGGAAATTGTGTATAGGATATACCATGCGAATTCGGAAGATCATAAATAGTAGAGACCCGTAGATCACTCAAGAACAGAGGAACATGATAATAACAAGTCTGCACCGAATACCACCGAATGCAATGGGATAACAGAGAGATAGTAGCAAATTGTATATTAGGGTGTGTAACGGCAGCTTTAGAATCAAAATTTAGCGATAAATTATACGAGATTAGGTATTTATATATTCTTGTCTGGATAAAGAAACGGTTATTGCTTATTTGTATTTGAATGTAATTAATATTAAGATGAAAAGCTTGAGTTTATTTCCGTAAGTATCTACATATTCAATTTGAAAATATTTGAATATGCGGCATTTGTAAGTGCATTAATGTGTGGAAAGGAATGACGCTGTTATAATAATGGTATTCAGTTTCTAAGTCAGTCGCATATAGGGAGCGACTATAGAGAGGCGCAATAAGTAAGCGAACATAAAGGATCGCATAAAAAATAAGCGATCAGAATTCGCAATCTAAGCGACATTGTATAGTCACGCTGCCCTATAAAGTGTTAAAATTACAAATAAGGATTAATTAACGGTGATATGGAAGCATTAGAAAATTATCTTCTTTATTAAAATAATAAAAAGTGAAGTTAACGCGTGTTATATACCTCAGAACCGTAATCAATTGTGTATAAGTAGTGAACAACAAACATAATAGACAGTAATCGACCCAAATTGGGAAATCGAAGTATAACGGACAATATCTCGAATTTACTGATGTGTAAAAAGGAAGCATTTGCGGTTTGTAAAGAGCTTGCAGTTTGTTGCGCAGGCTATTTGTACTTAAATCTGAACGATAGAGTAAAAACTGTATAGTGGATATATATCGAACAATCATTTACTAAAATCATTACTTGACGAAGAAAAATTAGAAGAGTATTCAACTATACAAGGGTATAAGAAAAGATAAGGAAAACAATAGAAACACGGTGCCAGGGTGTCGGAAAGTGACCTCATCTGAAGAGAAATTTTTAACCTATCTGAGGCCCCCTTTAGCGGAGAAAGAAACGCCAGCATTACATCAGTTGCAACGAAAATAAGTAAGAACTTTTTTGTTTGTGTTAATAAATAGAACTTTTTTGTGTTTGATTTCTCGACACTACATTTGATTATCACTATTAAACGAGAACAATCTGTTTAATTCTGATAAGGATTTTATTTTTTATATGTTAGCTTTAAGTAGGTTATTGTAGATTTAGATTTGATTGATAAATATTTGTGAACAGCATATTGACGCATTTTCGTTCATAATTAGAATTTAATTAAATGAGTAGAACGTTTAATTTACTTTTATTGCTAAAGATTATTAATATCACCAGCTTACACAATTATTGTATATATAAATGCAGAAAGAGGTCAGCTCAATAGGAATCCAGATAAACAAATAAATTGAAATGAATATAATTTTGGGCAATGATAACAGAAATCGTTTCTTTATCTTAACTTGAGTTAGCCGGTGCGACCAATTAAGAAAGGAGTTAATAAACATAAAGCTTAAAATTCATTTACGCAAACCGGGATTAACTAGCACGCAGTAAAAAGTAACCAGTAAATGATATCTTTATAAATTGAACCCATTTAGTTTTAATAAAACGTAATAAAATATAATCATCTCAGGTATTAAATTTTATTCATAAATGTTGGAATTATAAAAAAGTTTAAACGAACTCGAATTTTATTCTTTGGAGCGGGTTAAATAAACAAAAGTAGTATCTAAGGGTACTACGCCCATTGCAGGTGTATAATAATTTTTTTTTTTAATATTAAGTTTCAAGTTGATAAAAAGTTGTAACTCTGAGCACATATTTACTAAGAAAAGTCTAGTTGAGATTAAAAAATATTTAGGTCTCCGGAACGTACCTAAAGCTTAGTAATTTGAGATAAAATGACGATTCTAACAATTTGTTATAAGTTTTGTTATGAACGAATAAGTTCAAAGGTAAATATGTAATTAAAAATTATTATTAATTTTATTAAATACATAAAAAAAGTTTACCTCGAGTAGAATTTGAACCTACGACCTGTACTTTGCTAGATTACCGCGCTAACCAACTGCGCTATCGAGATTCAAGCCCTAATCGATGTAAATTTTGTCTTTATTTATGTAGAACTGATGTAAATTCTAAATATAATGAGATTAAAATCAAATTACTTTTATTAATGGAATGTGAGCCTGCAATATCGCAAGGATTCACAATTAATATTAGTCAAGTTGCTTTTGTTTGTGTGAATCCTTGCGATAAGATAAACAAGATAAAAAGATTTTCAAAATCTTCAAAAAATGACAAGAGCTTTAAAGTGTCAATTGATCCGACATTGTAAATATTTTCGATATTTCTTCATGTAAATGTAGTGATTTAGAAACATTTTTGTGGACAGCTCCAAGAAACGTTCCAAATCTAGATCATGCGTTTTTAACAGACCAACGAAACCTGAGGATGATGATTATCGGAGGTATCGACCCAGTACAGACTAAAAAGATTGAGAAGCGTAATAAAAAGAAGGAAAAGTCCATGCGAACTAAAGTCTCCAATTTTTTTTAATCTTACAATGTATCAAGTACGTAGACAATGAACTGAAGGGTGTTGTTCAGTCGATCCTACAGAGAAATGGCTTTATGGCACATCCAGAACATATCCTTTTGGAAACGTTCGACCCTCAAAAACATATTAGAGAACTTGCAAGCAGATTTACGAGCAAATGGAGTTTTCAAACCACCACATGTCATCTTCGATACAGAAAACTACATCGATCTTATTGATTAGCAGTCTACCACAGTAACAGAACCACCTCTTATAATTGACTTGAGATTGAGTCAATTGTTCATTCAGGAAACAGTGATAGGATTTAGAAAAATTTTTGTGGACAGCTCCAAGAAACGTTCCAAATCTAGATCATGCGTTTTTAACAGACCAACGAAACCTGAGGATGATGATTATCGGAGGTATCGACCCAGTAGAGACTAAAAAGATTGAGAAGCGTAATAAAAAGAAGGAAAAGTCCATGCGAACTAAAGTCTCCAATTTTTTTTAATCTTACAATGTATAAAGTACGTAGACAATGAACTAAAGGGTGTTGTTCAGTCGATCCTACAGAGAAATGGCTTTATGGCACATCCAGAACATATCCTTTTGGAAACGTTGTTCGACCCTCAAAAACATATTAGAGAACTTGCAAGCAGATTTACGAGCAAATGGAGTTTTCAAACCACCACATGTCATCTTCGATGCAGAAAACTACATCGATCTTATTGATTGGCAGTCTACCACAGTAACAGAACCACCTCTTATAATTGACTTGAGATTGAGTCAATTGTTCATTCAGGAAACAGTGATAGGAAAGTTCAAAATTTCTTCGCTCACTTAGGCGGTTGAAGAAGTTGTAAAGGAAGTTACTGAAACGTCCAAACACGTTTGTGGTATCCAAGAGCGAGATGGTTTGACACGATCAAGTATTGTACACATCTGCTACAACTACAACTGTATTCCAAAAATAAATAACAAGTAAGAGTTTTTACACAGATTTAACTAACAACCTATTATTTAGAATAGTGAACAAATAAATATAAAACTTTGATTTTTGATTAGTTAAAATTTACTTTACTATAAATATTATCTCGGACAATTGGTCTAACCAAGCTCTTTGGTTGCAGGTCCAAAAAAGCTGAATACCATAAATTGAGGTTTGAAGGGCTGCTTAAATTTATAGATTCGTATAACCGTTATTACTTTCAACAACGTTTTTCTTAATAAAGTGTAATTAATGTTTTAATATAGATTTCGTTTTTAATTAAATTTTATACTCTCAAATAGCGTTTTGTTTTTTTCAGTCAAATGTCCAAAAAATATTCCGATTTTTTCCTAATAATGAGTTTTTTATTAGATTCCGGCTTGATTTTTGCATAAAACAAATTAAAAAAACCTCATTTAAGACCAATACTTTCAAAGTCTAAGTTCATTCCCGGAGACTTAAATATTTTTGAATTTCAAAAAAACTTTTCTTTACTTAAAGTGTGACCTAAATGACAACTTTTATCGCCTTGAAATATATATATATATATATATATATATATATATATATATATATATCATACATACATATATATATATATATATATATATATATGAATCTCTCGTTGAATTTAAAGGTCACTTTAATAACCATACTATGGGTCTACGTCGCATTGCTTCTGAGTTATTTGACATTTTGTAGAAAAACTGACGTTTGCAGTGCTTCCGAAAACTTTCAATATCTTGAAGATGGATACAGGTAGAGAGATGTGGCTTTCGTTTTTTACTTCCGAAAAGGGTACCGCATCATTCTCGTTCATTGCCAAAAATCTTGCTTTTAGAATTCAAAAATTTCTATCACTCCGAAAATAATTTTTTTCAAACATGGATAACTTGATTTTTTTAAATAGAACTACCCATATTTTCTTACATCAGCGGATAGGAAATTAAATTTTCTTTCCATTGATGTAACATTATCGACATTTTGGAGTGATAATTTTCGAGATATTCATATTTTTATCTAATTTCAGTTTTTATTGCGTATTGCCGCGGTGCTTTGGAAAACGTTTGTCAATTGTTTTAAACAACTGATAAAAAACATCAGTTTCTCGAGCTTCTGTTGTGCTTTGCTGTCTTGTGTATCAGTTTAAGTGTTTCTACAAGACATTTCCATTAAAATGTTGTTGTCCGACGCAGAGTTGATCGACATGACTTTCATACTTGGAGAATGCCAAAGAAATGCGTTATTGGCGTCAAGGATTTATGGGGTACGGTATCCTGAACGAAGACTTCCCCACAAACAGCCTTTCAAAAGTTGTTACAATGTTTTACAAACACCGGACGCGTGCAGTATCAAACGAAGGAACGTGTCAACAGGATAACCTGTATTACTTATGCATTCCTTTTGTATATCTTCTGTAATCGTTAAGTAATTGTCCTTATGTATTTATTGTGTATTTCTTGTGCATTTCTTCTCTATTTCTTGTGTAAGCCTTAAGCAATTATTTTGTATTGCTTGTGCAATCCTTACGTATTTATTGTTCATTCCTTATGTATTTCTTGTGTATTTCTTTTAGTTTTGTGTTCTTAATTCTTGAGTATTTATTGTTTATTTCTTGTGCATTAAAAAAATCAAGTTATCCATGTTTGAAAAAAATTATTTTCGGAGCGATAAAAATGATTGAATTCTAAAAGCAAGATTTTTGGCAATGAATGAGAATGATGCGGTACTCTTTTCGGAAGTAAAAAACCAAAGCCACATCTCTCTACCGGTATCAGTCTTCGAGATATTGAAAGTTTTCGGAGGCACTGCAAACGTCATTTTTTCTACAAAATGTCACATAACTCAGAAGCAATGCGATGTAGACCCATAGTATGGTTATTAAAGTGACCTTTAAATTCAACGAGGAATTCAAAAATGTAATAATATATAGGTTGTTCTATTTAAAATAGCGATTTTGGCATGAGTTACCGGTATAACCGGAAGTCCGCCATTTCTAAAAATAATTTTAAAACGTGTAGTTTATGACTGTGGACAACATTTATATAAGACATTTTTTCGTATTTGTAATAGTAAGGTAGTTATGAAGCAATCCCTCTTAAGTGGGCCACCCTGTATATATATATATATATATATATATATATATATATATATATATATATATATGATGTGACCCGAACTCGATGGTCAAAACGAAAGCAGCCGATTCCTCTGAAAAATTATTAATAAATGGAGGGTCTATTTTTACCGGTTTTTAAGATATTGAGTGTTTTTCAACTTTTTCAAGTTCCCAGAGTTACCATAAAAATGACCCTGTATGTTCCAAACTAGAGGAGTTACAGAAACATGCCCAGGAAAAAATTTGAATAGCACAAAATTTCCTTCCGGAATCTTGAATCGATTTGAAAGAAATTCATTATTCATCACTTTTAAGACCCGAATTAATTTCAAAATAAGATTTTCTCAAACTTTATGACGAATTTCCAAGAGGAATAGTCTTTTATGGGGATCCGCTTGATGTACGGTTAACTGTAAGCTTTAAGTGAAGTCGGAGGTTAGCACACTAGTTTTCGAATTATGACACTGAGAGTTAATTAATTAAGATGCCATAATCAAAGCTACAAGAATTTTTTCAATTTAATTTTAATAAAAAATAATAAGAGAAAACACATACTACTATATCAGAGCAAACCTAACCTAAAGATTTGATTGTCACGTAATGCTTCAAAATGATTGCCATTTGCTTCAATGCACTGCCGGCATCGCCTACGTATAGAAGCTGTTGCTGAAGCTATCTGTGCTTGTGATATTAGCCGGCTTGAGTAGCATTGAGTGGCATAAACGTGTTCTTTGAAGGTTCTCTACAAGATCCCCAGAGGGGTACGGTCTGGAGAACTTGGGGGGCATGCCACTGTGCCACCTCTCCCGATCCATCGCTCGGGATAATTTTCGTCGCCAATTTCTCACACATATAGTGGGCAGGACACCCATCTAGTGTCGATTATTCAATCTTCTGGACAATGAAACTTTCTACATCAATTCGGCTAGGTTTTCTTGAAGGAAGCGCAAATAATTCACCGAATTGAGTCCTTCTGAGAGGATATATGGACCAATGAGCCGAGTATAAAGTTGTCCAACCCATACGTTAACCTCGAATTGGCGTTGAAACTAATTTGGTCTCATGAAATTGGGGTTTTCCTGGGTCCACACGCGCGTATCCTGTAAATTGAAGATTACTGATCTTGTAAAGGTGGCTTCGTCACTCAATACAACTGATTGATGAAAATTCTGATCATTTCTAACTGAATTAAGAAACCATTGGGAAAACTCAATCCGACGTTCTGTATCTTCATCTGCAAGTTCTTGAACTCCAGTTACGTGATACGCACGTCTTCCTTCAGCCTTCAGAGTTCTTATTGTTCCTCGAGGTAATTGTAATACAGCAGGTGACTTCCTCAAGCTAGTCTCAGGATTTTCTTCAAAATGCCGCATGACGTTATCACTTCTCTCAACATTATGAGATTGCTCTTGATCTCTTAGAATCTCGAAAGAACCTCTCCCTCTTAGAGCATTGTGCAATCGAGAGAAAGTCTTCTGTCTGGATGAATTATCTCTGGAAAAGCCGCAGCATACGTCCTGGCAGCCTAACTCGCATTACCTTGGGCAACACCGTAATAATAATGAATATCAGCATATTCTTCATTCAAAAACATTCGTAAACGAGCCTTTTTGTCAAAGATTTATGACAATTCTTGCGTTATAAACAATTCATTGCCATGTATTTAAACAAAACAATTCATGTACGGGAAAATAACCACATTCGTTAGATAGGCGACTGGTTAGGTCTGCTGGTTGGTAGTTGTCATTCCTCTGAAGTTGTGGGTTCGAATCCCGACAGCAGAAAGTAGTTTTTTTTTTTGAAAAGTGGCTAAACTGTGGTGAAGAAACAAACAGGTGATTTCAAATGTTAGATCCATTTCCTTCATATCAATGATTTGAATGTTTCTGGTGAATTTGATTATCATATCTTAATTAACTGTGTCATAATTTGGAAACTAGTGTGTTAAACTCCGACTTCAGTTAAAGCTTATAAAATACAGAAGTTTTTCCTTCGTTAGCCGTATATAAAGGGGTTCTATAACTCCTCTAGTTTGGAACATACAGGGTCATTTTTATGGTAACTGCGAAATCGAAAAAATTAAAAAACACTCTGTATCTTGAAAACCGGTAGCAATAGAACCTATATTTATTAACAATTTTTTGTTGGTCAGAGGAATAGACTGTTTTAGTTTTGACCATCGAGTTCATGGGAACAATGTAATAATTTAGTGAATTTGGTTTTATTTGTAGTAAAACTGTTTTTGTTTTAACAATACTTCACTTACACAAGTTATATCGACGTAAACGTGCTCTCTGTATGTTATTTTGGAAAAGTGTCCTTAGTTCATTTGAAACTGGAGAACGTGGTAAGTGTTGGGTATTTCTTTACAATATTTAAATTGATTACAATGGTCTAACGATATTTAATTTTGTAGGACTCGTATCAAAAAAACAAGAGTCGGACTCCCGATTTTACTGGGAGCGAGAAACAGTTACTGTTTAGCATCATCCACAAATACAAAGACACAATAAGAAACAGGAAAATTGATGGCGGTACCAACGAGGATAAAGTAAAGACTTGGGACAAAGTTGTTGCCGAGTTTAATACTAGTTGTCCAGAACGTCATCGGTCTTTGCAGTCCTAAAAGAATTGTATTATAATAAAAAAAGAGAGATACGGAGGTCAGTTTCAGCAGAAACAAAGAAATGATATTTTAACAGGTGCGGTGTTATTTTATCATTTTTTTCCAATTGGCAATAGATAAAGGTTTGTTAATTGAAGTAAACTTTATTTTAAAAGAGCGTATGATCAAATTTTCCAAACCATGCCCTGATAAGGATTAGTGTTGAGTATTATGAATGTAAAAACAACATAAGGAGTATGATTCCGAAGGTTCACAGCTCTTTTAAATACCTAAATCACTCGCTTACCTTTTATCGTAATCACAGGACGATCCATGAGACTAGCAGCTGTTACGCTAAACCTGTAAGACTACAAATAAAATTACACGCTTACTTTAATTAAATGCGTGCTGCAAAATCTGTCACCGAGTTGATAGTAAGCTATTACTTTATTACTCCTTTACGCCCAAATGTATGCTTTTCTACACTACATTTGAATACAAAATAACAATTTTAACACGGCATGATTGACAAAATTTACAAAATACAAACAACTTATTTACAACGGAACTAATTAATTCAGACTAACCTAATAAAGAGGGAATTCCACTATGTATCGATGTCAATATGTGCACCAAATTTTAATTTAAAACTCCAAACCGAAAATTACATTTCATTTTCAAAATAGGGATTCTAAATGCGATTACCATTTGTAAAAATTTCGAATACTTTCCAAATACGTAAAAGGAAAAAAAAACGTTACAACCTTAAAGCTTCAAAAATTGTATGCGATATCAAGTTCGATTAATTCAACTTAAACTACATTTCAGATGTCCGCTATTAATGAATAACTTATAATTTCGAAACTAACTAAAAATACTCGATAAAATCACGACCATGTGACATGCTATGTTTTTTTCACTATATTTCAGCATATAAAATTTTATAAATTAGCGAAATAATTGTTAACTAAATCAAACCTTAACCGCACAATATTTCCACTATTTGCTGCAGGTATTTCAGGAATGTTACCATTAGCAGCTAGTTATAACTCATCATCGTGAATACAATCTGGTAGAGGCGGTGGCTTCATGGAACGTGTAATATTTTGTAGTACGGCTGTAGCTACAATTACTGAAAAAACTGTGTTTAGTTTCAGTCTTATAAAATATGCCAATACAGGCGTTTCCAATTACCAAACAGTCGCTTAACTATGTTCCTTGTTCTTATGTGTGGATGCGAATGGTGTTAAAAAATAATGTCTCAAGGGATAACCACTATCACCTATTGATAATTATAGTCATTTAAGTTAGGTTTAATAATTAAAATATTATACCTAGAAGTATGCTGTTTGCAAACTCTCCATTTTCCATTCTAGCCCTTATGCGACCAATATTGAGTATTGTAGAGTCATGCGCTGAGCGTGACCACCTACAAACAACGTCCATAGTTTCTCAATTTGCAATTGAAATTGCTTGGACATTAAGAGAAAAATACGATTGCCTACTCCTAAATATTTCCCCGTCGTTGCATACCGGAGATTGTACTTTAATGTGGGCGCAATCTACTACCCTTGGAAATGCAAAAAACTTATTTTGAACCTCAACAGTATTTTCAGGCGTTAGAATGAATTGTGGGCGTACTCTTGCAGTAGCTTCAGATACTCGTGGTATAATTCTTGACGCAGTTGATGTATTTATTCCAGCAAAATCAGCAGCAGCTGGTAAATGTCCAGACGATGAATAAAAATGCAGTTACTAACAACTAATAGCGGAAACAATGTTGTTGCTATAAGGATCAATCGTTTTATTCTGCATCGTTCAATTTAAAAAACTTACATGTTGTTTGGAAATTCCAACTCTTCTTCTATATAAATCATCACCCTTAAACACACTCGTCTTGTTACACGAAATCGTCTAAAAAAGTTATATTCGTACATGGAATGAGAATAATCAGATATGGTGTAAATCATCCTAGGAAATCCAAGGTCAACAACCACCAAGATGACTAAATCGTCTTCTATCATCCATTCTTAGTTTATGGTAGCTATTATCGTGTAAAATTGCAAATTTAATAACAAACGCTAACGATACAAAAATACATTCATCAAAAATGAATACGAATGAGAGACCAATTTCTTAACGCAAAGTAGAACTTAAGCTTCCGTATTTGATGGCAACTTCTCGGTTGCTCAAGAAATGCTTAGACCTCGGTGCAAGAAAAAATGTTAACTGATGTATAGCTTAAGGATAAGAAATGCTTAATTATCTCGGTGCAAATGGGCGTCAGTGGCGGAATGGCAAATGTGTTAGAGTCCAAGACTAGTCAAGTGCTTCAGAAAAATCAGAGTTAAATATATTTGACTAAAATGCGAAAACAATCCTTTTCCGGCTATGCCTAACAACGGAAGCATAGTCCACTTCCGAAACGTTACACTATACAAACAAAAACTGTGAAAATAGGCACTACTATGAGACCACAGTTACAAAACACTTAAAATAAAGAATCGAGAATCTACATATAAGTTTCTTTGCAGAATTAGGATATTTTCAAATATAGTTATAAGCCAATCTAAAAATTATGATAGTTAAACCTATCAAATTAACTTTAAGATAAAGCTGAAATCTTCAGCGCTACTGTGTAATTAAAACGCATACTAAAAATAGTTTAAAGTTAAAGAATAAAAAAATCTTTCCTCATCTAGGTACAACATTTAATCTGAAAAAAAAATAAATTTTTAAAGCATTGGGAAATAAAAGGGCGCAAAAGTGCCGAGATAAAGAAAGCAACTTTTCAACATCAGCAAATTAGCTGTTGTAATAAGTTGAAAAGTTAGAAGCTGAATGAGAAGTTCAATAACTGGCAATGCTTTGTTAAATCTGAAAAGCTTTTATTACTCTTTATTTTATATAATAAGGTATTCTTCTTAACATTATAGTTATGCAAACCTAGTCATTAAATTATGTCGGTTTCCAGTTAAAAGCCATTTAATCAAGGTTACAAAATCAAATAATGGTTTATATAAACTGGATATGATTGAGAGCTTTATTTGGTATTGAAAAGGTAAAGATGAGAATGAAGTAGATTAATGGAATATACGACTTAATTCAATTAGAATCGATAACATCGCCTTATCAAATTTCCTTTGACGTCTAATTGTGTCTGTATTTTCTCAATTGTTGGCTCTTTTCATCTATGTTTTAGTAAAACACGTTCTCTTTTAATTGAAATGAAATGGTACTAAAGAGACAAATTGCAATAAAAATAAATTCATCAGAGGAAGGATTACATCTACCCTTTGTATAAATGTACGAAAAATGTAACAATCAAATTATTACCCAATGTAAAGAATATTAAGATACAACTACACAATGCTTCAAAATTTGCATCGAAAAAATGCATTTCAATTGTACGCATTGTATCTTAAATCGCTTTACTTTAAAAGGAAAGCAGAAAATAGAATTTGCATGAATGCTTCACGTGCTCACGTGCCAAGAGTTAAATGTAAGTGAAACTGTTGCCTTTCAGAAGTGATATTGGAGTTAGATCAAACTCTGAACCCTTGATCTAAACTAACTAAGCGAAGCAAACCGCTCCACTCTCCTAACATATTAAAACGTTAGTTAACACGCCAATAAAAAAGCTTAATTTTATTGAGCTGAAACGTCTATTTCTATGGGAACGCTTTCCGCGGGTAGCTTCCACAGAAACCGCCAATTATGCACAATTATAAATCTCCCATTCGGTAACTACACAAACCCTGTTTCTATAGATTTCGGACAACAGACTTACAGTAAACCAAGCAAATTCATCTTCAGCATAAGAAAAAAGAAAGCAATGAATCACAGTCGTTCCACATAGAAGATAAGCTAATACGAGAATTAAACTATAAAAAAGTTACTCAACATATGACTTATCTAGTTTAACAGAATTAATTATAATCAGCGTTTTTACAAAACATCCCCAGTATAATCCTTCTCAACAAAATTTTATCAAATGTCCACTGAAATAAATTTTTATAATCCTACAAAATTTAAGAAATATGAAATGTAATCTCGAGTCACACTCACTTAGCAGATGTTTGTTCCAGATTGAACTTTCATAAGTATTTACAAGTATGTAAACATTACGTATATTTTCAAATAATATCACTCCATACAGAAGAAAAGTAAATGTTACAGTTTTATATATTACGTCTATATGGGCGATTTACGTGTGATCGGAATTGTATTAGAGAATTAGAAGAAATAGATAAAGTAGCACAAAAAAGTTCAAGTGCAATAAGGGCCAGTTGCACAAAAGTGGGCTGAGCCAGGATTACTTTAATACCCCTATTAAGAAATATAGTTGGTAATTTTCTAACAGAATGACGTAGTTGGCATACCTTTAATACAATCAAATTTCTTAATCTCGGGATCAAAATAATCCTGACTTAACTTACTTTTGTGCAACCGGCCCTAGAACGACCTGGTCAACCAACCAGGCCAAATAAAATTTTCTAGAAAAAATTGGGTGCGTTAAAAAATTTCAAAACATTAAAATTATGACCAGACGCTAAACCTATTTTTACAATAGAATGAAATATCCCATATAAGAGTAGATAGAGAATTAGATTCATTGGAAAAAGCCGGCATTATTACTTATATGCAAGTGATTTTTTGTATACAGAGTGTCCAAAAAGTTACAAGAGTAAGGTACCCGTATTCTAAAGTTTTTAGCTAAATGCATTTTAAGAAAATTGTTTCAAATCATCAGATATTGGTGTGCATTAAGTTTGGATGTAAATGATTTGTTGATTTTTTGCATTTCACTTAAAAATTTGGTAGATATACGAGGGACGTACAGTATTTGATATCCCTAGCATAGAATACATTATTTTTCAATGTAATCCCCTTGCACGTGAAGGTACTTATTCCACCTATGTTTAAGCATAGCAACAGCTTTCTTGAAAAACTCGCGAGTCTTGATCACAGAAGAAGTGCTTCCATGACTGCGTCACCGTTCTCAAATTTTGTTCCCCGAAGACTCTCTTTTAGCTTTGGAAATAAATAAAAATAACTGGGAGCTAAGTGAGGGGAGTAAGATGGATGTTCCATAACTTCAAACCCAGCGTCATGAATTGTATTTATCAAAATATGGCTCTTATGAACTGTGGTATTGTCTTGATGAAACAGAATCCCGCCTGACAGTTTTCCTCTTCTTTTTTCTTTAATACAATAACGACCTTTTGTAACTAATACTGCATAATATTCACCAGTGATTATGTGTCCACGTTCCAAAAAATCTACCAGTAAAATTGCTTCGCCATCCCAAAAGACTGTATCAATTATCTTTCCCTCTGAAGCCTGTACACGAAATTTCCGTGGAGGGGAGGATCCTGGATGACGCATCTCCTCACTTTGTTCTTTGCACTCCGGATCGAAGTGATGAACCCAAGTTTCATCAACCGTAACATAGCGATACAGGAAACATTTAGGATTACGGTTCAACAAGACTAAATTGGCTAGTGAAGAAGTGACTGTCAAACGCTTTGTTCTGGCGTCAATATTAGGGGTGCCCATCTTGCTGGCACCTTATGAAATCCTAAATAGTCATTTATTATGGATCCAATCGTACCATTTGAAAGGCCTGTTATCTCAGCTACACGTGTGCACCAAGTGTACTCTGTTGACCCGATATGTTATCAGGTCGCTATGAATCCCGAGGTAGGGGTTGCTTACACAACTCGTTTTTTTATACAAAGTATATACTCTAAGGCATTTGTGAGTTCCGACAGCGTTGCCGCCGTAAAAACAAACTGTAGCAAGACATCAAAGACTAACTACCTTAACATAATAAATCTGAGAGCTTTAAACATTTTTAAAATTGAAATAATACTTCTTTGATCCTAACACCAATTAAAAATCAAAGTGACACATCCAATCGATTATTTTAATTTAGTAATGCTATCATCTTCAATGCTTTAAAATTGTTATTAGTACTTCTAACAATAATAAATTTATCCATGATTGCACTATATTTGAAACAATACACTTGATGGCTGCTTGTTCGTTATGTCATAAGCAATTTTCTAAAGGTACTATAAATAAATCGTTGTCATCTCTAAAGCTTAGTTCTTGTTATAAGTACAGATGTTTTGCAATAGCACTTAGTTTTAACACAAAAGTTCCATTCATTTTCTAACTTAAACTTAGTCCTAAAGTTAAGAAGCACTAAATGTGACATGTGCTATGCTGCATTTTTGTTATTTTGTACTAATTAGGTATAAAATAATGGTAATTTAAAATAAACCGGGACATTTGTGATAGTTAATTTCTTCTACATAGTAAACAAAGACAAGAATCTATATTAAATACAATTATTTAATTTTTCCGTATGCGGTGTTGATGTCTATATATTTCATTTTTGGATTAATACTACTGCATAGAACAACAATATAAACTTATATTTTTTAACATAATGGTGATTGCACAAAAAATGGACCAATTCAGTTTTTTTTAACAATTTCGTAATATTATTATGGAAACTAAAGCTATCACGATTTTAATAATTAATAATAATTTGGATGGATCACAAACTGACTGATCCACCCATCAACCCACAGTCCAAACTAGTTAACTTAGAGACATGAAATTTTCAGGTGCGAAAGCCTACATGGTGGAGGTGTAAAACAAGAGAAATAATTTAAAAAGATGCTCTCTTTAAGAGGGTGAAATATGGAGTTGAAGGTCGATATCATTTTCCTGGTTAATTCAATTAGGAGATTAAAATTTGGGTGATAAGTTCCTTATTAAACAAGAGTGGATACCACATGGCGATTTTTGACATATTTCTGGGGGGGGGGTAAAATTAAGGGTTAAAGGGAAGTAGAGGGTAATGGAACGTATCTGCCGTTTTTAACCATACGAGCTCCAAATCTCATTCAGAAAATATGGAGCCCACATTTTTTATAATACCAGTATTTGTAGGGATAAAGATAAGATCGGTTTGGTTAGGAATGAAGTCTAATATTATCTGATCTACTACGATTGCAGACTTCATGTTCGACAAATAGGCGCATGGGTGCTTATATAATCCAATGCATTTCAATTTTTAAAAACTTTTCTAAAACCAGGACTGTACTTAATTTTTCATACAAATTTAAGAATGTTTTTAGAGTATACCAAGAAATTGTTACAAAATATGAATTTACAAGTACTCGTGTAGAACCGTAACAAAAATATTTTAAATATAAACATACAAGGTCGACTTCATCATTAAGGGCGACAAAAAATTGTTTCACGTTTAAATTAAAAGGACGATTTTTCGACACTGTAAATTGGGTAAATGCATATGTTTAAGTTGTAAAACTATTTAACCCATTAACTGACAAAAAAATTTTTTTTGTTATATTTTGTTGTAATGAGATATTAGCACACAAGTAACATATAGTAAAGTATATTTGGAAGTATAAATGCCAAAAAAGTACAAAAAAAGTAAAATTTTCAAAAAGTCCTATTTGGGGACCGTGGTAGTTATAGTGAATAATTAAGACGAAAAGCTGTAAAGCCACAATTTATTTATAGAAGGTAAATTTATACAGTTAGGTACATTATATTATTTATTATGCCATTCTACAACACATTCTACGTGTAGTCCCACATTACATTTTACGCTGACATTTATTTTACACAGGGCACATTTTCCTTGTTTGCCACCCTGGTTCTCTCCAAATAACGCCCCACCGGGTCTTTTCTAATATCTTCAGGGACACGATTGGTTGATAGTTTTTGGAGACATAGTCTGCCAGCATGTTTTGGATTGGACAATGAATCCTTATGTAAGTTTCTTCGCGCAATTGACTCTCTAAATTCTAGGAGGGAAATTTTTTGATTTACAGGACAGTATATTGCATACGCATTTAATACTGTCATGTCAATCAAATTTGTAAAGATTGGAAAATACCACTTCTTTGCTCGTATTTTTATCCTATATTTATTTATATTCCAATCCAATTTATCTACTCCTCCCATATATTTGTTGTACTGATTTATTAGACATGGTTGACGAATTTTTACCTGTTTCTATTCAGTTCTTGAATATCTGTTTTCTTTTTCTTAGGATAGCATTCCTTCATGGTTCGAAAGCAGTCTAACACATTTTTTGTCTTTTCAGGTACAGAGAAATATTTCATTTTTTGTGTCAAACCTGTAATCAAAGGATCCCCGATTTTCTTTATCTTCCTTGACTTTACAGTTGTTCATGCGATTATACCGTACTATACCTGTATCACCAACGTTATTCTCTTTTCATGAGCGCAAAATATGTGAAGAAATTGTCTAAGTAAAAGACGTGGTTTGATGGAGTATGAATTACCGAAATATTTTTTAGAATAACAGAAGCTCCAAGACAACTTACGTCACTTTGATGGTCCTTTCTGCCTTCATATACCTCTAACTGGAAGCAGTAACCAGTTTGGGCACAGTACATTGCCCATTGTTTAGATCCAAAGCGGATTGGCTTTCCCTTGATAAACTGTTCTAAAAAATGACGTCCATAGTAACGTACCATTTGTTCATCTATGCTCAGCTGTTTTAAAAAAACATCAAACCGTAAAAGAATTTTATTCATTCTATCAATGATTGGACGGATCTTGAAGAGTTTGTCTATAGTTGATTCATTTTCCTCCACGATTTTTGAATTATTATTGAAATGTAAGTTTCTTTTTATTTAAATTTTACATTCATGCCATCGTCGTCTTCACTGCAATACATTTGTTCCTGAGGAAGCGAATGGTAGCCAGTATAAAGAAGAAATCCTATAAATTTTTCAAGCGCGCGTCAGAAAATATAAAGTTATGTCTGTTGTTTTGAGTAGCGTATATGACACTTTGTTATACTATGTACGTCATAATTTCATTGGCAAGAAGGGTTTCAATATTTGAACTGGTGTTTTCCCTCTTAGTTGTTGAATCATAGTATTTCTAGTAAGTTCAACTTCATTTGTTCATGCCATTGCTTTAGAAAATTCGGGATTTATTCTTTGCCAATCTGTTGGAAATTTCGTCTTTGGAGGTGGTTTTTTTTTCATTGTCATCATTTTTAAAACTTTTGTTTTTAGACCTTTATTCAATTTTTTTATGTTTAGAAGGATTTATTATTTCGCGTGGTGCACTCGAATTTGACGCTATGGCTAAGTTATTACAATGAATTTCAATTCTGCCAGGTACATCCTTAGGTGTCACATCTTCCAAATAATCCTCGTCTATATCTTCCATATCAGAGACAACATGAACTTTATCAGGCGGCAATTTCAACGATATCAATTGGAGTGACTGGTTCTTCATCTTCATCGCAAAAATTTGGGTGGTTTATAATTTCTTCCAACTCGGCAAGTGAATAAAACGCCTTCGTGTCCATTGCTATAAATAAAATTTTATAAACTTGTAAGACCAAGTTACCAATGCAAAATAAAGTAATCCAAGCTGTTTTTTATTGCTATGTGGTAATTTTACATAACACACTTTTCTAACCAAATATTTACATTATATCTGCCATAATCCCCAAATGGGGATCGATAATTTTGTTTAAAAACAAGGAATTTGAGATAAAGGATAGTTTTGTGTAAAAAAATTAACCTATAACCTAACTATTTACCGGCTTTTAATAATTTTTAACTGTAATACACGCATAAAATAAATTTGTGAAAACCTACAAAATCTAAAACCCTGACTTACGTTTATATTTCAACCTTAGACGCTCACAATTTTTAAATAATTAAATAAACAAACATTGATTTTGCATAAAACATGTGCTTACTTCTGTAGGGTTGCTACTGTACTACCTGCCATCCGAGAAATGCCAGTATTGTCATATTATGCACACTTTAAACAGTGATACCCAAATGGGGATCGTGGCAGGAACCGGTTTTAATGCAATTTTAAATACACCCAGCGTTAACAATATCGGGGCAAGTAGCTGACGAATCCTCGGATAACGTTAATTGTAAACGTAGCGTTGAAATTAGTGCAAATATTTTTAAATTTGTAACCTTCAACAACAAAAATAGTAATCTGTAGTAGATGGTTGTACATGTTATAACTACGCAGGTATTACAATAACACATAATGTTCGTGAATAAGAGATTTTTTATTAAAATTAAGCCAATAGTAACCATTTATGTGTTATCTTGATTATTAAAGCTAATTGAACATAAATCACACATTATTTTAAACTTAAAACCAAAAATTATTGGGTACATACAATATTAGTAATTCACACAAAATATAATTTTAAGAATGTGCGCTGAATTTTAATATTAAAATTGAAATCTGGACAACTACAATATAGAAAGTAGTATTACGTGGAACTTGTCTCACATGAAGGTGAAGATACAACGTAAAAATTAGTTTAATATTTAATATTGTTTGTTTTGCTGCACTTCAAAGTGAAAAAAGTAATCGTAAAAATCTGATACTAGTTTCCTATTTTGTATATTAGTTTTGTGAATAATTAAATATGTATTTCCCCAATCCTATACAATCGAAATGATTTAAGTATTAAGCAAAGGTCTTTTGATTAACCGTCTTACGCAGGAAGACACATATCTTTAAATTGATTGTGCGGAATTTTCAATATTCTTATATTATTTCTACACTAACTGGTTTCAAACTGATTGTTATCTAAATTTTATTGCATCTCACAATTACAAAAGAATAGTTTCACTAACAATTAACAATTTACATTGCAGTTTAATTTTTGGACATTTCTTTCTTAAAAAATCTTATATCTATGTTTGTTTACTGCATCCAGTGCACGTTTCTTAACATAATAATTTGAAAATACTCATTTGGTATATACGAAGTAGCCCTTAAAGGTCCCGAACATAGCTACCACTACTTGGGCTACACAAGGTCACGTTAGTATATTCTGACAAGTTGTATATAAAGGCGACTTCTGCAGCGTGTTGACAAGAACCAAACTGTATATACTGCACATATAGCAGATATATTATGGAGCCCACCCTAAAATTTGTATTTACGCGTTTTGTCATATGAACACTCATATTTTGATGATGTACACATGGGTACCTTAGGAAGCCTGCAGCCGGGCTTCATAAGGCTTTTTTGGGCTTGAGAGCGTACTGTTAATATGTCGTACGGACTCTACAATGACCTTAAATATGTTTCTCTCTCTCCCTTATATATATATATATATATATATATATATATATATATATATATATATATATATATATATATACATATTGTAAAGATCCAGCTTAACTTTACTAAAATTTTTGTAATTAATTATTTTTTTAATTACCCTACTGTAATCAAGATAGAGAAAGTTGCATAAAACTAAAACCCATTACAAAAGATTGCTCGATATTGCATCATCAATAATTAATTTTAATCCCCTCCGACATAGATATTAAAAAGCATAAAATGCTCTTACGTCCGAGAACACTCAGCCAATCACAGTCAGAGGACCCCTGCATAGAAGCCGGATCCACCCACCGCGAATTAGCTATAAAAACCGCGGCGCTACCGGAAGAAATTCTACTTCCCGCTACATTCCACTACTCCAGTTCAGACTACTCCGCGACTCCGCTAATCTCGCGTCTCCGGCATCTAAAATCTAGAACCGAGATCCAGACCGCGCGCGCCTGCCGTAGTTAATCGTCACCAGTAAATCAGCATTATACAATCAAACTGCTAGTTAAGATACGCTAAGGTTAACAGTACGTAGGTTTTATTGCACCACTTTTCTTAAACATTACACCAAACACCTAGAGAAACGACGGGCTGCAGATCCAGGAAGTTATCTAACCGTTCCAGTACACACACTAGAAGTCACGGTAGGTTGTAAAGCCTGAAGTTACCTTCTGCCAGCATACACACACTAGAAGTACACGACAGGCTGTAAAGCCTGAAGGTACCTTCTGCACACATGCACACAAACCAGGACGTTGTTACTTCGGGCTAACGCACTGTAGTCATCATCCATTTGCTCCAGCGGCAAGAAGGGTACTCGCTCTAATTCTACCGCTCCCCAGGAGGCCCCTTTGTACAGCAGTCGACGGGTTGGACCCAGAATCTTATAAAAGGCTCTCCATTAAACAGATATTACACATACAATACACCGACCAGATCCTGAGGAAAATTAGCAATACAAACAGGCGACGCCTTAACCTAGAGATAATCTCAATACCAGAAGCCGTATTCTTAGACATCATCCACGTGATCCTCCAGTTAAATAAAGACGAACCCGTGGTGCGTTTACGTAATAAATTGCATCAAACGTGCTCCAGCGTCTCGAAAATCGCATATAAATTTTGTTAGATATTCTTCTAATAATATTTCTTAATAAAGTAAATCCGGTAAGATAAACATTCCGGTATCGCGAGTATATTTTCCTGCAACGAAAAGCTATCCATTATTTCGTTCCCGAAGGCCTGACTAATTTACCAGCAACCGAATAGGGTACGCACATTGCACGTGTAAATTCTCTAATTTTAATCCCGAGAATAATCACGTACTTAAGACACCTGAATTCCGCCGGAAAAAATTCTCAGAATTGTCCAATTTAGTACACGCAGTCCTAAAAGGTCGTGTAAACTCGCCTCAAATTAATTCGTTTACAACAATTAATAATAGAAGCAATTTTTAATAACAACTAACGTAAAAGATCGTGATAAACTCCGTCTTCCCTGTAGTTAATAGGTAGAATAAGTTTTGCTTATAAGACAGTTATACGCATGTAACAAAAACAGACGTTTCTCTAATAATAAAGAATTAATGCGTCTTATTTCCGGGCGTAATTAAAAGTTAGATATTCATTACTGTAAATACGTTCTCAATTAATTAAGAAATCCTGAGACCATCCTGACTAGTTAGAGTAAATAATAAAACGCGTACGCACAATTTGTATTTAAAAACGTGTAAATATTAACCTGTCCTGTGTGAAGCATTCCAAGTACTGAGTTCACATCCAGTCAGTCTGAAAGCCAAATCACATATAAGAATAGTCATGCGCACCAAGATTACTTTAAATTATTGAACGGCCTGAACGGTCGTAATAAACCAAATTAAATCGTTATTATTAGGATTTTTGGGTCATAACAAACTAACAATTGAACCACAATAATTTATATTTCCACAGAAACGGCTCAGGAGCCCATAATCACCACTACCGTCCACGGGGGACCAACCAAAACGGGCGCTGCCAGGAAGGACATCCCGGGTAACCTTAAATAAGATCTTTTTTTAGTTGTTGTTAATTTATTTCATTTAGTACCTGATTATTTCGTTTTGTAGAAATAGGTAATACACGTTTAAAATATTTTTGTTGTAATTATTCAAAGTGCACAGTGTTAAGCACCAAAATACGAACCACCCCCGTCTTGTTAAGACAAGACCCGATTTGACCTAGACGGAGGCAAATTAAAATAAACCTTTTTAATTTAATTATTGTAAAGCAAAGGGCATTTACAATATAATATATATATATATATATATATATATATATATATATATATATATATATATATATATGTGTGTGTGTGCCAAACAGTATTAATAATAGTGCCTTTACACGATGAAAATGAAACTCATGTACAAGGCGAAGATATAAACAACATTGCAGACAAACTACAGTAGCGTTTGCTATTCCAAGATTCCTAGAATGCAACATCATGAACCACTGTTAACAATCACAATCAAGAAGCACCCACATGATCTAAGACGTCCACCGCAGTGCCATACTTAGGTGGGGAAAAACTGTTGTTAATAACATGGACAACCTTGTACTGGGACTTAATTGACATATAGGTTACGTATCGTGTTTAAATCCAAACTCGTAGAATTGGATTCTATAATTATACTATTATATAAATAAAACGAATGAATGGAGAATAAATTATAATGCGACGAAATAATCAGCAGGTAAGTATAATACCTTACTAAAATTATGTATACCTGTGCTGCTCTCTCATAGGTATGGTCGCGGGACCTAGGTCAGATTGCAGAACAGTGGTTTGGACTGGATGTCGTCTAGTGAAGACACATTGTTCAGTGAAATCCCTATAATCAAAACTTATTGATACGGGTGATTCACACAACGTAAATGGACGATGTAATATGCGGGTTGGTTACTAATATAAATACTTAATGAGATTTCTTTATAATAAAAATAAGTAAATTTATATTCGCAATGTATGTTTATGAGGGGTGGACAAAATGCGACATTTCTGTTTATTATGAATTTGTTGGTTAATGTAATATGTAATTTATAAACAGATATTGGTATTATGAATATTTATTGAGGATAGTTATGAATAATTACATCGACGTAAAATTATAATTGAATGTGACAATAATCGGTTAGGATTGTGCAAAATTTTGTTTAATAAAAATTCTTATAGCATTTAATTAAACTAATTGTCAAGACTGGACATACTGGGTTTACTAGAAAATTTATTAGGTGTATTTTGTCGTCATTGTACATATTTGTAAACGATGAATTTTAATCAGAAACTGGACACCGTCCTCTGATATTGGTGTCCTCTGATATTATCCGTAAATGTATGACAGAAGTTGTGTCTTATGTATATGAAATGTATGATCGGGAAAGGGCGTTGTAAAAACAGGTGTAGTTTACTTTCACGGAGTCAGAATTAAGGAAAAAGAATTCTTATGGTCACGTATGATGAATATGATATATTGACTGACGATTCTCTGCCAATAGTAAGATGAAATGGCGGATGGTGGATGCTTCTCGTGTGTAACATCTGAATCAGACCGATGAAAGAAGAAAATCAGGAAAATAAAAATGAATCTGGAAATCGGTCAGGTCTGTCCGTTGATGGTGGCGGCTTGTACATTTATGGTAAGTATTTATTGGAGCAGTGTGCGTATACGAGAAATTGGGAATGGTCAAGAAAAGTGGAAACGATAGATAAAAGTACGGCAAAATCCACAAAATACAATTATATATGTCACATAGTGCAGAATAGATTAACACTACATGGTCTGACTTCGCGTAATTTTTCATTCAAGTATTTACGAACAAATCAGAGTTAATGGGTCACGCTTTTTCTAGGAAAACAGCCGATTAATTCTTATGTGCAAGTAACTCTAGTAATGGCACCTTCTTGAAATACGAATGACAAATATCTGGTTATGTTTGCAGGCTTCATGGTGATGCGCTTAACCTTTAACTACTAAAAACAAGCTTATACGTAAAAAAAAGTAAATTAAAAATAAACTCGCAAAAAATAATTCTTCGCATTTCACAGTTTTCACCACGAACGCATATCTGCTGTACCATTTACGGTTCATAACAGAATTGTTTTTCTAATCCTTACACAAAGTAGGCTGACCAGAACTTTTACAAAAGCCTCTTTTTCAGTGATCTAACGAAACCAAAGTTGAGCAAGTCCATCTACCGGAGAAATAATTTCGTACTGGCGACGCAGCAAATGCTGAACAATTGTAACCAATTCACTTTTATAAATTTTAATTCACGAAACGGTTCCCATCTCGATGTAAACAGACGTTATTCGACATAACTCTGCAATAACGTCAAGCTATAGAGCCTTTCAGATATTATATATTAAAAATGTGCTTTTATTTGGTAATCGTACTGTATGGTAATATGTAAAAATTTACGCATGTAAACTAAATCGATTTGATATTAGCATGTTTATTATCACGTAACAGATCATTAGTTATCCCTGGGCGCAGGCAACTAGAAAACCCTTTCATAACGTCTACATATTATTTGTTGAAAGAAACTAAATGGTAAACGTTCAAAGATTGTTAACGCCATACATCGGTATTTACTATTAACTAGATACCCAACTATCCAACAGTGCACCTTTATCAGTATCAAAATCGAGTCAAACAAATTCAGCGCACACAGTGAACTTAACACAATGGTCCACATTCTATGAATACTTTAGTGAATCGACGTTACCAAATGGGATAATCTGTTAACTTCACCGTATCGATATATCCACCAATAAAAATATTAGTTTTTTAACCATCAAAAATACGCAAACGCGCGAATTGCTATAAATTTAGCCACAACGTATCGCTGTTAACAAACACACACCGTCTCCTTATTCCACACGTCCCAACCCCAATAACCCTACAACCTTCTGTTTGATCACATCTTTACTGCTCTTCGCTGTTCTTTAACTCCCGCTATCCCCTATCAAATCTCTCTTCAACAAATTTTCACCGAAAATGATAACCAGTAGATGTCTAAAATCTCAATTTTAACTGACGCCCTCATTAACTCCCAGACGCTTTATCTATAGGATGTAACTTTGCATTCCCACGTAATATTAACAGCTACCCGTTTTTCACTAACAACGATCTAGAAATACATTTTCCTTAAACTGGTACCCTAACAGTTTAAAAACGATTTTCTTAAACCGTAATACACTGTTATTATGTGTTCCATGTGACGAAATGAGAAATAGCATATTTTCATAAACAACACTAGGATTTCTATTCAAACTTCCATAAAATCGCTAATTTTATTCAACAAAACTAAAATCTAAGAAATTAAATTTAATGTCACTTGAGTTAAAATTTATATACACGCACAAAGAAAATAACGTTTCAACATTCGTATTTTTTTTAAATCAGATACACGTAACACTTCAAGAAGTGAAAGTATGTGCATCGATCAACTGATTTAGTAATCACAATGGGTGATAGCGGGGAACCCGTCGCCATCTCAAAGTTTTGTTGTTTTCTACTTGGAAGTATGTTGTTCTAATACATACTGTCAGAAGTTCCATTATGCTTATCAAAAGTTGCGTGCGTCCGTCTAATGTTTTAGCCTTTTCCAGCCTGTCCCTTATGATAGTTACTACGGTGAGTACATTTGTGAATAGGCTCATGATCTCGAAGCTTAACAGCGTTTCTTCGTGGTCAGGTTGGAAGTTTCTGAAGTTTTCTACGAAGTGCTACGTACTCTTCACCATACACTCGGTTTTTTCCGATAAGGGGGTGATGGTGCTTACCAGATAGTGCGCCAATGCGTGAAAAGAAAAATTCCTTCCATGTAGACCTTTGGTATAGATGCGGAGGTTTGCTGTAGTGAAGAGTGAGTTTCGTTTTATTGTAATCGGAGAGCTCTCCTTTATGTTTTGCCAGCGTCTGGTATATCCGTTTCGATTGATAGTGTGGGATCTTTTGGTATTTGCTTGTACTCGTCCCCTTCAAGTAATTGTTGCATTTTACTGTTGTAATACTCTATATCCATTACCACACTCGCGTTTTTTTATCTTCCGGGAAAATTTTGATCGACGAGTCATTCTTAAGGGCAATGCGCCATTTTTCATTCTAAGTTTAAGGGGTTAGGTGTAGTTCAATAATAACGTTTGTGTGTGTGCGTGTACGTGTGCGTGTGTGCGTGTGCGCGCGTGTGTGTTCCTGTGTGTGTTCCTGTGTGTGTGTGTGTGGGTGTGGGTAGGTGTGGGTGTGGGTGTGGGTGTGGATGTGGGTGTGGGTGTGGGTGTGGGTGTGGGTGTGGGTGTGGGTGCGGGTGCGGATATGCGTGTGCGTGTGCGCGTGCGCGTGCGCGTGCGTGTGCGTGTGCGTGTACGTATGCGTGTGCGGGTGATTGTGCGTGTGCGTGTGCGTGTGCGTGTGCGTGTGCGTGCGCGTGTGCGTGTGCGTGTGCGTGTGCGTGTGCGTGTGCGTGTGCGTGTGCGTGTGCGTGTGCGTGTGCGTGTGCGTGTGCGTGTGCGTGTGCGTATGCGTGTACGTGTGCGTGTGCGTGTGCGGGTGATTGTGCGTGTGCGTGTGCGTGTGCGTGTGCGTGCGCGTGTGCGTGTGCGTGTGCGTGTGCGTGTGCGTATGCGTGTGCGTATGCGTGTACGTGTGCGTGTGCGTGTGCGTTTGTGTGTTGGTGTATGTTAGTATCCACGATAATTCCAGAACGAAAACACCTACGTACTTAAAATTTTGTATTTAAGCTTTTTTTAATTTCGCTTTGAACTGATTAGATTTTGAGAAAAATCCAGCGATGGTGAGGAGGGGAGGGGCATATTTGTAAGATTTGAAAGATACAAAAATACCTAGATATAGACCTTAAATATATCGATTAATTATGTTCTATGCAATTTGTTGACACAAAGCGTTATTTAGCCGTAAAACATTCTTAAGGTTTTTTAATGTAAAGCGAAATAAAAGTAAAAATTAAATAAATATGATTGAAAATGCTGTATTATCGATATTTATATAGAAGCGGGTGTCTTTGGATTTTTTTTAGGTTATCACGTGGATGTCTATAAAACAGAGATTACATAGTTATCCTAAAAAAATTATAATTAAAATTATTTCATTTCTTTTAATTTCCACGTTGGAAGGTCGTTTGTTGTTTCACGCCAGATATTTTATGAAAAAAAAAACACAGTAGCATTAAAAACAGAATCGTAATTACTGTGCATCCCTCATTACACACAAAAATTTGTTGAGGTTAAGCGAGATCCTAAGAAATAATAACTATCCAATTAGAAGACTTTTTTTTCTCAAACATGAAAACTTAAGAACTGCATTGTATGATGTCAATAGTATAAATAATTTATTTACAAAAGTAAAACTCCCGATTTAATTTAATTTAAACGTAACATAATTTATTCAACGGCATGTGATGGTTGTGAATTGTGTTTTTGGTCATATATCTAATAGGTTAAAAACAAGGATGACCTTACGTAAAAGTGACTGTAAATTAAAAAAAAGGTATATGTGCGTTAGTAATGATTGAGGTCACGCAATTAACTTTACTATCATTGCCCAAGCTAGCAACTCTAAAAAGAAGATTATTATTCGAAATGATTCACAGTAATATTAACGAGACTATGAACTTCAAATCGGATACTAATAATCTTAGCATGTTAACATGTTCACATTTAAACAGTTCTCGCTATTAGGTCGTGAATCCCCACTTTCATTGTGGTTGCCACATTATGGGAAAAGAAAAGGGAAGTAACGTGTATCATTCCCACCCCAAAGGGAGGGCGGGCTGCTCGAGCTTTCCACGTTCCTTCAGCCACAGCGATGGATTCCCAGCATACGTGCATACATTACGTACATATGCATGATTTGATTAAGCAGGATAGGATCGGTAGGAATGTAGTTACGGTTCTGAGGGGGAAGATACTACACCAGCATTCGCCTAATACAAGGTAAAAGGTAGCGAGGATCAAACCCATTACATCCCGAATGCTGAACAGACTGTTTGAGCACATAATCAACTTATTTAGCACATGTTTGTTTCATAATTGTAAGTTTAATAAAAATTAAACGGCTGCCAAGTCCATAACCTATAAATGAAAAATTAATCTACTACGTCCCTCATTGTTTCTTAAAATGGTTACATTATAAAAAGTTTGAAATTGAGATGAATAATTTATAATTGTACTACTCTAATTGATGTAAATTTAACTTTTCTTTAATTCATATAAAATAGTTTTAATCTGTAGATTTACATCATAGTTATAAAAAAATATGTATTGGACTACTCAGAGGCTCAACGGTAAAGGTGTCAGGCTTATAAGTGAACGGTACCAAGCTCGAATCGGAGAATAGCCAGATGCTTGAGAAAAAATCAGTATAAACGAATTTGACTCAAGTGCAAAAACAGTCCTTCTCAGGACTAAGCCTGATGACGAAAGCAGAGTCCGCTTTCAAAACGTGGCGCTACAAAAGCAAAAACTATGGAAACAATATTAACTAAAACAATAGTTCAATTTTTAAACAACAGACTAGCTTATGTTAATAACCAAATCTAATGCTAAAAAATAAATTTCGTGTCTGTTTATGCAATTGTGTTCTTGGTGAAGCCACAAATAATTGAATCCACCCTCGTACATTAGGTTTGTGCACACTGAAGAGAGTAACCGTAATCGTTCAATGCGCCACAAGTATCGCACGATCTTTAATTATTCTTTAACTAGCTTAGTACAAATAAATAGCTTTGGTAACCAAAAATGTAAAAATGTAAAACATACTCTAAAACCTAACCCAAAAAGTGGCAATTGCACGTTTTAGCGTAAGCTTTAGTAGTTACTTTGATCACGTGAGAGTGGATTAATAATGTATAGAAAATAATCAACTGAAAAATTTGGATAGGAATTAGAAAGAATTAGTTTACTATTTTGTTACGTAGGTGTTTAATTAAACACACCTGATTGCTCTAATGATTTGCATTCCCGGTGTTTGCAGAATAATTATCAATGGGTTCAAACCAAAAGCTTTACTGAAAAGTTACGTAAATAGCTGTGAACGGTTAAATGAAACAGTTCAGACAGAATAAACAGTTTATTTACAAATCCATCAAAATATCTATATAATTTCAGTTTTAACGATAATCAGTGATGATAACCGTTTTGTGGGAATATATGTACATATGAGAAATTAACAAAGTGGCGTGCAAGTTAAATAACTCATACAAATTAAACCCAATACGGAGTAATAAAATGAAATACATGCAGAACTTATTATACAAAGTTAAAGTAATGGAATTGTTTTAAACCTTAAATCTCCATGATGTATATATGCTTAAATCCATTCATTAAAAGACAATACACAAAAACAATTCTAAGATTTTCATTTTAATTCGGGAGGCTTACAATTTTGACGTATCTAAATGTAAAATATAAATGATTCCCATTTACAGGCGCGGTTTAGACAGCTAAGCAATGTTATTATTTCACTTGTATTTGCAACGAAATTCCTTTGGTATTCAAAAGCTTCTCTCTAGATGTGATGAGATCTTAGTAATTCATTGAATTCGCCGAGTTTGACTCTATGACAATGACAGTTCACTAAGGAGAAAACAAAGTAATGTTTTGTTTGTGGCTTGCGTGATGTACGCATTGTATTCAACAGCAAAAGGATTCAAATAGGTTATATTTACATAAATTTAATATAGCCCCCAGTAAAATAGGATTAAGGGTGCTTATCTTTGTGTTGCTAAACATTCAACGTTTACACCTAAAATGGGCCTACTGTTCTAAGTAACTCTAATAACAATTAACAGTTACGTTACATACGCCGTATATGATACTTATATCAAACAAACACTTAATCTGGTAACTGTTAAAGGGTAACCTTTTGTCCGCTCATTCAAATTTATACTAACAGATTCGGAAAATTATTATGACACTTAAGGTATATGAAATTTATGGTCGACCCATTAATGTTATTTATTTGCAAGAATATAAAATAAATAGTTGATTATTATTTTGTATGAAATATTGCAATAGACAAATATGCAGTTATTCACAATTCTGTCATAATAACGCTATTGAAAAATGCTTGCTTGAAATAAATTTCTACTTTGAAGTTTATGCACTGCTATATTAATCCTATTTATGTGAAAAGGAAAGCAGGATATGAATAGTAAACATCACATTGTATAATGATCCTATTTATGTATCAAATGTTTCTGTTTTCTAACTATTAATTTAATATAGTAATAATTATTTCATAGAATAGGATAACCGAAGAATTGCAGCTTCAAGATCGAAACGTATAAGTGATTCTTCTATGGGTTTTGCTGCATAATGACGGCCGAACCATTGCTTACATGTACATAGAAATATTCGACTTAAAAAACAAAAAGCTACTTTAAAGACAGAGGAGGGAATTGAATAAAAGAAAATAAGTTCACGGATTAGTTGTTTGGTACAGCTTAATCAGTGTGATTTTGTCCAGACAGTTTTTCCATTTCACGTCTTAACATCCACGCGCATTTGTTTTGAAAAAATTTGATATGGCCAGCACATGACTTGAGTGCATAATGCGTTAGCAAGGAGTATGCGGGATAAAGAGGGAAGAGTGCTTTAAATGTACAAATTATAGCCTTAATTCTTTCTTATATATAACGTATGTATTAAACAAGTAGTTAATGAAGAGACTATGCTGATCTTTTTTCAAATAACAAATATCTCTTGCAAGGAGTATCTCAAGGTTCTATATTAGGTCCTCATCTTTTCGTTCTATATATTGATGATCTACCAATGGCTCTACAACTTTGGTCTGTATCTTTATTTGCCCATGACACATCATGTATAATTTTTGACTGCTCATATGATACAGCAGCACCCAAAAGCAACGTGGTCTCAGATAAAATGTTTCAGTGGTGTGACGAAAATTGCCCAGAAAATAGAATTAATTCAGTTTCAAACAGGTCCTAAACCAGATAAAAGCATGTATGTTAGATTAAATCTGAAGTCTATACAAGTTGCAAGTTGTATAAAGTTTTTGGGAATCCCGATCGATAGCAACTTGCAGTTCAAGACCCACGTTTCAGTATCAACTAAAAAGCTCAATAAAGACCGATATGGAATTCCATTTTAAATAAATTTTATCTGGTATGCCAGGCGTAACTTCACCGGTATAAAAAACTCTCACTTTCAAACTCACACACTCACACACACACATACACACACACACACACACACACACACACACACACACACACACACACACACACACACACACACACACACACACACACACACACACACTAACAAACTCACACACACACACACTCACACACTCACACACCCACACACCAAACATAAGTACATTTTACTTGACATGTTCCTACACATATTTTACCTTTTAATAATTGAATGCTTTTATTAAATTAATTACCTTATAATTTAATTTAAGAATTAGTACCCTTGGTAAAATGTAATATAATATGTAAATAACAAAATTTTTAATTAAAATAACAATAACTCATGTGAAATAACAAATTTAAGAACTTTGTAAAATTCAAAGGATTAAATGTTAATATTTGTTATTTTTTACAAATAATTTAATACCTAAAATATTATTTTGAAAATCAGAATTATTTTAAATGAAATGACTTTTCTATTAAAGAATTTTTATGTGATGAATAATTATTAATAAACGACTAATTTCGAATAAATTTAATTATTATTAGTTAATATGATTTATTTTAATTAATATTTAAAGTTTAAATAAATACTTTAATAGATTGATTCTGAAGATTGTCGTAATTTATGATTTTTTATTTTAAAAGTAATTTAATTGATTTAATCAAGAAGGTGTTTATGAATAAATTTAATAGTAGGTTTAGATTTAAATACAAAGTTCTACAACGAGTATTAAATATTTAAGTTTACAATGAAACTAATTTTTAACTGATACATAAGTTCAAAAGAGTAATACTAAAGCGTAAATATCTAATTTTTAAATACATTTATTATAAAAAACTATTAAATTTTTATGTAATTGAAAACTTGTTTTTTTACTTAAATTCTTTCATTTAGTTTAATATTCCAAAAAGTATTAAAGTGTAAATTATAAATTTATGTAAAAAATGTAAATAATTAAATTTAAATCAAGTAATATATAGTTGTAACAATTCAGGTCAAATTGTTTACGATTATGAATTTAATGTACATCTTTTCGATTTGATTGCATAATCCAATAGTTTAACTTTTAATTGAACATACAACATTGGATTAATTTATTTATAAGATTTGAAACTTAATTTACAAAGAAATAATTTTGGAAAGTAGAAATTTAATGCAATTATATGAATAAACTTTAAATTTTTAATTAATTTTTAAAATTAATTTTAATTACTTAAATTAGATTGTAATAAACTTGAAGGTTGTATTGTACACAGTATATAATTATTAACAGTG
The DNA here is from genome assembly GCA_036346205.1 of Vesta saturnalis. NCBI lineage: Eukaryota > Metazoa > Arthropoda > Insecta > Coleoptera > Lampyridae > Vesta > Vesta saturnalis. Next base: position 16,987,782 of record JARFJB010002231.1, on the reverse strand, counting down.
AAATTGATAATAATAAAAATATTTTTTAAATAAAACTTAATTATATTTAATTTTTGAGTATTTACTTTGTTACTATTGCTTTAATCATTTAATTTACTTAAGGTAGTTTTAAATACTTTAATAAAAATTAAATTAAATTATCTTAATATGTACTTGGACTGTTTATTGATTTATAATTTTTAATAATCAAATTATTTTAATGTAGTGTATGTAACTAAAATAAATTAAATATAAATTGATTGGAAAAAAAATTGAAATTTTATTTGCTTTTTGAAATTTAAATTAAAATAAATTAAAATGTAAACTTTAGATAATTTGGAATTTAAATTTGACGTAATAAAATTAAAATTAATTTATTTTGTTTTACAAAATAAAAATAATAAATTTGATATTTATATCCAGTTAGAATATAATTAAATATATAATATCGGTACTTCATAGATATACAGCGACCTTTTTTAAAATAAAATACATTTACGAAAATCGTGGAATGTTACAATGTAACTCAACAGTTTTAAACTAATCATTAAGTTTAGATAAACGTTTTTAAAATAGTTAAAATAAAAAATCCATAGTGATTATTTGAATCATAGTTATTAAAAGATTTCAATGACAATGAATTAATAAAATTTGATAAATTATAACTAAATTAGTGATACGAAATATTACAAGTTGAAATATTAAAGTTGAATTAAAAATTGAATTTTAATAATTGAATTATCCTTAAATATTACATTCTAAATTACAACGTTTTATTTAAAGAATAGTTTAAAATATTAATTAATTTAAATATAAAAAATAAGTTTAATTAAAATTTTTATAATGATTTTAAAAAATTTTATAGTAAGTAAATTTTTAAATAAATTAATGGAATTAAATACACTTGAAATATTAAATCGATTATGGATTAGGTGAAAGAACTGATAAGTTAACTTTGAACTTTTCATAAAAGTTAAAATTGCATTTGTTTTAAAAATCATAAATAATTATAAAGAATTCAAGACAATTTAAAATATATATAAAAAGAGGAAATAGTAATAAAGATCCACAATTAAATTATCACAAAAGTGCAAATAAGTTAAACCATCAAGTTTATGCCTAATTAATAAAATTCGTTTTTAAAAACGGAGTAATCAAACTTAACTTTCCAAATCATAAAACATGTTAAGCAAATATTAAACATACAATTGTTCACAAATAAGTCAATTCAATTCCTCAAAATATTAAACTACATAATAATAAACAATCATTAAACTTACAATACTTATCAAAGCAAATTCAAATTTAACCTATAATAAAGTATAAATTCTTAACTTAAAATATTAAAAAAAATGGCAATGTAAAAATAAACATTTGATAACTCCACACATTAAATTCAATTGTTGAACTTATTACAGTACTATTATAACATTAAATCCAAAATCACAAACCAAAACTACACACTCAACAACCACAACACACACCACTTCCACTAACACACACAATCACACCACACAATCATGAACCACATCACTCACACACCCCACTAATCCACACATCAAACACAACTCAACACACAATCCACACCACATACACACACAAACTCACAATCACACACCAACATCACAAAATCCACACATCAACATCACCATCACAACTACACACCAACAACCCTACACACACACACTTCACTAAATCCACATACAAAACCCATTGACACACCCAACAACACACCAATAAAAAACTACACTGTCAGCCAGCAACAACCTTACTCCAACTCAACCACTCACACAATATCACAACACAACACACACTCAAACCACACTCACACACTCACACCACACACTCACACACACACACTCCACAACACACTCACACACTCACACATCAACACACCCACACACCCCAACACACTACACTCACAACACCACACTCACACACACCACTCCACACACCACACACTCACACACCACACACTACACATTCAACACACAACTCAACTAACAAACATAAAACTATACCATTTAAATAAATTAAACCACAACTTCACACGCAAAAAACTCACACTTCAAACCCACACTCACCCACACATCACACACACACACACACACACACCACACACATCACAACCACACACACACACAACACACCCACACACCACACACTCACACACTCCACAACTAACACATCACAAACACTACACCACAACTCACCAACACCACACACCACACACCACAACACACCACACCACACACTCACAACACACACACACCACACACCCACATCACACCACACACCACACACACACTCAAATCACACACCACACACTCACACTCACCCCACACACTCACACACACACCACACACTCACAACCCACACTCAACCACACACCACACACCACACACACACACCCCACTCACACCAACTCAACCACACACACAACACCACACTCACACACTCAACACCACACACTCACACACCCACACACAACCACACACTCACACCACCACACACCACCCACAACTCACACACTCACCCACACCACACACACACACCACACACTCACACACCACACACACTCACACACTCACACACTCACACACTCACACACTCACACACCACACTCACACACTCCACACTCACACCACACTCACACACCCACACACCTCACCACCACACTCACACACACTCACACACTCACACACCACACACACTCACACATCACAACCACACACTCACACCCACCACACCACACCCACACACTCCACACACACACACCACCACTCACACACTCACACCCACACTCCACCACCACCACCACACACCACACACCCACCCAACACACACTCACCACTCACACACCCACCACCCACACTCACACACCACACACTCACACACTCACACACACACACACTCACACACCCACACACTCACACCACACACCTCACACCACACCACACACCTCACACACTCACACACTCACACACTCCACACACTCACACACTCACCACACCTCACACACCTCACACTCACACACTCACACACCCACACCACACACCACACCCACACACCACACTCACACACACACACTCACACACCACACACACACTCACAACACTCCCACACACTCACACACCACACACTCCACACACCACACCAACCACACACAACCCACACACTCACACACACCACACCACACACACACACCACCACCACACCCACACCACACACACAACACCACACACCACACACCCACACCACACCCACACACCCACACACCCACACACTCACACACCACACTCCACACACCACACACCACACCCACACTCACACACCACACACCCACACCACTCACCACACCCACCACCACACACACACCACACACCACACCCACTCACCACTCACACACCCACACACTCCAACACCACACTCCACACCACACACCACACCAACTCACCACACCACACCACACACACACACACACTCACCACACACTCCACACACAACACCTCCACACTCACACCACACCCACACACTCACACCCCACACACACACACACACTCACACACCACACCCACACACACCTCACACACCACACACACCACACACCCACACCCACAACACCCACACACTCCACACTCACACACCCACACACACCCACACACTCACACACTCACACACCACACACCCACACAACCCACACAACACACCACACCACCACACACCACACACTCTCACACCCAACACCACACTCATCACCCACACTCCACACCACACACACAACCACACCATCACATCACCAACACCAACTCACACACTCCTCCACACACCACTCTCACACACAACTCACATACACACACACACAACACTCCACACTCCAATTTTTACCTCACACTACAACAACATGTAAATTTGTTTACTTCACCTAAAAACTAAATTTTTTACATACTTTCAACTCATAACCCAAATTAACATATTTTAACACCTAATTAATTCTTATTCAACATTCCTTAGATTCTCATTAACATTACAAACTTAATATAAAATAATAAATAAAACTTACATATATTATCTAATAATAAATCACATTAGTTCATTTTATTCCAATATTCATAAAATCTATTTAAACATTTCATCAAATTAATACCTAGCTAAAATTTCTGATATTATTACTTCTACCATTTCCAAATTTGGCATCACATATTAATCTAGAATTCAATATTTACTCTTATCAACTCAACAATAGTATAACGTCATTTCTAAATTACCCATCCATTATTATTGCAAAACATCGACTAAACCTTAATTCTTTGACGATTTCTGATAAAATGCAATTTTCTTCCATTTGGAGGGCAAATTCTCCTCAGATCAGACAAATTTCAAATACCGTCTTAGTACCTATACATCGAACATACATAATGGGAAGGATGTAAACAACTGCTATTTACCACGTGAAATTTATCGTGAAGATACCCATGAAAATAAAACATACATGTACGATTGATTCATTGATTTTTCCCATTATTCCCAAGTGGGACATAGGGTTTAGATAAAGTTTCTCCAGTTCTGCCTATTTTATGGTAACTTGCTCAGCTGTGCCATAGACATCTTAGTTTCTTGATTGATTGATATTTTACATGTGGTCTTGGGATGACCTCTAATTCTCTTCCCTTGTGGATTCCATCTCAATACTTGTTTACATAATTCGTCTTCATTCTTTCTGAGCTTGTGCCCTAGCCACCTATATTTCCTTTAGTTATAATTTCAGCCCATCATACTCCCAATATATTCCTCAAACATCGGTTAATAAACACTTGTAATTTATGTTTTAACACTTTTGTTAGCGCCCAGGACTCGGGGCCGTATAGAAGCGTTTGCTTCACAATAGTATTTAACACATTCATTTTAATTTTTATAGATAAGTTCGTTGTCCGTCACACTTTATTCAAACCTATAAATACTCCCCTTGCCTTGCGCATTCTTTCGCTGATATCTTTAAATGCTCCCTTTTCCCCACCTATTACACCTCCCAAGAAAGTAGACTCACTCACTCTTTCAATTGGTTCCTTTTCTATCAGTACTTCCATTGACTCTTCAATGTTAATATTCATAAGTTTTGTCTTTTTTTTTTATTTATTTGTAGACCAACTTTAACTGATTCCCGCTCGTGCTTGTTTATCTTTGTTTGCATATTCCTACTAGTATTAGTCAATAAGCACAGGTCATCGGCAAAGTTAAGATCTTCTAATGTGCTATTTAAATTCCATCTTATTCTTCCTCCCATTTGAAACTACGTTTTTTAATATTTCATCCAACACTATAATAAATAATGTCGGGGACATTATGTATCCTTATCTCACGCCCGTATTTGATCAATTTTTTTCTGAAAATCTGACATTATGTAGCACTCTACAATTGTAATTTATGTAGCCTTCTTTTATTAAATTTATAAATTTGTCTAGTGCAATCCAAATACTGTCTCTATTTAGTTTATCAAAGGCCATTTAGCGTCGTTATTTGTTCTATACATGATCTGTTTGATCTGAATCCACTTTCTTCCTTCCTTAAGTCATTATCTAATATTTTAATTATTCTATTCAAAATTAGCCTATAATGGTATATTATATTATAAGTGAGAGAAATGCATCATTATCGATACAATTTCTCACGAGCTTATAATGGCATTTCGCTCGTGTGTGATATACGACTTTTTATCTTACAGGTGCAACTTTAGTAAAAAATCAGATTCAAACAAATATTCGCCCATAAAAATCGTATAGTCATATGTATTAAATTTCGCAGTGACCTACGGTTGCTATAGTTATGAAATAATTAGCGTCGTTATTTCTTCACAATTCGCATTTGCAATGGATTTTTTCTTTATCTCACTTGTGACACCAAAAACAATGGTATAAGGTACCTCAAAAACTACACCTGTAAAATAAAATAATTTATTTGCTATACTTAATCCCCCTCCAATTCTTATAATTTTTTAAGTCGCCCTTTTATGTATTTTTATTATTAATCCTTTTTGCCACTCACTAGGAAAACTTTCCGTTGGCCTATCTATTAGTGGTTTAGGTAGGTTTACAATGACTCTTGCATCTACCTTTATTATTTCGGCTGTTATGCCAATCTAAACCAGGTGTTTTGTTACATTTAATTTGATTACTTGCAATTACAATTTTCTCCTCTGATGGACAGTCAATGTTTATTTGCAGTTCTTACCGTGGTCTTAGTTCTATAGTCTCGTCATTCATTTCTTTGCAACTTTGTACATCTTGAAAATATTCACGCTGCCTATAAATCTGTTGCTTTTCAGTACACAGGATATTTCCATTTTTACTATGTAGTTGGGTGTTCTACAGGTACTTAATTTTATAATATTTATATACAGTTCTCTAGTATCTCCTTTGTTTACCGCTAGTTGCGCATTTTCTGCTATACTATTTGTAAATTAGTTTTTATCCCTTCGTACTGATATTTTAATTTTATTAATTTTATTGTATTCGCCCTGCAATGCTTTTTCTTCGTTCGCTAATTTCTCAATCTTAATTTGTCTTCCCTTCGCAATGTTATTCCAAGTATCGTCACTCATCCATTCTACTTTAGCCGTTTTAATAAAGTTAACATATTTTCCTGGATGTTTGTTGTATCAATTCTTTACATCTTCAATTTCTCCTCCAAAGTCCATATTTAACGTAAGTTGTCTTCACATTTTCATCTTTGAGTTTTGTTACGTTAAATTTTCTCCTATTAAGCTGGTTGACGAACCTTTTTTTTATAGGCCTGTCCATTTTTATTGTAGCCATTACCAAGTAATGATCACTATTTATTTCGGCACTCCTTTTTACTACTAATTCAGATATGATCAATTTGAGATTCTACAATTTGACTTGGTGATTTCCAAGTAACTTTATGGATATTTTTATGTTTAAAAATTGTACCTACTATAACCAAATCATTAAGAGCACATAGTGCAACAAGTAACTCACCATTTTCGTCCATTACACCCAGCCCGTGCTTGCCCATGATGTTTTCTATTGCTCTATTATCACTTCCTAACTGCGCATTCATGTCTTCCATTAAAATTATCAGATGGTCCTTTTTAGTTGCGCGAAAGGTTTTATTTAAAAAATAAAATTCAGCTTTTTCTTGGTACCCACATTTGTAGGTACGTAGCACTGAACTATTACTATTTTCTTCTTCTCTACGGTGGCTCTTTCACTAATAGGTTCCCAGTCAATTAGGGTTTTTTCATGTCATTGTTAAATGTTATCCCTACTAGGTACGTATTCATGATCGCTGTCTGCTACTTTGCTCGAGTATATAAGAGAACATCCCTTTGATTTTTATTCTCCGTATCACGTCCATCTGCACTCACTTATTCGCAATATATCTATTTTATACCTTTCCATCTCCCTTGCGGTATGTACATTCCATTAACATATTTTTAGACGTTGCTTCTTCCCTACATTTTCTTTTGAGTTTGTTTCGTATTTCTTATTCGTTGTCCATTTCTTTGTCTTAGTCGTCGTCCTCGTATACCTCATAAGTTCAATTTTTTGGTTCAATTCACCTAACTTTGGAACTATTATTGGTGTGCTTGATTGGTTTTTATTTTTCTTTGCTGCAACTACACTGACTGATAATGCTAGTTCCGTTTTTAAAAACTTTTTCCTTGCTTCTTTTACTGAGTCCCTGTATATTAGCTCCTTTTATCACCATATTATTCTTTCTCTCTGTACTATCCAATATTGCAATTTTTTTCTCAAGAATAGTTACCCGCTCCGTTAGCTTTGTATTATCTTCCTTTATCTGCTTATTTTCCTTCATAAAATTATCCTGACCTTCAATCATTATTTTAAGCATTAAAGCATCCGTTTAATCTCGGACATATCTGACGTTTCTTTATGCGGAGTGGTGGTTTTTACTTTCACATTGACGATACTTTGCCGTATATTTGTAATGTTTCCTTTAATATCGCTATCACAATCTCGATTTCCTAACATAGTGACGTTCTGTATATTTTTCTACTTATCCTGAAATTACCATCTTCGTCTTTCTATTATTTACAATTTCTGTTGATTTTACGCTTATTATCTTCAGTTGTTGAGCTATCACTATCATATTAATTCAGTTTTTGTGAATTATTCATTTTGCTATTTAATATTTTACTTTATCTGAATTTAAATTTACTTGAATTATCACGCAGTGCACTTATTTTGTTGACTTGCTTACGATAAAGCACGCCTAGTTAGAATCGCTACAAGGCCTTTAGTTTCGTACGCTAAAAATTTAACATTTAGATGTATCACTTAATTTAAACAAAGTAATTGTCGCTACACAATAATTATTTACCACTCCTGTTTAATTCATACACATACACGTTAATTTATACACAAATTTGCTTTATTACAGAACCATTTTGTGTTGGTCAGTGTTTAGAAGATATATCTAACAATCAGTCTCAGGACAAAAAATTTAAAATTAAATGGTTAGAGAGATTGCTAAGAAAAGAATGGTACTACATACTGTTTGAGCTACGAAGACAGAATTTTTGCGATAATATACTGACTTCGATTTACCTAAAAAGGTTGTCACGATTTATTTTACTTTTAGATACTAAAGAAGAAACTAAAATTAGTTCACTTTTATCAGATACAATCTGTAATAATGCATTGCCTCATGCAAGTATAAACTACTCCCGTTCGACATATAAAAATGTGAAAAAGTATATGTTCTGGAATAAGCAATTACGGTTGTATTGATGAAAAAGTGTTAATTGTAATATCAGCAATACTACTATTGGACGTACAAAAATTCTTGCAAGTACCTTCAGTCAGAGGGATCATTTAGATTACATCGAGGACGAAAATAGTTATGTTACGTCTAGTGAATATTTCGGAAAGACAGAAAAACTGAATACGGATATGACTTGTAGTAATTTAAAAGGTAGTGTTTAAATTCATTATTATAACTGACAAATCAGAAAATATAAATACACGCATCCAATCCGTTACTGACCCTTTACCAAATTATTTGCAACGTTCATCTACAATTGAAGTAACAAACGATATAAATACATATCATTCGAATAATGCTGATTTACTAAATTATGTGCAACCGTCGCCAGTTATCGAGAAAACAAGAAACCTAAGTGCAGATTATAAATACGATTTATCTGATATTGTAAGTTCTGCTTGTAATAATACCCTAAAGGCAATATGATACTATCAACTAAAGAGAAAAAATTAAAAAAATCGAAGTACTAATATTTCCAACTGCCGCTATCCTATAAATTGTAAGCAACATTTACCTATAAATGAGGATGTAGAAATCATGCACTCAGTTGATCACTCTAGTATTATCGATTTACGAGACTGTATGCAACAATCACCTACAAGTAAAAAATTAACAAATGTAACTTATTTATCAAGTTTTATCGATTTAGCACATAAAGCTGCACTAATTTAGAGACATTACACAATACATCTCAAGATTCAGAGGCATTACACGACTATAGTTCTTCAGGGTCTGAATACGTACCTCAAAATGATTCATCTGAGGAAAGCGACACATATAACTATGCTTTGAAAGATTCGTTGGCAAGTTTTAGGAATGCATTAAACAAAAATAAAGATACGGACAGTAAACTGAAAGATAAGATTAACGAAGGGAGCAGAAAAGGTAAGCTATCCAAAACACAAAAATCTTTAGCAAATACAAGCAAATGTGTAAATGCAAATGGAAAGAAAAAAAGGAGTTCTTCAATGTCCCATTCCCTTTCGACGAACTTAGAAGGGTCAACTCATAAGATAGAAATCGATGTTAAATGTGTAAAGAAGACAAATGAGGGAAAACGTGTCTATGACAAGCGACATAATTGTTACTTTTGCAACAAACTAGTATGCAAAATTTCAAGGCATCTTGAAGATGTACATAGCCAAACATTGAAGTTAGTCGATTATTGGCATTTAGTCCTATGGATGCGCGTAGGAAGGAAGGATTTCTTTGTATTCTGAGAGCTGGAGATTATTTTATAATTGTGAGGTTATTGCTAAGAAAGAAGGAGACTTAATTTTAAGCAGGCGTCCTTTGAATAAAAACTTTCAAAAGGTATCCTACAAAACTATGGTCCTTGCCCACACTGCTTAGGATTCTTCTTACTATCTAGATTATGGCACCATGTAAAATATAATTGTCCGAAAAAAAAAACATTAACATCTGTTACCACGGGTACTTCAACAAACTCAATTATAAGAGATATTCGAGGAGAAAGTATGGCCCTTTTGAGTAATGCAACAGGCGAACAGAATTCCGATTATTTCAATTTATAATAAACGCGTTTAGAGAAGATGAAGAAGTGACATTTGTAAGAAAGATGAATTAATTATAAAGTTTGGGTTACTGCTTTTTGAAAAATATAACAAACACCAATACGAGTATATTCGACAAACTATGCGACAATTAGGACGTCTACTTTTAGCTATAAATGCAATAAAATTATCCAAAATATCACTTCAAGATAGTCTTTTTCCAAAAAATTTTTATACACTTATCATGGCAGTTAAGAATCTCTGTTTATCTCAAAGATCTACGATACACCAACAAGATTATGGAATACCGTCTCTCGCTTTAAAACTAGGCCACAGTCTTCGCAAATGCGCTTTAGTTGCAAGAGGAATTGCGCTCAGAAAGGGTGACCTGCAAATAAATAAAGAAATGGAAGCGTTTTAGATCTAATGTCTATGGAATGGAATTCCAAAATTTCTTGTGCAGCTTTAAGAACTTTGCAGCAGAGAAAATAAATTTACCTGAATTATTGCCTCTAACCGATGATCTTCTAATTCTTAATAAACATCTAAAAGAAGTTATAACAGAAAATATAAAGAAAATTAGTATCAAAACTGATCCACAATGTTGGGCTACATTGGCGATGGCAACGCTATGTCGTGTCATTTTATTTAATAAGCGTCGTTCGGGCGAAGCTTCGAGAATGACAATTAACCAGTATGCATCGAGGCCGCACTGGAAAGAGCAGAACACGTCTGGGATAAAGGCAGCATTAACTCCAATTGGAAATAATTTAGCAGAACGACTAAGTATTGTAGAAGTCGTGGGAAAACCTCGTGCTCTTGTTAAGGTTTCTATACTTTTAACATTTGATATGAAAGAAGCTATTGATCAATTAGTAGAAAAAAACGAATTCAGAATGGTATTTCAAACAACAATACTTACGTTTTCGCAAGAGGTAATCAATCAGAAGGTTACCTACGAGGACATGATTGCTTACGACACTTTTGTAATGCGCTGAATTTAAAGAAACCACGGCTTATTACCAGCACTAAATTACGAAAGTATATAGCCACTGTGGTACAGATATTTGATTTGAAAGAAAACGAATATGATTGGCTAGCCAGGCACCTTGGACACGATATTCGCGTACATCGCGACTTTTACAGATTGCATGAGTCTGCCGTAGAATTAACGAAAGTCAGTCGTATTCTTTTAGCCGTTGAAAAAGGGAAGGCTAGTGCATTCAGTGGAAAAAGTTTAGCTGACATCAATGTTACAGGTAACATAACTTACGTTAATATTTTTACACACACACACACACACACAGAGATATATATATATATATATATATATATATATATATATAAATACATACATACATACATAATACATACTACTACTACTATTCTATTTCTTTTAGATCTACCAAGTGTGGAAGATTCTGATGTCACGGAAGGCAACAGTGAAGACGACTTAAATGACAAAGAAGTGGAAGATCTTCCTATTCAAGTACCAAAAGAACACCTACTAGATGCCAGTGACATAATATTGAGAAAGGTAGGTACACAGATATCTCTTAAGAATCATGGCGAATAAAAGACGAAATTAGGTTATTGTATAGTTTTTCTAATTCAGTGTTACAATTACATTTTGTAGCACCGTAAATGGCAACTTATGGTGCGTTTCAGTTGCCAACATCGACTGTGTCAATGTAGATATTAGGTTATATCTTAGCAGAGACAACTGTGATCTCTAATTTTAGTGACATTTTTTTCGCATTATTTGCTACCACGTGAAATTTTTCCACTTTTAATATACGGTAACGTCCGAGAAGGCTCTGCACCTCCACTCTATTGTCTAGTTCTCTCAAAGGATTATAGAGTATCGTAAATGGGATTGAGATTTTAAAGGTTATAATTCACGTGGTAGCATACAGAATATTTTTCCAATAGTAGATTTTGACTATGTTGTCAACCAGCTAAATTTAGGTGACTAGTATCTTAACCTTGCATAAAAAGTTAAGCCCCGAAATAGAAAAAAATACTTTAAGAAACGCGTGTAAAATGGCTCTAATATTTATATCTTGTGGACAGTAGTGGGTTCGCCACTCGTACCACAAGATACTAATATTATAGTAACACTGGTTTTTCCATATACTATTGGGGATCTTTTTAAATTCTTACCGATTTATGTTTTTATCTCGTATTTTTGATTAATCTCTCTTAACATTTTTAAGTATGTACGTATGACGTTTATCTCCCTCTATAAAGAGGTAACAACTACAAGACTGCATTAATAAAATAAACATTTTCAATGTTTAAAACAAACTATTCTGTAAAAGTTTTTATTTAAATAATTTAAAATCAAAACGGAAAGTACGACTAAGCTCATGTGTGTATAATACAAAAATATATAATTAGGGCTCAATTATAGAACTTTTCCCCTTCAAAGGGAATTCCACATTCAGAAAGGGATCTTTAATGTGTCAAACATCGTATTGCCACGGATCTACGGTTTTGCTTCTATCCGAGAAGATAGATGTCTGAACCCCCGCCACACGGGTGAAAGATAAGCATTAACTATTTGAGCACCTAAGCATCTGCTATTACTTTTCTAATTGGATATGTGTGCTAACTGTATTATTAATAGTATTAATAGAAGGTTTTTTTTTCATGGTTTTGGAAATGACAAGTAAGATAAATTTTAACTTGGAACCATTACAATATCGGATCTACATTTACTACCATGTATAAATTTTGAATTAAATTCACTCCCAATGTATTGTATGGATCTTCTTTCTCTCTTATTTTTTAGTTCTATATAGGCATAGTAATAGTAGGTGTAAGAATAAAATAACACTTTAAAAGTGTTTTGAGATTTATAAACTTAGTAAACACAAGTTTGTTCAGATGAAATATTGAATACTTATATTTTATTCTGGCAAACATTGTAAGTAAATCTAATGTGAGTTTCTTTGATTTTAGAAAAAAAAAGAGTGAACACTGTAAGAAGACCGTGGAGTCCAGTAGAAAAAGAAGCAGTTTTAAGCTATTTTAGAACTAACATCAATAAAGGCATTGTACCAAAAAAGGCAGAAATTGAACAGCTACTTTCACAGCATGAAGTCGTTCTTAAACAACGTTCATGGAAAGACATCAAGTACTATGTGTACAATCATATCAAAGTGGTTCACATGACGGAATCCTCTAGGAAGAGCGTGTAATATCTGAACTTGGATTTAAAATAAAATCATTTTGTAACTATTCAGGAAACAAACTTTACTGTGAAGAATATGTTGTATGACATAACAAATTAAACTTGTGTGACAATTTTTTTATTATTGCCTTTTAACATTACCCAAGTCGTGACAGTTGTAAACAAAATAGTGTGGTCTCGTTTTATGTTGAGAATGTAGCGTTTTTTGTGGAGTTATGTAGTCAAAATCATGAACATTGTAATTGTAAGGATGTAATTAATGGTGAGTTCATCGGAATGCATTGAGAAAATAAAAAAAGTTCTAATTAGTCGCTCAATAACGTGTGCAAAGTTATAGTGTGCAGGTAGGCATGGTTGGGTTTTGGAAGAAGGGTTGTGTATGAATAATCAAGGATTTAATGGTTGAAATGTTTAGCTCTGTTTACCAGGATATTACGGAATTGCATGAAGTTTACGTACCATTAGTTGTACTCATTTATCTCCCTACCATTTCTTCAGCGATACAGAAACAATTCGGCAACTTACTTGTTTACTTATTAAAATATAAATACTACGATTTGATAACGAAATAACGTTGTTCAAGATGTTTACTTAAGTAAAGCAGCAGTCATTGGTGTTGCAGAAACTAGTAATGTCACCTAATACTAATGGAAAATAAAATACTGTTGCTAATAATATAAACTTATTGTAAATGTTGATTAATGTTACAAAATTACTGTTAAGTAAACAACTTACACTTTGGTAACCTCAATGTGCAATTACGCACCGTTAGATGCGAAGAACTGTGGAGGCAAGTTCAGCAAGTTTATATAAATAAGTTTAGTTTATTTTTATGAATTATTTTACACCCTAAAAATACTTTGTATGTTTAACCTAACGTAAAGATAGTGTGCCATAGTTTGAAAATGTAAACTTTCACCGTTATTACACTACTTATTAAAATACTTTATCGTTTTTTGACAGTTTTTAATTGGGTATTTGTCAGAGTTTAACTTATTAACTAAACGTTTCAATAACATTTACAGTTATCTTCGTTAGTAGTAATATTATTACTAATATTGATCTTTCAAATATTGATCATAATATGTTTAAGCAAGTTTGAAAGATAATGCCACTACTGAAGGAAGATAACTGTAAGTGTTACTGAAACGTATTTTAATATTGTGATACTTTATTGAAGTCTTAATATTACAAGTGAAGGTACATAAGTTTTTGTAATAAATAAACTTAATCGGATATGTTGTTCTGTGTAGCACATACACTTAATAGTACATAACAATGCGAGTGCACTGTCGCTGATCTCTTTAGGGACGCACCCAGAGACAACTAAAAACAGTTTAATTTCTCTATGGGACGCACCATTAGTTCCTAGAAAGTGGAATACGTAAATAACGTAAAACAGTGTGATACACTTTTTAGGTTCATTAAAATAATCATTAATTTTATGTAAATTTTGACAGTTGGTCAATTATTACATGTACAACTCAAACCTTACATTTTTATTGATATACTTTTAACACGAACAAAAACATTAGCTATTTATTATACAGGGTGTCTCAGCATGATTGTTCATTAGATGTTTTAGTGGTTGTAGCCAAAATAAAACTAATCCAAAAATTTAGAATCAGGTGTAATAATTCATTGCGTTCTCTTCAACTAAAATAGTTTCAGGCTTCTAGCGCTTCCGGTATTTAACAGAAGTCGCCATCTACTGTTGCTATTTTTAATGGAACACCCTATATATTTTGCATTTGCATATGGAAACCATAAGTTTGATATGATTTTTTGATTGAATACTATACCACAGCCCATCTATTATGGTTATTTCAGATAAAACGTATTTCTGAAATGTTGACAGCTGGTCAACGTTTACAAAATGAACTATAACTCCTATTAGGATTGAGATAAAAATTTAAAATCCAATTATGTTTGTAAGATAAAGATGCCTTTATCGTATGCATTTTTTAAAATAAAAATCTAATTCAAACTTTTCAAAAATTTGAATTCCTAAGTCATTATTTTGAAAATGCTATGAATGGTTGCTATGGACACGAGAAATAATATTACTACTAAAACGAGTGAAAATTGATAATAATAACGTAAATAATGTTTATACAAATCAAGAAACTGAATTTATTATTTATAATTTGCATTCTGATTGCCGTATTTTAGCTACTGTACCGTTATCACTGATTTGTTATTTTGAAGACAGTTTAATGTGTTTACAGATCCAGCTAGGTTTACTAAAATAAATTTAGATTTCGTAGTTCGCTTTCAAATACCAAATAGTTCTAGCACGCTATGTCTTTGCGTTTTCATATTTCATAAATCTGTTTGACAACTTAATTTTTAACTCACTGAGGTTGATTTGTAAAAACGTAAATATCCACTTTTAAAATCAAAAGCTAAGTACATTAATTATGAATGGTAACCTTGAAAGTTTGCATTTTCATAATCTTTGTTATTTTATTATTGCACATAGCGATTGGTAAATTATAAACTGAAACACAACTAATTGAAACTTTGATCAATAGGGAATTTTGTGACAGATGAGAGCACTAAACGGACGTGTCAATAATAAATCACTGACCATCATGTTTCTTGATTTTCATACTAATAACTAAAAATTAAATATATTTCGGGAAATTAACCATGTTAGAAATAATTAGATAGCTCATAAACATCGAGGATAACTCAGCATCATTACAGGCCGTTTTGCAGCTTTAATAATAAAAAGTACCACCTTCACATAAATCGAGTTGGTGCACAAGGTCAACCATGACCATTCTTACACAGTTCTCGAATTAATAGAAAAGTTTTTAGCAATTTTTTTTAAACGGACCTCGAATAAAAACCACTTCGAATTGTTCAAATTCTTTATGACTTACATTAAAGTAGGATTTTACTTAATGACGGCAAATTGAATAAAATTATAGGAATATTGATACCACAATTGCTGACGATGCATTTACTGCATGATAAAGTTCGAACTTAATCTAAATACGTGTTGCCAATAAATAGATTGGAGACTGGTAACAATAAATATCGACTAAGACATTACTCCTCTTAAATACTTAACATCTCAAAAATTCGAACCACGTTTTCATTTTCAAGGGGAATGAGTTTACGAATTAACCGTTATTTAAAATATTAAATTAGTAACTACTAAATTTTTCTATAAAATGTTTAAAATTTTATTTATAAAATAGCCAAGTCTAGTATGCACATAATTAATGGAAAATTAAATATCATCAGATAATATCTACACGACCAATCATATAATTTAAAAGTTCTATGGCAATTGATGGTGGGATAACTTTCATTACTTCAACACCGTTTTCTCATAAATTAGGATCAGTATTTACAAAAATCAGTATAATATTACCTAAAAGATTCATAACAGAGTCAATTGTAACAAGTAGGTTCATAAAAGTTAGAAGATGGTAAAATAAAATGAAAACATTCATATTAAACACTAGTGTCCCCAAATACAGTTAAACCATATTTCAAAGTTAGTCCATCAAGTTAATTATAACCATTTATTTAAAATGATAAAATTGTATCAAGTACATTCTAGATTAATAAAATATGTTCACAAGATAGCCATAACAGAGAAATGTTAATGTAAATCACTTAATTAATATAAACATTCATTTAAATGCAGCACATAGAACTATGCTATCACTTGTTTCCACATCAAAAATACTTCACAATATCATCGAAGTCTATTAATCACTAATTTTCAGTAAAAACTCATATAGAGGCAGCACATTCAAGCTAATCTTAGGTCACTACCATACACGTAGGTATAATTCTATACACACACTACACACGTGATCAGTAAGACACAGTGTGACATCCCACAAAAAAATATTTTCAATACGAGCGTGTACATTGATCATAAAATCAAGGTAAAATTTTGGACTATGTCACACACAATCACACACCACACTAATCAATCTATATATCACGACAGTCACCAATCCAGAAACACTACTGCACACATCACACATCACACACTACTACACAACTCTACCTCACACACTCACACACACACCTACACACTCACACATCACACTCACACACTCACACCACACATCCACACACCACCCACACTCACACACTCACACACACCAACACACTCACACACATCACACATCACACACACACTCACACACCTCACACACCACACCTACACACTACACACACTCACACACTCACACACCACATCACCACACACTCACTCACACTCCACACTCACACACTACACACTCACACACTCACACACACACTCACACACCACACACACTCACACTCACACTACACTCACACACTCCACCACACTCACACACTCACACACACACTCACACACTCACACACTCACACTACACACTCACACTCACACACTACACACTCACACACCACACCACACCACACACTCACACACTCAACACACACTCACACACTCACACATCAACACCCACACACTCACACACCAACACTCACACTACACCACACACTCACACACTCACACTACACTCACACACTCACCACTACACACACTCACACTCACACACTCACCCACACTCCACACTCACACATCACACACACTCACACCACACACACACACACCACCACACTCACACTCACACACTCACACACTCAACACACAACTCAAACATGAATCCACTAACATAAATCTCCACACACTCCACATACAAACCTCACTTAAACTCACACACTCACACACTCACACACCCCACACACCACCCCACACCACACACCACCACACACTCACCCACACTCACACACACACACACCACTCACACCCACCTCACACATCCTCACACACTCCACACACTCCACAACCACTCACACACCACACACACTCCACACACCCACCCCACACACTCCCCACCACACCTCCACACACCCACACACACACTCACACTCACACCACACACTCACACCACACTCACACACTCCACACACTCACACACTCACACACCTCCCACACACTCACACCACACTCCCACACACTCACACACTCACACACTCACACTCACTCAACACACTCACCACTCACTCCACATCACCTACACACACCTCACACACCACACACTCACACCCACACCACACTCACACACTACACACTCACACACCACACACCCACACACCTCACACACCCACCACACACTCACACACTCACA
The DNA here is from genome assembly GCA_036346205.1 of Vesta saturnalis. NCBI lineage: Eukaryota > Metazoa > Arthropoda > Insecta > Coleoptera > Lampyridae > Vesta > Vesta saturnalis. The sequence continues at coordinate 16,969,078 of JARFJB010002231.1, read as the reverse complement.
CACACTCCCACACCTCACTCACACACTCACACACACACTCCACACTCACACACCACCTCACACACTCACACACCCACACACTCACACACCACACACTCCCACCTCCACACTCACCACACCACCTCACACACTCACACACTCACACCTCACACTCCACCCACACCTCACCACACACTCACACTACCCACACTCACACACATCACCACTCACACACCTCACAACCTCCTCACACTCACCACTCACACACTCACACACTCCACACTCACACACACTCACACCTCACACTACCACCCACCACACTCACACATCACACTCCCACCACTCACACACTCACACACTCACATCACTACACACTCCACACACTCCTACACACTCACACACACCTCACACCTCACACTCACACACTCACACACTCACACACACTCACACACTCACACACTCCCCACACACCACACCACACACCACACACTCACACACTCACACACTCACACACACTCACACACTCACACCATCACACACTCACACACTCACCACACTCCACACACTCCACCACACCCACACACTCACACACCCACTCACACTCACACACCCACACTCACACACTCCCCACACACTCACACCACCTCCCACACACCTCACACTCCACCCCCCACACCTCACACTCACACCTCACCACCTCCCACCACTCCACCACACTCACACACTCACACACCTCACACACTCCACACACTCCACCCACACTCACACCACACTCACCTCACACTCACACACTCCACACTCACACCTCACACACTCACACACTCACACTCACACCACACTCACACCACACTCACACACTCACACACTCACACACCTCACACTCACACTCCACTCACACACTCACCACACTCCACTCACACTCCACCACACTCCACACACTCACACACTCCACACACTCACACCACCTCACACACTCCACATCCACCCCCACACCACACTCCACACACACATCCCCCACCTCACACACTCCACCACCTCACACACTCACACCCACACTCACACCTCACACACTCACACACTCACTCACCTCACACACTCCACACATCACACTCCACACCCACACACCTCACACACTCTACACACCCACCACACTCCACACACCTCACACACTCACACACTACACTCACACTCCACACTCACACACTCACACTCACACTCACACACTCACACCACACACTCCACCACACACCACTCCACACTCACACACTCACACTCACACACTCCCACACACTCACACACTCACACCTCACACCCCACACTCACCACACCCACACACTCCACACACCTCACCCCTCACACTCCACACACTCCACACCACTCACACACTCACACTCCACCCCACACTCCACACACCTCCACACACTCACACACTCACACACTCCCACACACTCCCCACACCCCCACACACTCCACACTCACACCACACCACACACTCCACACCACACTCACACACTCCACACACACTCACCACACCTCCACCACCCACACACCACACACACACCTCACACACTCACACCCCACACCACTCACACACTCACACACTCCACTCACCACCTCCCACACTCCACACCCCACCTCACACACTCACACACTCACACACTCACACACTCACACACTCACACACTCACACACACACACTCTCACACACACACACACACACTCACACACTCTCACACTCACACACTCTCACACTCACACACTCACACACTCATCAGAAGTTTTTTTATTGTACCGCTCACCGTATTAAAACGACATGTAATTGGTGGTTATAATTTTCCTCATTAAAACCCTTTTAGATAATAATTATGAGGGCATGCAACGTTGTTAACTTTCGTTTTTACTTTCAACGCAAAATTAACCTGATTCTTTCTTTCTACCTTACTCTTTTAATAGACGAAGCGATAATAAAGAAAAAAACGTTACCATTTTTCCTTTTCTAGTGACGATGTAACGTTACAGCAATTATTCTATATATATATATATATATATATATATATATATATATATATATATATATATATATATATATATATATCTTGAGTCATTTTATATTGCCTGATTTTATGTTATTAGCCTTTCTAAATCATTATGCATACAAAAAAACTATGTGGAGAACAGTTTCGGATATTTTTAAAATCCGATAGAAAAGTTGCTGAAGCAACGTTTTGAGAAACAAATTACCACAAAGGCACGAATTTGATAATACAATCAAAGTTGATAGCTCTTACTTCTAAGGTTCTGTATAAATTTCAAGTTGCGCTTTCTAATTCCATACTTAAAACGTTTTGCAGTCGAGAATGAAAGAAAATAAGAAAATTAGATGAACGTAATCCAATAAGATACAAAATTGAAACATTTCTTATTATGTATCCAACACGTTACAACAGTCAAAATCAATTCAATCAAAATCTTTAACGCAAACCCTTTTTCATCTAACGCTAAAATTTTGTGTAAAATGTGATATTGCATACCTGAAAGAAGCTGGGAATAAAACTTTCATTATAGGGTAAATGAGTGAAGTTTACCAAACCCTCTAACGAAACATCAGATGAAGCAAAATATGCAAAATGTTCGTAAAGTAGTTTCTGTGTCATGAAACGTAGTTGAAATATTACTTTTCGCAATATATGATGTAGAAAATCTGAATCTTACAGCTGTCGTTGTTGATGTGTGATCCTGACGGTGTATTTGCCATTTTATACCTCCTAGAAGTTGGATTTTAATACATAAATTGTTACCTAAACTAATACTCAATAAATTTGTTATCCATACATAAGAAACTCTTTTCCTTAAATTTCTAAATACGAATAATTTGAAAGTTAAATTGATGTTATAAATGGAATTTCGTACATTAAAAGCCCAATTTCTTTTTACGCTGATGTTAATTTATCTTTAAGCGCCAAGTTATTTAATGGATAGATGAAAGTTTAATTCTTATTTTTTTCGTTAATTAAAGTGGGTAATAAGTAAAGTTACGGAATGCCGATAGACTAATTTTTTCAGACAAGCGACATTAACTTAAAGCTATTCTTTAATTACATTTTAAATAACATTTTGCTCGCCTGAAAAGAATTTATCATTTAAAACGAATTGTTTTTTAGATGCTGTATGTGCATTTTAAATAATATAATGAAAAAAAAAGAATATAAGGTGGACTTGAAACTTGAACCTTCAACTTATATATATATATATATATATATATATATATATATATATATATATATATATATATATCTGTGTGTGTGTGTGTGTGTGTGTGTGTGTGTGTGTGTGTGTATACAGGGTACGTCAAAGTCGATGGCCCATTAGAAGTATCTAGAGAACGGCAACAAATATATTTCTTAAACTTTGGATACTGCTATTTGATGCTGGGATCTAGCTTTTGAAATTATATTTTTACCAGTGCGCTGTTGCCAGATCGTGTGATACTGAACCCAACTTTGAAATTTCAAATGAAACACCCTATTTATTATTGGATTTTCGCATTCTATGTGTGATTCTGAGCATATTTGCTTTAAGATGTCCTATAGCTATCTCTTACTCCTTTTGACATATGAATTAATTTAGAATTTTTTCGCCAAAAGCAGCATTATCAAAAAGTGCGATATTTTTTTCGCCAGTGCTCACAGAGAGGTACAATTGTTTACAGCGGCCTCCTAAAACATAAGTGTTTTATAAATACTGACGCCTATTGATTTAATGTTATACAGGGTGTAAAAAAGCGAGTCAATCTCGTACACAAAGAAAATTGCAATTGTCGATTTTTTTAAATGAACACCCTGTATTTTCTATTGTCTATGAATTAAACACTTAATTACCTGTCAAATGATATGACATGTACCTATACCTATTTTCAACAGGTTTTGAAATCTACGATATTTAGGTGAAAACGGGAAAAATTTAAATAACGTTAATATTTACTTATAGTGAGCGCTAATTATCTGTCACTTGTATCATACACTAATAATTGACAAGGTTTTGCTGATAGTTTAATCAAACTTTTTAATTCATATTTCAATACTCACAGTGTAACAGTTTACTACAATGGTTACAACTCAGCTCCATATATACAAATCTCAAGTGTGATTGCCCTTTAATATAATATATATATATATATATATATATATATATATATATATATATATATATATATATATATATATATATTATATTAACCGATTCCGTTTCTGCTGGTCCAGGTACCAACCGAAGAGGACCTTAAGAAGATCCGGCTGGTGGAGTACGTGGCTCGCCTACGTGTCTCCACTGAAGACTTGAGGCGGAGACCAGGTATCGGGCAGTGTCACCGGTGCCAGGGATTCCGTCACGCACAGCGTTGCTGTAGAGCGGCGGCACGCTGTGTCAAGTGTGCAGGACACCACCACTCCAGTAAGTGCACCAAACCCCGTACGGACCGGGCAGGGTGCGTAAACTGTGATGGTGATCATCCGGCCAACTTCAGGGGTTGCTCGAGGTATCCACGTCTCCCGCAGCGTAAGAAGACGGAAGCTCCACCGTCACGTCTCCCGCAACGGAAGAAGTCCGAAGAAACACCTCAACCGAGACAGAAGAGGACACCGTCCTCGGCGGCACCCTCTCTAGTACGAATCGGCATTAGTTACGCCAAAGCGACGGCAAGCGGCAGCGTGATGGTTCAAGTAGTGGATGCGGTGAAAGCCGCAGACGTAAAAAAGCCCGCTTCGCCCGCTTTAGGATTAGACGCTGTTCTTGGCCTCCTCGGAGGTTTGGATATGGCGAAGTTCCTACCTGTCATCCAACGGGTGGCAGTGGCCTTAGTTGCGGCACAAACTGCGACTGACCTGCGGCGAGTAATCCTCACACACGGTCAGGAGGTGTTTGCACTTTTTGTGTAAATACCTCCGGAACAGCGATGAGTAGGGATGCCGGGATAAGTATAGCTAACTGTATCAATATAACAAACTTTACATATTAACACAATCTACCATTTGCTACTCAAACTCACATCAAAACATCGCTTATATAACTCATAAAATTCAATTAACAATACTAATAATTTTTTCTATTCCCAACAGGCAACACCCGCAAGAAGCTATACAGACCTTCGGTATACCGAACCATTTTGGTGCTCCGAGGGACCAGCCCACTTGCTTTTAAGGAAACACCGCCCACCCACCCACGAGTCCCGCCCACAACATCCATTAGAATAGGAATAAAATACTACTAACTTAAGTAACGTAATCCAACTAAACTTGTTTTTTTTTCTTTTTTTTGCCTAGATAAGATGACATGTTATAAACTTATAAAAAATGGAATGTAATTACATCAAAAAAGCTCTGTAATCAACCGGCTGAAGAGGCTACCTCGCCTGAGCAGCCGACTGAAATTGTAAAATTTCATTTATCAACAATTGTAACTATAATTAATAATAAACGTGTTTGAACTTGAACTTGAACTTGAACTAAAAGCACTCGTTTGGTAGATATTTGTGTAGACGTTCATCCCTCCTGGTTATTTATTTTGAAGTTATGGAGCGTGGGTCAATTTATAAACATTTCACTAAGTTTATATAACATCTCTTACTTTGAATCACGTTTCAAATTTGGGAAACAGCTAATGTAATTATACAGCAAACTGTTATCAATCCTTTAAACTGTTAAATCCTTTCAACTGTTGTATACAATACTGTAATCCTTTAATCCCTACTTTTTGCTAATAGTATTCCTGAACAGACTAAGATTGGCCTTACCTGATAAAGCACTGAGGAGCACTGGTAGGGGGTTAGGGATATTGTTAGGTGGGCGAGAAATGTTCATGAACGGCTACATTAAATTTTCTTAAATCAAAGTTCGGAGGAAAACAGAAACTGGGTAGCACATTCCACAATTTGGTGGCCGTGTGGAAAAATGTAGATTGCATCCGTTTAGTGTGACAAGATGGAATTTCGACTACGTAATTATGGTGAAAATGGGCAAACCGAGTGTTTGCGAAGATGGCCTGCGAAGATACTAAAGAGTGTATTTCGGAGACACTTGCCATTTAAAACAAATACAAAAATTATACTTGGTGTTGTGTTTGTTATTGTTATATTACAAAGGTAAATTGCACCACGGTCTAGCTCAGTGAGGTACGAACTTATAAAACCTACTGAAATTGAGAACTCGTTCATCAGGTGTGAGGAAAGCAGAGATGTTTTCATAGATTTAATCAGTATTAGCATTTGCCTTATTGGGCACCACTCAATTTCTTGGTTTAATAATTAAAATACAACAAAAATTGAGAAAGGTAGTATCTCAAAACATAATAGGTAATCTGAATAGGCACTAAACAACTGTATTTATATGTATATTAAATAAAGCAAAATGGCTGATTAATATCAGAATAAAATAACTAAAACGATACTTCTTGTACGGCCTTACAATCTTAAAATTACTAAATTAAACACTGTAGATAAGCTTACAATCTATGTTTACTTAAAATTCAAAATGCAATCTATTCAACATGTATTCAATAATGAAACATGTATTGACCTATGTCAACCAAATTGATAAGTTATGAACTCAAATGTTTTTGTTTCCTTTTTTAACAGTATCAAAACAACACCAACTGATTTGTTATTTGCTTAACTGCGCTAAAAGGATAAGTAGGTACTTACTTGTACAAAATAAATATTTTAATCTCGTCTTAAACGAACTGTAGCTTGAGAACCGTCATTTCCAATTCCAAGACAAATATACGATAATGTAAAGGTAATTTCCATTTGTAATTAACGTACAAACGAAACAGAGACGTATAGGTACGCACTATAAGTTTCATCTGTCTTCAACATAAAAATGTGACGCACGGTAGCATATGGTAACATTCGATAATTGGCACAATATGTTGACCTTACAATAATGGAAAGATATAACAACAAACGCAGAATATGTATAACAGTATATGTGATTTATGCAAAACAAAGATATCTCCATTTATGTTCATAAAGATGACATTGCATTATCCCGCCATTTTAACAAAGTACTGTTCGTGACGTCATACAAAGCTTTTTCTTAAGATAAGCGGTTTTCTTGTTCCTTCCTTATTCCCTATTCTTATTCTCTATTCTTATTCTCCATTCTTATTCCCTATTAAATATAATATATGTAGAAAATGTAATTAGACGCCTTTACATACCTTATAAAAGGGAAGTAAAACTTAAAAAAGATAACGTCTGAACTGCACGGCATAATAAACGGAAATGTATAAGCGTATTCAATTCACGTTGCGCATAGAACTGAAATTGGATGTCTAAAATATACACAGGGACGTTTGTAATTATGTAGACTGAAGAAAAAATATTGAGATATAAAAATTTAATTATTGAACGAAAAAAGAAAAGCTTAAAATACTAATGTAATGTAAACATACTTATTAATAGTAATGCAAATTTCGAAACTTAAACTAAGGTAACGACAGACAAGAATTGGCACGTTACACATTGTAATAGCGATAGAACAAGGAAAGAACTGAAAGTATTCTTTTATGCTCAAGACACTGCAGGTCAGAAGTTAGGACGGGTTTACCATATCTAAGGCGTATTGGGGAGCACTGACCCATATATACAGTAAAAGGAGTTGTTGCGATGAAGTACTGTTTTTCTGGCTGATAAAAGGTGGTAAATCTATGAAACGTTCGATGATACGGACATCCCTAGAATTCAAATAGGCAGCACTAGGTTTTGTCGGCGTTAAACACGAGTAGATCATTTCTTCCCCATTCAAGGATACGTTCTAAGTCTCTGTGATTAAAGCTGCATTTTCACTTTAACGTCCTCACTAAACTTATTGTGGTGGGAAAATTAGGAAGAACTACAACGTAGAGAGAGTGATGTCGTGTTCAAAGCAACGGATCGAGTTAGTTGTTGAAGAAATGATATCATCTATGTATAGCAGGAAAAGTGTTGGAGCTACCACTGATTCCCTATGAACGCCCGCTTCAATTGTAGCTTCTTTCGAAAAGAAGCCATGGAAAACGAAACGTATGCGTCTTTTGTGAAAAAAAGATGTAGACCCAATTCATGAGCGTATCGGATAACCCTAACGAGGTGAGCTTGACAAGAAGGCACTTGTACCAAACCTGGTCAAAAGCCTTTGAAATATCTAAAGGTAGTACTACTTTTCACCGGACCTTTCTAATATTTTATTCCAAAGTTTGGTGAAAGATCACCCGTTGAAGGACTCTATCTGAACCCACACTGGTGGTCGCTGAGGAGTTTATTAGATTCAAGTAACGAAAGTAGTTGGTGGTTAGTGATTTTTCCATGATTTTCGATCGAATGGAAGTGATCAGGTACTAGCTCGGGGGGCATTTTTCAAGGACTATGTAGCTAGGATACCGTCGTAGCTAGTCGTCTTCGTTTGAGTCAAGTCTATTAATAATTGATTCTAGGAGTTACGATAGCTGGAATACCGTCAGGGATAGTCGGCTTGTTTGAGTCAAGTTTATTAATACTTCAATCTCGGAGTTTTGCATCGAAGTAGATTGGTTTCATAGCATATGGGGTAGAGTTGACCGACGATACAGTTTTACCAGAATCATTAAGACATGAATTTGATACAAAGTAATCGACAAAGATATTGGCTTGGTCAGCAGGCTCAGCTACTACACATCCGTCATATCGGCAAAGGAAGATGTACTAAAGTTTTTACTTATGGCTTTAGCTAATCACCAAAATTTAGGACTACTTAAAGCACCTGAGATTCTTTCCATTTACGTTTTCAAACATCTTTTTGGCGTTGGTGATGACGCTTTGCAACTATTCCTTGCGGTAATATAGTCGGCGTGATTTTCGCCAGAGTTATTTGATTTCCATTTGTATAGAATTTATGTTTTTGCCATAATGCATCAGCGCAAGCCCTATTAAACCATGGTTGGGAACGGGAATGACCTACGCGATTCAGTCTTTTGTGAATGTATAATTTCCATACCCATCAAGATAACTTCAGTTATTGAAATAGTACCGTTTGAAGAGGAGGGCCGTTTAAAGCAATACTCACGCCATGGGAAGGTTGCAAAAGAATCTTGAAGTTAGTTCCAGTTACCTGATTTAAAATACTACATAGTTCTATCCGTTTTTCGAATAACTGTAGTATTTCGTACAGAAGACGTTATTTCGATTAGGCAGTGGTCTGAATGACCAAGTGGGGAAAAGACTCTTGTTTTATAGACAAGTGGGTTTGATATAAGAAATAGGTCCTGGAGATTTGGATTATGGTTAGCGTTGTCAGTCAGTGAAGTATTTATTAAAGGCATATACTATGAGGTCTGTAAAATATATTGACATTTCAGTTTCTTATGTTCGTATAAAATATAAAAAAAACATACTTGTAATTGTAATTATGACGTATTAATACATACAAAAAGAACAAAAAATTAAGTGATTTAATATCTAAGTCTTTGTCTAAGAAACCTGAAAGTTTTTTTACCGAACCAAATATGACACACTTTATGGGGGATGCATTAAGATGCAATTACCACATTTGTTATTTCCAAACAAGTATCGTACTTTAAAATGCTGTTATTTTCGAGTTTTCGTCGAAAACGGTGGTGAAAATGGCACCTTCCGATTTTTTCGAGCAAAGCGTTTGAAACTTAGTTCGCTCTCTGGGAATGAAAAAATTATTATCATTCTGAATGTACTTAATGTCTTAAAGTATCAAAATCCGACAAATAGTGTAGATAGAGTAGAATGGGACGGGAATGGGGAAGTCAATAGTATACAGATTATTAAGAGAACAAAAGGATTGTGTTTTGAAAGAACCGGTTTGCTTAACAGGAAGAAAAAAACAACGTTTAAATGAAGAAAAAAAAGTTCATATTAGAAGAAAAATCCATTCCTTCTACTTCCATAAAAAAATCTTACACTCAAAAAAACAGTAGCAGTATTAAAAAAAGACGTTGATAGACCACAATTGTCTCGGTTGACACTACAGGAACTTCACTTTTCCTGGAAAAAAGTGAATCGAAAATCAATGCTAATTGACGAAGTTTCGTGACGAATGACTTGGTTGAAACAAGGATTAGCAAGATAAAAATGTCACAAGTCGCCATGAAGCAGTCCAAGGGGGTTGGTCAACTGGAATAAATCCACCATCAGGAAAGGCTCGACGAAATTAGACATATAGGTAGCGCTAATGGATTCTTAAAAAATGGTTTACTTGTGTTTGAGTCCAAGCAGACAGGGGATTATCACGAAGATATGAACGCTGACGTTTTTGAAGAATATTTTGAATAAATGATAGCAAACGTTCCACGGGGAGCTATAATTGTTCTGGATAATGCAAGTTACCATTCTAGGCAAGTCGAATAATTACCAACAACTGCATGAAAAAAAGGAGACATTGCCAAATGGTTAACAACAAAACAGATACAATTTTAAGAAACTATGCTAAAACGAGAGCTTTTAGCTATAGCAACTCAGCATAAGCAACAATTTGTTAAGTATGTTATTGATGAAATCTGCCTTTCTCGCGGGGTTATCGTACATAGATTACCACCATATCAATTCGAACTCAACCCCATAGAGTTAATTTGGGCCCAAATAAGCAAGCCATAGACGATGTCCATGCTGAACAGTAGAAAAAGTGTGTTGATCATGTAATTAAAGAGGAACAGTGTATGTGGGAACTTGATGTGATAATGGAGGAAACTATAGAACCCATTATAATATCCGTAGGACAAGATGGCAGCTCTTCCGAATCGGATGAGGACGATAAAGGCTGATTGTTAGGTACATACCGCATTTGTTTCCCAAACCTACTTCTATGACAATATTAAATGTAAAAATTAATGTAAACTACATTTATAATGATTTTATATTAATCAAGCCATCATTATTCTGAAATGTCCACATCTAACCTGATCTTCAGGTCGAATTTTAAAGGGCAGTCTTCTGTTTCCCGGTTACCTGAACCGTCTTTATTTAACACACTATTTTGCAAGCGGCACATTTCCAGCATCTTCGTTTCTAAACTAGCCCGGTTTGGTACTGATTTCTGTTTGCCGCTTCCATGGAAAAAACGACACTATTTCACAAATAACATGATTTATCGCTTTCTGATATTCTGGGATGTACTTTAGTAGAAAAACGTTGATACATATTTTATTCTTCCAAGCACTATCAGAATTATTTAGTTTGCCGTGATAATCTTTTCATGATAACAAAACGAGCTATGTATGCATTTCTCTGTTTTAAAATAATAAACCATTGCCTATTTAAGGTAGCATGAAATGTTTCTAAAGGTTTAATGGTCAATAAAAACAAGCAATAACACTTACCCATAATATAATTATTTTATCTATGTATACAAATTGCGAATTTAAACAACATTACCCTATTTATTTATTCTTAAATCAATCATAAGTAAAAAAAGTCAAGTTAGTGTTAAAATTGACATTCCACACGTTAAACAGCATAAAATTAAGTCATCTATGAAGTGCATTTGATGTTTAACAAAGTACATAAGATTCTATATATTTTTGAAATGATCCATCGCATTCCTTTTAATTAAGTACAATTTGTTAATATACATTCCGTTTTTTTTATTTTTATCTTAATTGCCCTCTTTTCAAGTTTATTATAAGTGTCGCATGTTATGAATGATAAGATAATTTTAAACATTTTCACCTTAAAGAGCCATCCAAATATATCTAAAAAGGTGGTTTCAGAAAATGTCAAAAATGGCTATGCATGTATCTGGACGACATCGTGAGTCAGAAATACGTCAAAAATTTATAAATAAATTTTGGATGAGACCGGCAGTAGAGATAGATAACAATGATTAGGACCCCATTGAAGTTTGAAATATTGACATAAACATGAATGTGAAGGTCTCTATAATTTCGTATTAATTAAACTAAATTTAGGCAGACTAGTAAGGAGGTACAATTGTTTTTCTTGTGCGTGCTAAATCAAAGGCTTAAAAATTGATCACATTTTAACGTAAAGTACACTTAAAACATCTAAATGTTTACAATACCGTGACTCCAAGTGGTCCAGAAATATCTTCATTGTCCTAGAATCTATTCATGTGCCTAACCCATGATTCTCTACTAAAGTGAACCTGCACATTTACGCAGTTTAGCATCAGAATAGCCGTTCTAATACCAAAGGCACAAAAACAGAATTGAAACTAATCTTGTATGCTCAAGCCACTGTATGTTAAAAACCGGACATCTAATCGCTCTTTAAAACGTTTCAAATTGTTTGAAACAGTATCAAAGATGTCAAGTAAAAAAATTAATCCGAAAATACTGTTATAATGGAACACGTTCTAATAGTGTCTTTCCTTATTATACTTAAAACACAACAGAATTATTAAAAAGCAAAGGAAGATTCAATTTTAAGATTTTTATTTTCTTAATAGCGAAACACTACATGTAAAGTTTTGTATTCGTGGAAAATATAGATGACGAGTTTTCAACAGATTTACACCTTTTCAACATCTGGAGAGCCATCTAGAACTTATTCAACTTTATGCCTGTGTGTGTGCACGCTTGTGTGTGTGTGTGTGTGTGTGTGTGTGTGTGTGTGTGTGTGTGTGTGTGTGTGTGTGTGTGTGTGTGTGTGTGTGTGTGTGTGTGTGTGTGTGAACCGTGAGCGTGAGCGTGTGCGAGTGCGTGTGCGTGTACGTGTGCGTGTGCGTGTGTGTGTGCGTGTGCGTGTGCGTGTGCAGTGTGCGTGTGCGTGTGCGTGTGCGTGTGCGTGTGCGTGGGCGTGTGGGTGGGTTTGCATGCAGGTGCGGGTGCGGGTGTGGGTGCGGGTGTTGGTGCGGGTGTTGGTGCGGATGGGGGCGCGAGTGCGGGTGCGGTTGCGGGTGCGGGTGCGGGTGCGGGTGCGGGTGCCGGTGCGGGTGCTTGTGCTTGTGCTTGTGCTTGTGCTTGTGCTTGTGCTTGTGCTTGTGCTTGTGCTTGTGCTTGTGCTTGTGCTTGTGCTTGTGCTTGTGCTTGTGCTTGTGCTTGTGCTTGTGCTTGTGCTTGTGCTTGTGCTTGTGCTGTGCGTGTGCGTGTGCGTGTGCGTGTGCGTGTGCGTGTGCGTGTGCGTGTGCGTGTGCGTGTGCGTGTGCGTGTGCGTGTGCGTTTGCGTGTGCGTGCGCATGTGCGTGTGCGTGGGCGTGTGGGTGGGTTTGGATGCAGGTGCGGGTGCGGGTGTGGGTGCGGGTGTTGGTGCGGGTGTTATTGCGGGTGGGGGTGCGCGTGCGGGTGCGGACGCGGGTGCGGGTGCGGGTGCTGGTGCGGGTGCGGGTGCGGCTGCGGGTGCGGATGTGGGTGCGGGTGCGGGTGCGGGTGCGGTGCGGTGCGGGTGCGGGTGCGGGTGCGGTGTGCGGTGCGGTGCGGGTGCGGTGCGTGCGGGTGCGGTGCGGTGCGTGTGCGGGTGCGTGGGGGGTGCGGGTGAGGGTGGGGGTGGGGGCGCGGGCGTGGGTGCGCGTCCGGGTGCGGGTGTGGGTGCCGGTGCGGGTGCGGGTGCGGGTGAGGGTGTGGGTGCGGTTGCGGGTGCGGGTGCGGGCGCGCGTGCGGGTGAGGGTGTGGCTGCTGGTGCGGATGTGGGTGCGTGTGCGTCTGTGTGGGCGCGTGCGTGCATACGTGGGTGCGTGTGCGCGTGCGTGTTTGCGCACCTGTGCGTGTGTGCGTCTGTGCATCTGCGTGTTTAATGCATACGTGTGTGAGTATTAGCGTGTATGCGTGCCTGAGTATCTGTATTCCTGTGTGCCTACGCGGCTGCGCGCCTGGTCGTCTGTGGGTTTTCTGATCTGAGTGCACGCGTGTTTGCGTGTCTCCCGTCCATGCATTTGCGCGGCCGTTGGTGTGTGCGTCTGATCGTCTACGCGTGTATTCTCAAACTACAAAGTCTTTTGAAATTCTGTCATCAGGTCTCTATGAAATGGCTTCAAAAGTAACAAAAGCTACAAATTTTTGTATATTACAACCATTAAGTGACATTACCAATCTTTGTCCTTTATGTGGAGGGTTTCCTAGCTCACTAAAAAACAACTCACAAAGTATGCCATTCCACAAAAAAGGTAGTAGTGTAGACATTAATAACTATAGATTTCTGTCTATTCATTCACATTTTTCCAAAATTATTGAAAATGTAATGTTTAACAGGATAATGTCATTTGCGTACCAGTACACCGTTATTTCAAAATCTCATTATGGCTTCGTTCAAAGATCGTCATCGCAAATTGCAATATAGTCTGTATGTGACATTTTCAATCAAACTGGAAATCACAATTTTGCTGCTGGCATTTATTTTGATGTATCGATAGCAATCGATACACTAAATAAGGAAGTACTATTACTAAAACTAGAGCGATATGGATTCAGAGGTACTGGTGCCCAAGTGATACAATCTTAATTAGAAAATCGAACATTAAGGGTTTTCATCACTGAGGAAGCTTCAAACTTTTGACTCTATGCCTATTATTGTAAATCAAGGTGTTCCACAAGGGTCAACAATTGGACCATCACTTTACAATTTACAGTTAGGCTCCATTTATCAATTTGCTGACGATACTTCTTATAGTGTCTCTACAGCAAACTTTCAAGAACTATCTTTAGTAGCTTCAAATGTCGTTGCTAACATGGTAGCTTGGTGCTAACATAGTTTATTAAAATTAAACAAAACCAAAACATATATAATCGTATTTAGCGATAGATTTTACGAATGTTTATACGTACGTCTAGGAAAGGAAACCATTTCACAATAAAACTAAATACAATTTCTTGGGGTGACTTTAGATTACACACTGAAATGGTCCCTCTACTGCCTCAAGTTGCGTAAAAAGCTGAGTTCACTTAGTTATCTTATTCTAGAATCACAAATATCTACCAGCACAATTAAAATATATTTTCGTAACACAAAAGCAAATAACTAGATGTAACGTGGGTGTTTCGCCTTAACGTCAGTTAAAAAATATTTCTTAGAACTTAACATAATAACTGTGCCACATATATATATATATATATATATATATATATATATATATATATATATATATATATATATATATATACTCTTGCTATGTTTGTAAAAAGGAATTCTAATTTATTTAGTAAAAATTCATATAACTATAGCGTAATCTGTAATAACTACACTTAACAAGCATAACTTGAATATACCGTTAACAAAATATCTAATGTTTTAAAAAGATCCTTATTATTCGTGCAATAAAGCATTTAATTTGTTACCACAGTCTATAAAAAGTATACCGTCAGAGATACAATTTAAACAAGCTCGCAAATGACATCTAATTCCATATCGTTATATAATTTAAATGATCTCTCTTTGTAATTGACTATGCCGATGTTCGTTGTTTTTGTACGAATTGTAATGGCAATAAATTATTATTATGTGTCTTTGCTTCTATACGTCTGCGTATTTGCGCTCCTGCGTGTCGGCGTGTCTGAGTGTCTGTTTGTGTTCGTTTGTGCGTGTATTATTTAGAAAAGACTGTTATAATGAAACACGTTGTAATAGGGTTTTCCATTATAGATACCTTGTGTTCTAACTGGTTACGTTTATTGGACATAATGCATATGTTTATAAATTAATGTGACTTTTTGCGTATTATGCCTAAACACAAGAGAATTATTGAAAAATGAAAGATTTAATTTGACCATTTTTACATTCTCAATCGCGAAGCACTACATGTAAAGTATTTATTGTTTTCATGAAAAATATAGACGAAGGATTTTCAACGGATTTACAGCTTTTCAGCATTTTTGGAAGCCATCTAGATTATTTTTGCATTATGTCTGCACGCCTGCTCGTCAGCGTGTCTGCGGTCTGAGAGCGTGTCTGCGTGCCTGTATCTCTGTTCGTCTGCGCCCATGTGCGATTGCGCGTCTGTGGGTCTGCATATATGCGTGCCTGCTACTCTATGTATCTACGTGCCTGCGCGTCTACATATTTGAGTGTCTGTCTATCTACATGTCTGCATATGTACATGCCTGCATTGCTTGCGCGTCCGTGCGTCCAGGGATCTGCGCGTATGTGTTTATGCATTTCGGTTATCCTGCGCCTTTGCGCGTATGCGTATCTGCATACCTGTGTGATTGTGTTTCCGCTGCGTACGCGTCCCTGTGTGTCTGCTTTTTATGCGCTTGCGCGGCTACGCGTTTGCGATTCTGTGGGTCTGCTGGTCTAAGTGTCTGTGTGTCTGGGTGTCTACGGGTCCTCGGTTGTGTTCATTTGAGCCTCTTCGCGTATGTACGTCTGCGTGACTGCGTGCCTCCGTGTTTCCGTGCTTGCGTGTATGCGTACGTGCGTGTATGCGTGCGTGCGTGTATGCGTGCGTGCGTGTGTGGGTGTATTATTCAGAAAATGCTGTTCTAATGAAACATATTCTAATAGCGTTATGGATACCCATGTGCTCAAACTGGTTAGGTTTATAGTACCTAATGCATATGTCTATAACCTAATGTGACTTTTTGGCTGTTACACTTAAACCCAAGAGAATTACTGATTTAATTTTAACTTTTTTAAACGTGATGCACTACATGTGAAATATCGTTTTTGTGAAAAATATAGTGACGAGTTTTCAGCAGTTTACAGCATTTTCAAAACCATATAGATCATTCTTAGCCTTATTCTGGAGTGTGTGTACGTGTGCTCGTCTGCAAGCCGGTGAAGCAGCCTGCCTGTCTGTCAGTCCGCGCGTATGTGCACGAGCATGTGTGCGCGCCCGTGTGTGTCTGCGAGCGTGCATGTATGCGTACCTGCGTGTCTGTGGGCCTGCGGGTTTTCATGGTTATCTTTCTGTCTGTCTACGGGTCTACCTGTCTGCGTGTCTGCGTGTCTTCTTGTCTACGTGCCGGCGTCTCTGCGTGCCTGCTTGCCTGCGTGCCTCCATGTCTGCGCGTCTGTCCTCTTGTGCATCCGTGTCTGCGCGTTTGTATGTATATGCTTCTGTTCTTATGCGGATTTCCGCGTTTGTATGTCTGCGTGCCTCCGTTTCTGCATGTGTGCGTGTCTGTGTCTACGTGCTTGCATGTCTGCGTGACTGTTTATCTGCGTGTGACTGTTTCTGTACGTATGTGCGTCTGCGCGTATGCGATTGCCACGCCTATGCGTTTACCCGTATGCGTATCTGCAGGTCTACATGTCTGCATATCTGAGTGTCTACATGTCTGGGTGACCGCTTGTCTGCGTGCTTGCATATCTGCGTATCTTTTCCTGCGTGTGACTGTGTTTCTCCACGTATGTGCGTTTGCGCGTACGCGAGTCTGCGCGTTTTTGTGTCTAATCGCCTGCGTATCTGCATGTCTGCATGTCTGCATAACTCAATGTCTGCGTATCTGCGTGTCTCCTTATTTGTGTGTCTACATGTGTGTCAGTCTGTGTGACTCTGTGTCTATTTGTCTGGCAGCCTGTGTGTCTTTTACCTGTGTGTGTCAACCAAATGAGACATCCAACTTCAACTACAAAGTGGTATTGGTCAACTGTATTGTAAGACAGCAGCATGTGGCGTGAGCGTACTATAACAATATGTTTAAAAGACATATTTACCACATTTGTACATATGGTAAGCGTCAACACTTAAATAATGTCCTCATATGAAATATCACATTCATGTGATGTTTTTACATTTCTTAATAAAACTGTATAAGTACAGATGTTTTCGTTTTATATTGTTAACTATAGTCAACATACACGCAACTAGTTGCTAGTATAAACTATTATTCATAATAGTTGTATTAGAATGAAGTGCTATAATTTCATGATACATTAAGTAATAAAATCAAATTAAATGTAAAAATAAAATGTGGTTTATTGTCTTATTCTAAAGTATCACAGTGCTTTAACAACTTTTTTGTAATTTGTTTAAATTTTGATTCTTTAATAGACATATTAAAAAACGCGACGTCATCATCTCCAATGTCATAGCCATTAATTCACGGAACATTTTACGAAAATGTTTAGGTTGGCAAAGGTGGATCTGAAATTGTTATGCATGTGTCAAAAACAGGATGCATCCAGTAGAAAACTTTTATGTGAGCAAATTCGTGACCGTATTTTTGGTAGTTTGCAAAATTATCTTGATTAGCTTCCATTTTCGTGTTTTGTGACAGAATTTGGATAAAACAAAAGGCGACTAGACCATATTTTCACTTTTAAAATTAAGACATTACCATCCGCCACAAAAATCTCTAAATCAACTAAAGTAAAAACTTGTTTAAAAACGGTATAAAAAGGGCAAATTACAAAAAATAGCATAAAAACGTGTTTCATAAGGCCTTAAAGTACTCATTCTTTAAAAAACTCGTGGTTACGCCACTCGTTTTCTTAAACTAGAATTCGTGCTTCAAGACTCGTCATATAAAAAATATTCGTACTATTATGTTATAATGACAACCGAACTTCAGATTAAATGTAGATGTTGCCTTACTGAAACGTACGATTGAGTTCCTCATATATATTTCGTTCTTGAAGAGATGCATATTAAATTACATGATTTTTTAGAAGTTTTATTATACAGCAGTGCGTTAAGGTTTTTGAAGTAAAACTTTACGATGACATTTCTATTTAATAATTGGTTGTTGTTATGGTAACGAGAAATTGTTTCGGGTTAATAAAGCTAGCGAGGCTAACTAAATATCAATAACCCTTAGTAGTCCCATGTTTTTAATCCATACACTGCATTATATTCTGTAAACAGAAACAAATAATACATTTTCTTGTCAGGTAGGTTGTATGTGTTCTTTACACTTAATAATATGTGTATTTTAAAAATATTGCTGCATATAATTTTAAATATTAGTAAATTACAATAATACAATACTTTCAACAAAAAAACGTTTAACCAAATAGTGAATAATAATATTTTGTAGGTAGTCAACGTTCTTATAATTCTTATTGCAACTGTGACATATTGAAAACCCAAAATCTAGTACATAACAGGAAGATACAATCACAAATAATCTAAACTAGTATTAATTAGGTTATAAATGCACACAAAACAATCACTCATGACCAAAGTGCAATTCCAACTCATTATACCACTACCAAACATTATTCTGAACGTAAACCTAGACAGGCGAACAAAAAATATTAGATGCAACACAAGATAAATCAATGATGACTTTTTAGCCACACTATAATACAAAAAATAACGTAACAGAACTATATAAACAAATTTTTTAAACGGCAGAACATCAGTCTAAAGTGGCGATTTCCACATATTTGTGTGAAAATAGCAAACACAGAAAAATCTCTAATAATGTTTACCGAATGCTTTCAGGTTCTGACGATTAATAGAGACAGATATCAAACACATAAATTAACGGAGACAACATATACGTTAAAAAATTCGCTAAAAAAATTAAGGAAATGTGACCTACAAGACTTTGGACAGATCATCTATTAAGATAAATAAATGACCAGTGACAAAAATTTTGCACACTTTTAACTCGTAAACTCCAAAGTATTTATATACTTATATTTAACTTACGTGGGAAGTATTATTTTTACGTTTGGCCCTATTTATAGAATAAAAGCCTTACTCTTTTCACTTGTTGCAATAATTACTTAATGGAAACAGTTTGCCACTATGTTCAACTTTTCGTGATCATATTTCGTCAAAATGAAAACATTATTTATGACAATACAAACTAATAGAGGGTAGCAAAGTTTGATACAAAAGCAACATTAAAAGTGACACTTTGTTCCCTGTTGATCTAAAATCCATCACTCTATGTAAATATATTTTAACATAAAACATATATTTATGTAGGTAAAGGTCTAAATATTTACATTTTTCATTTTGTTCACTTTTGAAATTTATTTTACAGTTTATTACATGCCGTTTACTAAAGAATATGTCTAAATAGTAACTAATATTGCAAACTTCTCAACTGTAACCTATTTTCAGTATTCAGGTATTTTAATGAGTATGCGTAACAAAACGTGTAATATTTGGCTAGCGTCCCTAACTTACTACATAAGATCCAAATTATTATTAGATTCTTTATACATTCCTACTTCTTTCGTTTGATTTATTTAACAACCTTTGCGTACTTTGAATTGAGACAAAGTGACACC
The DNA here is from genome assembly GCA_036346205.1 of Vesta saturnalis. Lineage (NCBI taxonomy): Eukaryota > Metazoa > Arthropoda > Insecta > Coleoptera > Lampyridae > Vesta > Vesta saturnalis. The sequence continues at coordinate 16,948,983 of JARFJB010002231.1, read as the reverse complement.
TCGCATTTACTTAAATGAATTTGAAAGTGTGTTATGTACGTAAACAAAATTATTGGGTAATTTTATACACTCGAGTGATATTCAAAAGCGTCTAATTGCCAATAATATTTCATGCAAGGGAGCAGATTAAATATTAGATGGCCGGAATTGTTATCTAAGCTTTATTTTAATGTAACAACTCTCATCACGTATATCAATATTTTGTTATTGTATGGTGTTACATTATTATTCTTCTTTTTAGTCTTTTTCGACAGAATTGCTATGTACCTCGGATCGTTCAGACTCCAAAGTTCCTCAAATTGAAATTAAACCAAAACCATGAAACGGCAAACAGAGTGTGTAACTAAAAAGCTCACAAACATAAATGAATACATCAGTGTATGTACATTTGTCTTTATTAAAGAAATACTTTCACACTGATACATTAAAAACATCTAACCAAATTTTGTTATTCCTGTTGTTTCGTGATTCATACTAATAAGCTGAAAAGTATTTTTTGTTTGGCAGTACATAACTTTTTTAATCGTTTGAGATGTTGCTTTTACAAGTAGTATAAAAACGAAAAGAGTGAGCAGTGGAAATATCATTCTGAGGAATAAAGTACACTTATTTCTATAAAACTTATACGTCGTTACGTCGATGCCGTACGGTAATAGAGAGGAATTGCTAGAAAGCTGTGGCTAATATTCGGAACACCCATGGCTGCTATCGTAGCCGATACCAGAGTGGCTTAAAGGTTTAAATTAAACAATTTGTGTTTATCAATTTTATTTTTGTTGAAGGACCAGGTTAGAGACGGAAACTTTTCTTTCGATATTTATTGATCGCCAGTCTTTCAACAATCATATTTGTTTTATTATTTGTAAATATTGTTTTTATTCAGAAAAACAACTACTTTATTTTTTTCTTTAGTTTATGCTTACATTTAAAACAATTTTATTTTCTTTATCACACCAATACCTATATTGTTTTAATTTTTAAACATAATGTTTTGTTTCTTAACACAACGGACATGACATCGTCGCTGTTCAGTTTGCCGTTCCGTGCACCGAACAGCAGCGCACCACAGGCTGCACCACTAAGATGAGGAGGACCGTCAACAGGTCTCACTTGGGTAGCTGAGGTCCATCAAAATGGAAGGATCCAATAAGATGTCCGTCTCTGATCCACTAACCCCGCCCTCCACCAATAACACGTTCGCGCATCTGAAACGGTTCACGGGCTGCCAGCTACTAGAAAATCTGGATCCATCTGCGTCAACCTAGGGCCGATATAGGCTAATCGTGTGGATACGTGTGGTACTCCGTGACACAGCTATCAGACAAGGATAAACATTTGGCTAAGGTAGTTAGTTATACGTGTCATGGCCATAAAAGTCTCTGAGGCTCAAAGGTAATAATGGTTATTTTTGTTTTAAAATAAAGAAGAATTACCTACTACATACCCCTTATGCTTGTCCGGCTGCCAACAGAGGAGAGCACCGAGAAGATCAGAGAGGTAGAATACGTTGCCCCTCTTTGAGTAACCTCCGAAGACTTGTGGCGGAAAACTGAAATTTTTCCATGTACACCATTGTTGCAGGGCTGCGGTACGCTTTGTTAGACAAATCAGTACACTAAACCCTATACTAACCGGGCATTGTGTGTTAACTGTGATGAGGCCCACCCCGAGCACCGAAGTATGCCTGACCTCCACCACGGATGAATATGGAAACCACATAGCGACCTAAGTGGACACCGCCACCTACTGCACCTTATCCAAACTGGGCTAATGTCATAAATTCAAAACCGTTGGCAGGCGGTATAAGTAAAGCAGTAGCACCAAATGTACAGTTAGTACCACGCCTAACGAGCAGCTTAGGTCAATATGATGTCATTTACTTTAAAAACAAAATCATCAGGTAGTAATAACATATTCTATATATCGAGTGCACATTTTCAAGATAAGACATACGAAAACACGTGTAATTATATATATTTTTTTAATTTCAGCTCCATATTTATTGTTAGAAACTAAAAAATGAATTTAACAATTAAAAAAATGTGTTTCATCAAAGCGGTATAAAATCAAATTAATGCGTTTGTTTAATACCAATATTAAACAGGAATTAAAACTGCGATATGTTAAATAATAAAATTGTGAAAACTAAAGTTCCGTATTCATACGCAACTATACTCAAATATAATGGGAGGTAGGTCAATTATGCATGTAAATGAGGAAATTGCAATAAATGACAAGAAAATACTATAACACCTAAAGTGATGGTTGTGCCAGAACACGAGACAATGAAAACGCAATGTGGTGTTTCTTAAAAATAATGTAAAAAGTAGAATAGTAAATGTAATAATTTTTGTATATACAACGTGTCCTTGATAAGGAGGGCCAGTACAGGGATCTCGAGAACCGTAAAAGATACGAAGTCGGTTAAATCGAAAGAAAGTTGCGCATTTTGGTGCTTAACAAAATGCTTTTTTTGCAAAATCGTTTTAATTTTTTACTGGGTATGGTTCAAGAGGAATTTTAAAATAAGTGGTACTTTCTCATAGCCACTTTTTCCCCTCTACAACATGGCGTTATTGAATTTGAAATCCGAGGTTTCGTCTTTAACCGACCATCATCAACTTCATTTTTTTAAATACGTCTCTGATTTTCTAATATCATATCAATTTCAATTCTGAATTCAATAATGTACCACACTTCACGGTTTAGGTATGTTTTAGACCTTATTTGAGTATTATTAAAAGTTTTACTCGAATCGAAGCTGCCTTGTAAAATCTCTCATAAATTTAATTATTTCAGCTATGCCAATTTATCGAAAAATCACTTTTTTTTTAGGTTTACAAATAAATTAGTTATTAACAATAATTTTTACAATAATAAGTATTTACAACAAAGGATATTACAAAAATAACAACGAAACTAGTATCAAAGAGTAGAATTTAAGTTCATAGGACGTGTTCGAAATGATTGCCCTCATTCTCTAAACATAAATAGCGTCTCATAACTGTAGCTTAATCAACATAACTGGTGTTATACTTTGAAAAGGTTGAAGCACCAATCTTCTGAGTTCTTGCTCTGTTTCAAAGTTTTCCTTATAAACATAATTTTCGATATATCCCCAAACAAAGAAATCTAATGGAGTAATGTCGGGTGAACGTGCTGGCCATGGCGTTTCAGAATAGGTGCTTATAACTTTTCCTGGAAATTTATTTAAAAGGTACTCATTAACAGCCCTTGAATTATGTGCAGGAGCACCGTCCTGTTGGAACCAATGGTTGCGAATTTCCGCTAGAGGTACATTATCCAGGGCTTCTTCCAAGTCATTTTGTAGTAAATTGAGGTAATGCTCAGAGTTTAAATTATGATGGTAAAAAAATGGTCGTATAATTCGTGTCCCCACAATTCCGGCCCACATATTGAATCCAAAACGATGTTGATATCTTGTTTCTTTAAGTAAATGTGGGTTTTCTGTGGCCCAGTAATGAATATTTCGTCTATTAAAAATCCCATTTTTAGTCACCATACTCTCATCAGACCGTATTATCTGATTTCAAAAAAGGATTTTGTTAAGCACCAAAATGCGCAACTTTCTTCCCATTTAACCGACCTCGTATCTTTTACGGTTCTCGAGATTCCTGTACTGGCCCTCCTTATCTTGGACACGTTGTATAGCTTATAATCTGTATCAGAAAATACTCTTAAACGTTCATTAGTCACAAATACTATTCAACATACCGATATGTAGTTACATCAAGTTCGTGGTCATTTGAGCAACAAACATTAACCATTGATCAAGATTGTTGAGGATTGACTGTAAGGTAAGCAAGACCAGGTTGTAACCAAAAAACCAGTACTAGAGAATTTAGGCCTCTCTTACATAAGAAAACACGACCAGCATCTAACAAAAGTCAGTGTCCGCACTAAAGAAATTTCGATTTATGATGGTATTTGTATTATGACGTAGTTGTTTACTATTTACGATAAAAATCATTAATTCGCGTTAATTCCCATTCAATTATACTACCATATACTGAATATATCATTACAATTCCTTTACTTACGGTTAAGTATGGAAGATTTTATAGTTCTTAAGTATTCTTTGAAGAATATAAAGTGTAGCAAATTACGAATAATTTCGCGAAAAACGATGAAATTTCCAATACATTTTTTGTTCGTGACTCTTGGTACCATTATATTTTGGAAGGAGAAACGAATTCATGAACAAGGATTTTGTTCAGAATTTGTTCAAAAAATAGTGTATATTTTGATGGAAACTGAAAGAGTCTATCGTCAGTTATAGTGTTCCGTGTAACTCTTGGTAGTAGTTCATTAATAAAAATATATTTCATTCCAATTTGTTTTTGAATAGGGTGGGTTTTGGAAATCTAAGTAGACTATGGTAAACCTCAGTGAGATAGAAAAAGTCCAAAAGTGGTGTAATTTTACGTAATCTTTGACATCAAATAGTTTGTCCCAACATTATGCATAATTTTATCATTGTTGCAGACATTGCTTATTAAAATTAACATTAAAATTATGTCATTTTTTGGATTTCAATTCTTACTTCTTCGATTGTGGGATTTTTTTATTGATATAATGACTGATGATACCTTGTTGTTAATCTAATCTTCTTTGATTGATTATTTTATTAGCAGTTGTGGTAATTCATGCATTAAACTACGATCATAAAGGCAACTTACAATCTTGTTCGAATGCTACCAAAGACTGAAAAAGTTTTACAGGAATTTTTATACCAAATGTTAGAGGCCCTATACAAACTCTATTTGATCATCACCAAAAGAATCAGAAATTACACCTGCTTGTGATTCTGAATCTGATTCGCCAAGCTTAATAATAACAGGTAGAATATTGATGAATTCCCCTACCTTTCTGGCAAGCTTCCGAAATTAGCTTTGCCAAATCTGAACAAAAATATTGCCACATTATAGAAGAACATTCTGAAAAAGCATCAATTCACAATGCGCGCATCAGGTTGAAATTTGCCATTTGGATTCCGAACGTATCAATTTCAACAACATTAAAATATTGTTCCTTGGTGCTTAACTTTTGTGCTTATCATTTTTTTTCTTGCCAAGGTTACATAACTAATAAGATAAATTTATATACCTAGATGACAGATTTTTGTAAAAAAAAACTCAAATATTTGATAAATGCCATAAAACATAACGTCATAGGTATAAACATTGATTTATCAATTAGAAAAATTAAAATAGAATCGATCTTTTGCAAAATATTAAATACAAATCAACGTGTCAAAACAGAAGAGCATTGTCTTGCAAAGATTTGTCTTTATCGAAATGTATCGAAACACTTTAACTCTTAGATTACGGTAAGTGTGTTGACACCTTATGTCATACTTAATTTCATTATAAAGAGGTGTTTATCAATCGGAAAAATTTTTCTGAAGCTCAATACAGAAAAGAAAGCTCGAAAAAGAAGAGTTAGACGAAACGGCAAGTGGCTCACTGAGAAAATGTTTAATGTCACAAAAGTTGGAAGAGGCAGCAGAGATTACATGACGAGATCACCATGACAAGATAAGACGAGTCACAGGAAGGACTACCTTCATTAACCAAAATTCTGGAGGTAGTTGGTTTAACCGAAAAGACAAATCCTGAAACACTTGAGTCTGTGGTCAAGAACAAATCAGAAGGCCAATGTTCGTTAGTGTAAGTAAGCGTACATAAAGACGATATTTACAAAGATCCTGGGCATTGGCCTTCCGTATTATCCGACAAAGTTAAATTATTTTTAGTAGAATTAGACATAACCCAACTTACAGAAACAGATGTAAACTTACCTTGGATAAAGATTGCACAGGTTTCTTATCTGCATATTATAGAAAAGGAAATAATTCCAAGAGTTTGGCTAGCATTAGAACATTGCGTATTTTGTTTTCCTTGCAAAATATTTAAAACCTTTCCTAGTGCCTTTGTTGAAGGGTATAACGATTGGAGGCAAACTATAGAGCGTCATAAAAATACAAAAAGTCATACTTGTAACACAAAATCTTGGGTTGATTAAAATAAATCGATTCAATCTCAAATCATTTCACTAAATGAGAAATTGATAAATCAGAAAAAAGATAGATGGGTATCTCTGTTAAAAATTATAATTTATACTGTTAAATTTTGGACCGGTCAAAATTTAAGTTTTAAAGGTAAAAATAATCAGTTGCACGCGAAACTAAATGGGATTTTTTTAAAATCATTTGAAACAATTGCACAGTTTAATGATACTATATCAGATCACTATGCCTCACTATTTGGATCGTCATATTCAAAATGAACTTATTTTAATTTGGGACAGAAGATAAGACACGCAATAATAAACCTGCCGAAAGATAGTAAATATTATTCCATTATTTTGAACCCCAAGCCTGATATGTCACCAAGACCAACTTACTGTTGTGGTAAGATTTGTTCTGTTAAGTAATGAATCAAATCAAATTGAAATTAGGGAGCACCGTTTATGATGCATTTCAATATTTGATTCAACAGGACAGGGTGTAACTAATGTTGTAATAGACTTCATGCAGACTCACATCTGTTTAGATGATCTAATGGGACTGTGTTGAAGGGTCGCAATAATGGAGCGCAAAAAAACTCTTGACTTAAACCCTAGAGCTTTCTATCTGCCTTGTGTACCCTCAGTTTAAATTTACAATTGTACAAGAGCTATACGTTTTCTTCTCTGCATTGACTAAACGTTGGTGGGTATTAGAAGAAGAAATCCCTACTTTAACGTTAAAATCCCCTTTCGAATACTAGGTGGAAAATTAGAATCGATGCTCTAAAAGTTCTTACGCACAATTTAGATAAAATATATGGTGCCTTATATACGCTCTATTTCGAAAATACAAGAGATCCTGATACAAGAAATGTGGCAAATTCTTTACTGCTAAAAATTAAATCTTTTAGGTCCATATCGTCCATAGTAATATGGTATAAGTTACAGTCAAAACCAACGTCGTAAGCAAAACAATATATATATATATATATATATATATATATATATATATATATATATATATATATATATACAGGGTCCGCCAATAGTACGTGGACGAAGCTTTCTGAGTTTATACAATATCGCTTTCAAAATTATTTATTGCAGGATTGTGTGGGATCTTTCGGGTTACAATTAGAAAATATTTTTGCAAAAATTACTACTCGTATACAGGGTATTACAACACAAAGTTATATTTTTTTAATTGGAACATACCGTATATTATTATAAATTTGGATTCCCTGGTTAATTTTAAGGGCACTTTATTCACTATATGAAGTATCTTAAACGCGCAATTTAGGCGCTGCATTCCATTTTTTGAAAATTTAGAGGTTGAAAAGAAAAATTGTAACAACCGTATGGAGAAATGTGTAACACAACAATTTTAATGATTGATTAGTCATAGACTGTGCTACATAAAATCGTAAAAATAGTACTATTATCTTATTTAATTTTCGAGATATCGTAATGCAAAGTATAAGATTTTCAATCATAGATAACTTGATTTTTTTAAATGGAAAGGTATACATTGTTTTACATTGTTAGATAGGACATTTAATTACATTTTTTTATGATATAACATTGTAGATATTTATGCTTTGCCGTTTTTTGATAATCCAGCTTTTTTACTGAATTTGCAAAGTTTAAGATTTTTAATCATAGATAACTTGATTTATTTAAATGGAAAGGTATATATTGTGTTACATTGATAGATAGGAAATTTAATTACAATTTTTTTGATATAACATTGTTGGTATTTATTTTTTGCCGTTTTTTCATTCATATCACCTCAGATGAATACCAACTGAGACCTGCTTCCATAAACAATAGTACCCCATACCATAACTCCCACAGTGTGGTGCACATGCCGCTTAACAGAAAACTGCACATTGGGACGTTCTCCACGTCTACGTCAGACCCTCATGCGACTATTGTGCATTCCTAAGCAGAATCGGGATTCGTCACTGAAGACCAGCTTATGGCATTCCACGTCTCAATCCAGTCGCAAGGTATACCACTCCAAACGTTGCTGTCAATAACGAGCGGAAGCACAAGATGTAGTCGACAAAAACTGCAAGTCAAAAGCTCTAATACGACGGTAAACTGTACGAAGGGTTACACGACGTCCTTCGTTTCGAAACCATTGATCGGCTATTGATCTGGTACTCAAGAATCGCTCTCTTAATACCATTAATCGGAGATGGCGGTCCTGGATCACATTTGTCTGTCTTGGCCGTCCACTTCCTCTTCTACGACGAAATATTGCTGAGAACTGTACGCAGGGTTACACGACGTCCTTCGTTTCGAAACCATTGATCGGCTATTGATCTGGTACTCAAGAATCGGTCTCTTGATACCATTAATCGGAGATGGCGGACCTGGACCACATTTGTCTGTCTTGGCCATCCACTTCCTCTTCTACGACGTTTTTGACCGTTTTTAGACCATGCTTGATAACACCGTACTACAAAGGATTGATTAGGGTTAAGAGTATTAGCAATTTCTCTGAATGAAAAACTACCTTTACGTAAGTCAATAATGAGCCCTGTGTCGAATTCACTCAGTTATTGATCATTTTCACGTTGCCGCACTCTAGGCATAATCACAGTCTCAAAATGCAAAGAAGAACACAAAAGCAACAGAATTGCACCCAAAAACAATACCGAAATCGATTTAATCTCTCAAGAAATACACCCGATAATTTCGATTGTTACAACGAAAATCGTTAAATCTTCCACGGCTACTGGATTATTTTGAATGAAATTTTAATCAATTACTACATTTAACTAGTTAAACATTTATGCCAAGTTTGATCCAATAGTGCCAACGCCATCTTGGTGTTGCATGGGTAACTTTGTTAATCGTCTTAACCGTAATCAATCCTTTGTAGTACGGTGTTATCAAGTATGGTCTAGAGAAGGTGAATAACGTCGTAGAAGAGGAAGTGGACGGCCAAGACAGACAAATGAGGTCCAGGACCGCGTATATATATATATATATATATATATATATATATATATATATATATATATATATATATATATATATATATATATATAGGTGTTTGTAAATTCATGCGACAAAATTCAGGAGGTGATTGCTCGCATGAAATTAAGATGGGTCTTTCCTATAACAAAAGTTACTCAGCCCACCGCTTTCCGAGATATCACCCTTAAAAAGTGGTGACTAAAATTGAGTTTTTATTTTGTTTCTAAAATGTCAGTAAAGCTAGAAACTTGAAATTCTGTAATTTTCGTGCAGTCGCAAAGGACTAAGCACAGGTATTTTTTCAATACTCCTGTTACATTATATGGGGGTGAAATTAGCAACCCTTACTTTATTTCACATCAAAACTTTTTTTCGAGATGAAGTTTTATGAAATAAAATTATAACTTAAAATCTTTGTTATTTAAAAAATGTTTTGTTCTTAAATTATTTTCCCAAAATCAATAGCTGCAGAGATAAAAATAAACACCATAATTTATAATTTCTTTATTAAATTGAGTGCAAAACAGTAAAGATGTAAAATGTAATACGATTCTTAATAAATGCTGGAAATGACCAGCTCTACATTGTTTTTCATTACAAAGTTTTAGAATAGTAGGCTGCTGTCACTTCGACAATTCATTTATCTTGTTTACTTAATGTTTATTCAAATTTATTTGATATGAAATAAAGTAAGGGTTGCTAATTTCACCTCCGTATAATGTAACAGGAATATTGAAAAAGTACACGTGGTTAGTCCTTTGCGACTGCACGAAAATTACAGAATTTCAAGTTTCTAATTTTACTGAAATTTTAGAAACAAAATAAAAACTCAATTTTAGTCACCACCTTTTAAGGGTGATATCTCGGAAAGGGGTGGGCTGACCCATCTTACTTTCATGCGAGCAATCACCTCCTGAATTTTGTTGCATGAATTTAGAAAATGTATATATATATATATATATATATATATATATATATATATATATATATATATATATATATATTATATATATATACTAGGGCATATTTACATGATATTATATGATATAAATGATTTAAGAATATTTCAGAAGAGGCAAAAAATATTTCTGAGAATATCGATTGCGACTCATCATTTCCAGCACTTAATACTATTAGACCTCGAACGAAAAAGGGATCATTTGGTTATGATGGAAAGGATGAAACTCCACAGGGCTTATTTAAAATTAATTTTTATTTTGTGATATTGGACACTGTATTAACAAAAATCGAAAAAAGATTCTATGAAATAAAAATCATCACACAGTTTTTGATTTTCTGAACGACTTATATAATTTCCTTAAAATAGATAAAGTAAACAGGTTTTTAAATCTTTAGAGAACCTATTATTTGATCCATCTAAATATGAAAAAGATATTATTGCCCAAGATTTATGCGGTGAAATTGATAACATTGTATCATATATTTCCCCTGAACATTATTCAGTGTCTATTTAAGAATAATCTTATCTGTGTTTCTAAATTTAGTAATCTCTATAAGAATCTTTTGAACACTAACGGTGGCAGTTGCTAGCGGCAAGAGGACTTTTTCAGAGTTCAAAATTTATCTAAAAATGTTCATAATAGGAATGTATCAATAAATACAGTATTAATTAGTATAAATGTCTGTTCATATTAATTTATGCTAAGTTCCTGCCGACTTATTGTTTTATTTAATGTAAAATTACTTCAAAAAATTTATGGTTAATCAGAAGTTAGGGGGAGGGAAAATTATTTTCGCACACGGGAGGCTGATACCTTAGGAACGGCCCTGACTAAAATATAGTTAGAATTTTACTAAAAGTACCAAATTGCATTTAATTTAAAATAAAAATATAGACATATATACATTTTTGAAAAGTTGAAGGCATGGCCAAACAAACTAAAAAAAAACATAACTTTATGTTGGTACATCAAAGTCATAAAATTTTAAATTTAACCAAATGTTAAAAATTATTATTAATTTTATTAAATACATAAATAAAATTACAAAAAAAAAAAAAAAAATTAACCAAATGTTTCTGAATTTTAAGTAAAAAGCCCTACAAAATGTAGTTTTTAGTTATTCAATATCTTAGTAGATACGAGGGGTGTGTGAAAATTTCAAATTTTCAAAATTACGCTCTATCACAGAAACAAAGCAAGTTGGGAAGATAGCGTTTGTGCATTCTTTAATTTCACAAAGATAGCGCAGTGACGAGAAAACCGCAACCTTTTACAGGAACGGAAATACCACTCAGTTACATCGAAAATGGGAGACGGTGTATAGTTCTTTTTCTAAAATCTAACCTACAAATCAGATCGTTAACTAATAATATAGATTCCACATTTATTAGTATTCTTCGATTGGAACAAGCTGTAAAGCACATCTCGTTTCTCTTTAATGCTTGTTTATGTTTATGTTATTTAATGTAAAATTACTTCAAAAAATTTATGGTTAATCAGAAGTTAGGGGGAGGGAAAATTATTTTCGCACACGGGAGGCTGATACCTTAGGAACGGCCCTGACTAAAATATAGTTAGAATTTTACTAAAAGTACCAAATTGCATTTAATTTAAAATAAAAATATAGACATATATACATTTTTGAAAAGTTGAAGGCATGGCCAAACAAACTAAAAAAAAAACATAACTTTATGTTGGTACATCAAAGTCATAAAATTTTAAATTTAACCAAATATTAAAAATTATTATTAATTTTATTAAATACATAAATAAAATTACAAAAAAAAAAAAAAAATTAACCAAATATGTTTCTGAATTTTAAGTAAAAAGCCCTACAAAATGTAGTTTTTAGTTATTCAATATCTTAGTAGATACGAGGGGTGTGTGAAAATTTCAAATTTTCAAAATTACGCTGTATCACAGAAACAAAGCAAGTTGGGAAGATAGCATTTGTGCATTCTTTAATTTCACAAAGATAGCGCAGTGACGAGAAAACCGCAACCTTTTACAGGAACGGAAATACCACTCAGTTACATCGAAAATGGGAGACGGTGTTATAGTTCTTTTTCTAAAATCTAACCTACAAATCAGATCGTTAACTAATAATATAGATTCCACATTTATTAGTATTCTTCGATTGGAACAAGCTGTAAAGCACATCTCGTTTCTCTTTAATGCTTGTTGCATTTGAAATAAAATTGATCCCTCTTCAGTAGTTTATTATTTGGTTAAAAATACTTGCGTAAAGTAGTCTTTACAAAATGTGCTCCAGTAATCGTTAAAGTCTAATCCAATCAATGATCAAATTCCAAGAGCGTTCATCCATAAAGATGTACAGGTTTACAACAAATTAGAGGTAAAAACGTAGGTTAAACACAACTTATACGATTTTAAAATTTGTCATCTATAAAACCGCTAAACAAAAAAAAATTATAAGAAAGGGTATTAACCCTATTCAATCAATCTCAATAAGAGCTTGAAAATTGGATATAATAAATCAAAAAGATTATTTATGCAAAAAAAAAAAAATATTTTATATTATTTGCGAAGGCTCAAGAGTTCACAGTAATTGTAAATAATTGGGGTCCCCAATAAACCCTTATTAATAAAATATGATCATAAAATACCTAGCATTAGGAACATTAAGACTAATAAGCTTTACCTTCAATACTACCGTATTAAAACAAGAAAATTAGATATCAAATTGCTTTTGTCGGTATTTATTATTCTGCAAACAAATTACCAATTTTGTAATTCATTGTATAAACCCATATACATTGTATTAGTGTTGCTTTATTAACTTCCTGAACAAACACTAAGAATAATCCAAATAGAAATATGGAACGCCGAGCACATTTTAAATAAAGCGAAAGCATTTTCAAACTAATTCCAAATTTCTTAACTCATTTTCTGAAAAGCGTTCTCATTTTCGTACATCGTGTTACCTGTATTACATTTGTTGTAAGACTGCTTAAATTTCCAAATAGATTTTTGTAATCAGTTCATCTTTTTTTCAGACTTTCTATAATTACATTTAGTGGAAGAATAATTAACAAATAGAACAGCACGAATGTAAGATAACAGCAAATGCCATTATTTATTTAGTTCTTGTAAAAGCAATGAATTTTGTGATTCAATGTAAAATGTGGTACTGTTTTTCTAAATGATGTTATAAAGAATACGTAAGAGAGGCTATAAAAACTTTTATGTAGAACGTTAGCTATAGAATAAAAATCACTACACACCGGAGCCTTTAGATGAACGTTGTTATCCACTTCTGTTTACTAATATCACATGTCAAAACAACATTTATATAATAGAGTATGTAAGTTTGTCGTTTAACGAAATACCTATTAATTTAATGAAGACATCACATTTATTACAGCACTAAAACTACACGTAATCACTAATTTGTACGGACCAAACTTTTTCTTGGCAAAAACAAAAATGCCTTGAGGATAAAACGTTTGTGATGTTAACATGATTTACAGCAAAACTTCAATATTAATAATTTGAAAAGTAAGATTGTAGTTTTAATTTATACACAAAGCTTTACATATCGTAATATTTATCTTTCAGAAACTTTTAACTTATACTCAAAAACAGGTGTTTTCCGCCCAAATAACAAAGTTGTAACAAGTTAGCTATGTACTGTACATTTTTGTGTACCATTTAATTAAACCGACTCTTAACGTAGTGAATGTCAGTGACTTTAACTTAAGCAAAGTTGCCAGCAGTTCGATAAATAATTCTAACTCTGTCCTGAATACCTTATTGTTTAAGATTAAAAAATACAATTCACCCAATTAATGCCTGGACTATTTTTTTTTTTGTCGAATGTTGGTAAAATTCAGAATTTATGACGTTCTGGGATCTCAAACCACATACTTATATAATTTTTTGTCAAAAGTTTTAGGAATTTTGTTAGTTGAAAGAGTGAAATTACATTATTTTTTAAGAATTAAAAAATTGACGCATGGTATTTAAGACAGATTTGTTCGATAAAATTTGAGGTGGTTGAAATTGTAATCGTATAAATTTTCCAAGGTTTGAAATTAAAAAGTATTTTGTTCCTGGTAACGTCCACGACTAACGTTGTACGTGGTGCCATAGATATATCTGAATGTATTACAATGTAAACTTTCACCATTATCACTCATAATAAAATACTTATCTTTTTTGGGGTTTTTTAATGGTGTAATTTAACCCTGCTGTTACCTTCGGGTCTATATGACCCAAAATCAAATTGTTGTTTAGATAACTTTTTTGTTTATTAATATGTAAACTTCGTAGTTAATGACTATGTTTCTAATCCATTGAAGAATGAGGTGGCTTGTTTGTTTTAATAAATTTTTTTTTCCTTATTTTTTTAAACATGATTGTTACATTGATGTTCCTCGGGTTATTATGACACGAGGTTGTAATACATTAGTAGGACGTATAAATTTGTATTTCCAATTATTTCATATTTAAATTTGAGGATAGATAATATGCACATCATCACATGCTTGTTCAAATGTACCTACCTATGCAAGTTACTACAGCATTTTCGGCAGGTCTGTAGCCGCGTGTGCAAGTCGAAACAGGAACAGTCTTGCAACTTGCAGCAGGTATAAATATCATATCGCAGTATGCAACCGACAGTTTTGTTTGTTACGTTGCAGAGTAAAGTGCAGTTTGTTGTACGTACTACTAGTTCTTCTAAAGTGCTGAAACAATAATGGCAAAAAAATATTTTAGGGGTGAAGACTTAGAAAAACTTATTGATAATTTGAGTGACATTAGTGACGATGAAGCTTCTGAAGAGGAAGATCATATCAGTGAAAATAGTGATTATGAACAGTCAGACGATGATTTTTTCGACAATGCTGGACGGACAAATCCTACGCAATTGATGCCACCTGCTCAATCGGTTCAATCTAAAGATAATGCCATAACTTGGATGTTAGATCCATTTCCTCAATCAGGACGTGCAACTAGCGCAAATATCATAAAAGTCGCTCCAGGTCCAATTAGATACAGCAATGCACGAGTCCAGGATGTAAAATCTACATTTCAGCTATTTTTCAATAGTTCTCTGGAAAATATAATTTTGAAAATGACTAACATCGAAGGTAGTAGAGTGTACGGTGACAAGTGGCAAGAATTAAATGACATTACGTTGCAGGCGTACAAAGGTTTGTTACTGTTAGGAGGAGTTTACAGATCGCATGATGAATCTACCAGAAGTTTGTGGAATGCAGAAACAGACAGACCTCTTTTTCGCGCAACAATGTCGTTGAAACGATTTTATTATATATCACGCGTGTTACGGTTTGATAATAAATAAGATCGTCCTATTAGAAAATTTTGGGACAAATAGGCTGAAATACTGCCAAAACTGTACAATCCTGGGCAAAACGTAACTGTGGACGAGCAGCTGGTTGCATTTAGAGGTCGTTGTCCATTCAAGCAGTATATACCAAGCAATCCAGCAAAATGTGGCATCAAAATATGGACGCTTTGTGAGAGTGCAAGTTCTTATGCTTTAGAAGTTCAAGTATACACGGGAAAACCACCTGGGGGAAAACCTGAGAAGGATCAGTGGCTGAGAGTAGTTTTAGACATTACTTATGGACTAAGAGGTCAGAATGTAACTTGTGGCAACTTCTTTACATCGTACAAATTGGGTAAAATGCTTCTCAAAAGAAATCTTACTATTTTAGGGACTGTCAGGAAAAGCAAGCCTGAGCTACCTATCATGGAAGTAAATAACGTTGTGCATAGTTCCAAATTTTATTTTACTAAAGATACCGCAGTTGTGTCTAATATTCCAGAAAAATACAAGAGGGTCATTCTAATGAGAACGTTTCATAACCAGAAACAAATAAGCGACAGAGAAGACAAAAAACTACAAATTATACTTGATTATAATTCTACAAAGGGAGCAGTTGATACATCAGATCAGCTAATTGGTGCATACACATGCAAACGAATAACACATCGATGGCCCATAATCTTATTTTACAACATTTTAGATACCAGTGCCTATAACGCTTTCGTCTTATGGCGCGAAATAAATCCAGACTGGAATAAAAATGTTTTGTTCAAAACAAGACTGTTTTTGGAACAACTGGGCAAACAATTGGTAAATCCTTACATTTTGTCCAGAAAACATCTTCCCCGTAATGAACAAGCAGCTGCAATTGTAAGAGCTATTCAACAATCATTGGTGGAAAATTCTACCACACCTCTTCCTGGAACTAGCAACAAAAACAAACAGCAACGCTGCAAATTTTGCCCTTCTAAATGTGATAACAAAACTAATATGACCTGCATTAAGTGTAAAAAATATTTGTGTAAAGAACACGTGGCCTATTATTGTCCCGACTATAAAAAGTAATGGATCATATCAATCATTAGACATTTTTTATTCCGTTTTCTTTTTTTTATTTAAATTTGGTTGAATTTATTGTAAGTTTCAAGTTTCATATAAAAAACATTGCATTAGAGAAATAAAGTTAATAAACATGTAAAAATTGTTGTTATTTTGGTTTTAATTCATATTTCAGGAGTTCGGGTCATTATGACCCGAAGGAGCAGAAGTGTATAGTCTTGTCGAGGAGAACAGCAGGGTTAAATTATACAATCTAAACATTTCGATAACACTTACAGTTATCTTCGTCAGTAGTAATATTTGTCAAAAATTGTTAAAGATGTTGTGAACAATTTTGTCAAAGTTGAAAAATTAAAACCTAAACATCAGCCTGCTATTAATACAACAGTTTGAGAAAGGTATAAAACCAACTATAAAATTAAATTTTAGTAAAGAATAACTAGGTTATTAAAAATTAAATATTGTTAAACTGCCTTAAAGATGACAAATCAGAACACTCTCTACGGCGAAAGCTAACATTGAAATCTGTCAGCCAAAAAAACACATTTAACAAAATTTAATCAAGTTATGTAAGTGTAAAGTTGAGAAAAACTTCAATTTGAAAATGATAGAAGCATTCACAAATCCAAACATCACATCAAATAAAATAACCCAGTTAAATCTAACAAAGAGATATCTTTATCAATAAGTGGAAGTGTTATTAACAATGAAAAGCACAATACAGAACGTTCTTTGTAATTTTTAATTTCAATTTAATTTCAACTACTTATGTTAAATTATAGTGCCGTGGTAAATTAACATATACTTGGTAAAGCATTTGCTTCAAGGTCTAGGAAAAACACAGCAAAAATCCTAGACATACCAAAAGTTAAAATTAAAATCAAAATTAAGACGTATCATTATGCTTTTTTTTCTAATTATAAGATGCCAAAACCTATTTAAACGGAGATTTTCTTCTTGTCTATTAAAATTATTAGGGTGTTTATATATTTCAATAGCTTCACGTTGTAAACGAACATAATAATGAGTTTGTCTTGACAATATTTCCATACTGTCAAATGTTATGATTTAGATTATTCAGGGCATGGTCAGCCACAGCAGACCTCTCTGGTTGACCTAATCTACAAAATCTCATATGTTCTTTGCGTCTTGTATCAAAGCTACGTTTTGTGGTTCCGATGTATACTTTTCCACATGAACAAGATAACTTATACACTCCGGAAGATAATAAAGGGTTTGGCACATCTTTAGGTGATCTTAAATGTTCTTTAATTTTTCTTGTAGGTTTACAAATAGTCCTAATGCTATATTTAATTAGGATTTTTTCAATTCTATTTGTAATATTAGCTATAAAAGGAAGAAAAGCAATACCAACATTAAGAACTGGATTTTGTTTAAGGTTACGCCTAGAAGGTGTAATAACATTATTAATATCTGTAAGTGAATATCCATTATCTTGTAAGGATTTTCTTAAATACTTATATTCATCCTTCAAAAATTCAGGGTCACAATTTCGTTTTGCTCGATCTACTAAAGATTTAATTACACCAATTTTTTGACGTGGATGGTGGTTGGATAATTTATGAAGGTATCTATCAGTGTGTGTCGGCTTTCTGTAAACCTTAAAAGATAGTGAATTATTATTTTTAGATATTAATATGTCATGAAATGGTAAACTTCCATTAGTTTCTTTTTCCATGGTAAATTGAATACTAGGATGTATACCATTTATAAAAACCAAAAACTCATGCAGTGCTTCTTCTCCATGTCTACAAATAACAAATGTGTCATCTACATATCTATATCAAACTGAAGGTTTTTTAGGTGTATTTTGTAACGCTGATGTTTCAAATCTTTCGATATAAAAATTAGCTATAACAGGACTAAGGGGACTACCCATTGCTACACGTTCAATCTGTTCATAAAATTTACTATTCCACTGAAAATAAGTTGTAGTAAGGCAATGCTGAAAAATAATGGTTATGTCCTTTGGAAAAAGATGATCAATGTATTCTATAGTTTCTTTTAGAGGCACTTTTGTAAAAAGTGAAAAAACGTCAAAACTAACCATTATATCACCCTCTTATACATATAATTTAACATAAGTAGTTGAAAGTAAGTTAAAATTAAAAATTACAAAAAACGTTCTGCATTATGCTTTTCATTGTTAATAACACTTCCACTTATTGATAAAGATATCTCTTTGTTAGATTTAACTGGGTTATTTTATTTGATGTGACGTTTGGATTTGTGAATGCTTTGTCATTTTCAAATTGAAGTTTTTCTCAACTTTACACTTACATCATAACTTGATTAAATTTTGTTAAATGTGTTTTTTTGGCTGACAAATTTCTGATTTGTCATCTTTAATGCAGTTTAGCAATATTTAATTTTTAATTACCTAGTTATCCTTTACTAAAATTTAATTTTATAGTTTCTCAAACTGTTATATTAATAGCAGGCTGATGTTTATGTTTTAATTTTTCAACTTTGACAAAATTGTTTACAACATCTTTAACAATTTTTAACAAATATCACTACTGACGAAGATAACTGTAAGTGTTATCGAAACGTTTAGAATGTATAATTTAAATTACACCATCAAAAAACCCAAAAAAAGATAAGTATTTTATTATTTTTGAATGTAGTATACCATATCACTTTTGCTAAGTTTTGTCATTGTAGAATGGAAGGAATTTATTTCAGCTACAATAAGTACTAAAGAAAAATAATTTTGCGATTTCATTTTGGTCGGTTACTAGGAAACTGACTTTGCAATTGTAGCATAATGTAATTTCTTCCTCTCGCTTATTTTCGTATTGAGTATCGTTTTTACCGCGCTTAAAATTCAAGCGATTCTTTTTTTATGACAGGATAATTTAGATTTAAGTAATTGAGGAAGGGACTGATTTGGAAATGGCGAATTCCAAATAAGTAGTAATGAGTTCTGTCAGAAAAGGCGTAGTAGCAGGACTCACCTTTGTTCGCGGTACCGCTGCACCCACGAAGTTTGTTGGTTTGGGGTAGTGAACTGTTTACGTCCATTTCGGAGGGCTTAGAGAAGTTATCGTGGAAGTTTGCTTCCGAACACACCCTAAATTGGTGGATCATATATTGGCTTCGTTCTCTCCGAAATAATTTCTGTTATCGTTGTCGATTGTCGACATGGAAGTTGAATTCGGTATCAGATGGGTGCCGGTCCTAACTCCTTCGGAGTTGTTTTCGCAACCTATGTACAGTGTACAGTGAGAACGCTTTTCTATGTTATAATATTTTGTTACTTTGGTGTTTCAAATTTACAGTAATTTTAGTAAAGACGCCATTATTGACACCAGCAGATTTCACAACCTTTTAGGTAACTAGAGAATGAAATTTGAAATGAATGTTTTGATTTGTGGAGCAATTTTGTTATCCTTTCGATGACAGTTTTTTTTGTTATTATTATTATTATTACTATTCTATATACAGGGTGTCCACGGGGAACTACGAAAAATTCGCATACGTATTCTTTGAATAATTTTAAGCAAAAACGATTATGTGCAATTTTTTCGAATTCCTAACCCCTAAGGAGATATGGGCGCTTGAAGAAACATGTAAAAGTAAGTAAATAGAATACCCTTAACAGCGGCTCATAAAATTATCATAAAACAAAACTTTTAATAACAATTTTCATTAACAAATTAACAAGAACACAACATATCACAACAATGCACATAAAATAACGAGGTGACAAACAAAAATGGTTACAGTTGTTCAAAATGAGATCCACCAACCTCCACACATAATGCCACACGCCACACTTCAAATTTTCTGAGACAACTGACCTGTGTACGATTTAAAATACGATTGGAGGTAATGAGTACAAATATTTAAATTTTTTTGAAAAAACGCGGTATAGTCTTGTGTTACGCTGTAATAAAAAAATAAATTTTAGGGTTAATAATTTTTGTATTTTTGTATTTCGTGTTTCCTTCTGTTAATTACCATAATTAAACATAGCAATGATTAACATAGTTATTATAACATTTTATATTAAATTAAAGCAAAAGTCTATGTAATTGTTTTTATTTTTATTACTAATGTGCAAAAGACAGTCTAACAGTGATAATACCGCACTGACGCACTCTATAAGAAGATTCTGTGATTGGGTCTATCACCTTTCTATTCAGCAAATATTAACGTTTAGATACAATTAAATCGATCAAAATTAAATAGAGAAGTAGACGATGTCATTTGAGCTATGTTTTCTATCATATAGGAGATACTTCAGGGGAATTTTTTATCGCAGGAATTAATTTTCCTGCCAACAGTAATACTTCACACGAGCTTCCTACCCGTGGTGCCTTATAAGCCTGTGGTGTCGTATTTGGTTATTTTTCGGGTCGATTTTCAACCCCTATGTAGCACATTTCAACATTTTTATCCCACTTTGGTCCGGATCTGCATTCCCACAGCACTCGTTAAAAACCAATAAATTTATTTTTATTCAAAACATATTACTGCATAATTATATGACGTACTTCTTGTTAGTTAAGAAACAACACTAATGCACTCAAAGCACAATCTAATTGTAATATCGCAGCACCTTCTCTTGCAACCGAATCATCTAGAATTCTTCTCCTAGAGGTGGAAATAGTACCCAGCACCTTACGTAACATTGTAACACACCATGGTTAAAATAAACTCATCAGTAATGCAAGGCTTAAACATGTTTCGTTAAAAAGAATGTTTTTTCACAGAGAATTATGGGACCAAAATAGACGGCATCCGTTAAAAGATTTATTCAAAAACAAAAACGGTTATTCTTAAAAATCAGTTATCTAAAACCAAATTATACTCTTACAAAACCAGAATGTAACGGAATTCGTAGAAAACTTTTCATTCAAAAACAAGGTAAATTCTTACCAGGAAAAGAAGTCCGACATACCTAGAAATAACCAATTCAAAAAATAATTAAATTTTTTCAACACAAAAAAAGATACTCGTAAAAATATTTCATTAAACACCAAAAAAGTCACATATTTGACACAGAAAAGACGTTTTAAACAAGTAATAATATTTACAAATAAGTATATAAATATCAATCACGCCCTTCCAACCTACAAAATTGAAAATAAAAAAAATTACAATTTTTTTTAAGATAGTTATGCAACTTCTTTTATAATAAGTTACGAAAATAGGCCGTACCCGTCTCGCATTGCTGCGATATTAAAATATTATGATACACGGGTCTCATAATTTTAACTGAAGAGTACGTTTACCAATTTTCGAGTCAATCGACCCATAGAATAAAAAGTTTCACAAAAAATTCAACCCCCCATTTCACTCTCATCGGGGTGGAATTTCGAAAAACCCTTCTTAGAGGATACCTACACTTCACAAAGAACACCTCGATCGATAAATCCCGACCGATGCAGCTGCTAATGACATTTTCGACGCGGCAACTGTGAAACACGCTAAATTTAAATAAATGGTCGTTAAGTTTTCTTAAATTTTCCAATTTTCTACGCAATTTTCTTAATTTTTCTTTCCGTAAGAACCTTCTACAAAGTATTATAAAGCAAAATCAATATATATATATATATATATATATATATACAGGGTGTCCAGTTTAAGATGAAATGCATGGGGATATTGGAAACCGTTAGAGATACGAAGATGGTTAAATGGAGAAAAAGTTGCGTCATTATATGCCCAAGAAGTAACCATGGTTACATGTCAAAAAATCCCTTCCATTTACTAGACACAGGGTGATAACTGAAAATATGCGTTTTCTAAAAATCGCTATATCTTGTTTCTTGCAAGAGATACATCCACGATTTTTGCAGGATGGGGGTAACAGGTAGCGAGGATTTCAAAAATGATTTTGAAAAAATCTAGGCCTACTAGATTTTGAGATAATGCACGCAACTTTCGATTTTCTTATGGACACCATATTGGATTTTTGCTTTTCAACCATATATCATATGTTTATAATCTGCCAATGAGAAAGTGTCAAATTACACAATTAAATTTATATCAAAGCAACCTTGACATATTATGTATTTTAATTAAATGAAAATTAATCTACAAATTAAACTAACTATTGAGAACAATATTATTGATTATTAACATAAATCATAATAATAAAAGTGACAAAAAATAAAATTTAATATTATACTGAATTTTACTATTAATTAATCAAATGCTCGAATAAACCTTCATTCTCCTGCAAACACCATCTGCATCGAGTTAGCACTGCATCACAAGAGTTCCTTATCATCTCGCATTTTTGAATTCTTCATAAAAAATGCTTTTCAACCATATATCAGATGTTTATAATCTGCCAATGAGAAAGTGTCAAATTACACAATTAAATTTATATCAAACTAGGCCTTTGCCAATCAACCATCTATTCAATTATTGCAAGAGAATGGAGGTTTATTCGAGCATTTAATTAATGAATAGTAAAATTCAGTATAATATTAAATTTTGTTTTTTGTTGTTTTTTGTCACTTTTATTATTATGATTTGTGTTAATAATCAATAATATTGTTCTCAATAGTTAGTTTAATTTGTAGATTAATTTTCATTTAATTAAAATACATAATATGTCAAGGTTGCTTTGATATAAATTTAATTGTGTAATTTGACACTTTCTCATTGGCAGATTATAAACATATGATATATGGTTGAAAAGCATTTTTTATGAAGAATTCAAAAATTCAAAAATCCAATATGGCGTCCATAAGAAAATCGAAAGTTGCGTGCTTTATCTCAAAATCTAGTAGGCATAGATTTTTTTCAAAATCATTTTTGAAATCCTCGCTACCTGTTACCCCCATCCTGCAAAAATCGTGGATGTATCTCTTGCAAGAAACAAGATATAGCGATTTTTAGAAAATGCATATTTTCAGTTATCACCCTGTGTCTAGTAAATGGAAGGGATTTTTTGACATGTAACCATGGTTACTTCTTGGACATATAATGACGCAACTTTTTCTTCATTTAACCATCGTCGTATCTCTAACGGTTTCCAATATCCCCATGCATTTCATCTTAAACTGGACACCCTGTATATATATATATATATATATATATATATATATATATATATATTATATACAAATTTTTAGGGTAACTATGCAACCTCTCCTTTATACGTTCATAACGCAAACAGGCAACAATAAAAACAAAAACAATAGTATATCGGAATGACGTTAAAAACTTAAACGGGCGAAGTTTAAATAAATGGTCGTTAAGTTTTCTTAAATTTTTATTCAAAACACATTACTGCATAATTATATGACGTACTTCTTGTTGGTTAAGAAACAACACTAATGCACTCAAAGCACATTCTAATTGTAATTTCGCAGCGCCTTCTCTTGCAACGGAATCATCTAGAATTCTTCTTCTAGAGATGGAAATAGTACCCCAGCACCTTACGTAATATTGTAACACCATGTTTAAAATCAACTCATCAAAACTGCAAGACTTAAACATGTTTTCGTCTGCGTATGCGTCTGCGTCTGCGTCTGCGTCTACGTCCGCGTCTGCGTGTGCGTGTGCGTGTGCGTGTGCGTGTGCGTGTGCGTGTGCGTGTGCGTCTGCGTCTGCGTCTGCGTCTGCGTCTGCGTCTGCGTCTGCGTCTGCGTCTGAGTCTGCGTCTGCGTCTGCGTTTACGTCTGCGTCTGCGTCTGCGTCTGCGTCTGCGTCTGCGTCTGCGTCTGCGTCTGCGTCTGCGTCTGCGTCTGCGTCTGCGTCTGCGTCTGCGTCTGCGTCTGCGTCTGCGTCTGCGTCTACGTCTGCGTCTGCGTTGAATCTTATGATTCAATTTAGTTAACGTATGGTCAGCTACCGCAGACTTTTCGGGTTGATTCAACTTTTAACATCTCATATATTGTTTACGTCTGGTGGCAGAGCAAAGTTTTTCCAATGTATATTTGTCTACAAGAACAAGATAACTTAAATACTTCAATATCTAATAATTGATTTTGGGCATTTTTAGTAATGCTTTTGCGCACGATTACATTATAATATGATAATCATAAGTAAATTTCTTTGATGTAACCGTCTTTTTATAACCCACGGACGTCATTATGATCCAGTGGACTACAATGAAACGTGAAAAATTTTATTCGTCCTATTTCTGGAAATATCTCGGTTATTGAATTTAAAACTAACTAAACCCAAATGTCAAATGAATTATCAATTTGTCATGCCTGCTTTTGTACTCGTGTTCATGGTAACGCATCAATACCTACTAACATAAATGAGAAATGTATTTTTCTTCTGAAATTAACTAACGTTATAACTCATTTTAAATACTCAATATATTAATCGTTGATAAAATTTTGTATGCATTGCAGGCACAACTGATGGTTATGGTTCTGCGGAACTTTGCTAGCATTTGCGCTAGCGCGCTCGGGCTTGAAATAGCGCCTCTGACCATAAAAACCCCATTATGCCGTTAAGAGATAAATAACTATTTATTTTTCTCGTAGGGTTAAAAATAGTTCTAATTCCATGGTTAACTAAATTTTTTTCAATTTTGTAAGTAACGTTTAGTTATGAACGAAAGAAAAGCTCTTCCAACTTTAAGTGGTAATTGTTCTTTGCGGATACATCTAACCGGATTAATTCTATTATTAATCCCTTTAATGGAATAACCGTTAGCTTGTAATGGTGTTTTTAAACGAACATATTCATCTTCAGGATCACAAATTCGTTTAGCTCTCTTTACCTTGTTTACATAGTCATAGAATTAGTTATTTATCGTGCATGGTACTAATCGACCCATTCTCAAGAAGTACAAGTGTACACACCGATCAAACTTTCAGGGTCAATGAATTTCAACAGTACGTAAGTATTGGCCACGTTTATAACCTCTGATTTATAAACTGCAGAGGGTTTGTATTGCGAGATTTTCATAACCTTAGTATAGATGTAATATTTTCAACTGTGCTCTTAGTCAATAAATTTTCATCAAATTCTGTTTATGAGTATTTGAAATAAAAACGTATACATAAACTGGTTATTTAAAATTCACAAATGTTTCGTAGAGTTAGCTTGTTAAACGGCCAGAAATTGTTAGACTTAGCAGGTAATTAGTTGAAGGAAACGTCAGAAAATCAAATTGTTAATACGATAAAAATAACATTTTTGCTGTAAAGTAAACATCCATTAAATAATATGATAGTGAAACACGAACATTAAGAAATATTCACGCTAGCGCACAAAGCTCTATTATAATTGATGAGACACTTACAGATTTTCAAGTCTTTTTCCTAAGCACGTTCATAAGTTAGTATTTTGCAGTTTGTTAAATGATTTGTAAGAAGTAAAGATGGGATTAAGAAAAGAAATTGACATGTGTTAAATCGTAAAATATCAATAAATGAACAAAACGTAAGTAAACCTGTAGTTGGGTACACAAATTTATTGAAATCGAAGAAAGCAAAAAGAGCTTTGAATTTATTATTTGCGCTATTCATTTTCATTTTATGATATTATATATAGTTGACAAATTCAACAATTTTTTATATTTATATTGATTTATATAACATTTATGTTTGGTAGTGTTGTTAAATTTGACATACGGCTGAAATAATTTATGTGACCAAGCATCTAAAACATCGCAGGATTATCGATGCAATCTCCGTGCTCAACTAACTCCGGATTTAACAGTTATTTGAAAATAAAATACAGGCGGTGTGTCATGATGTAGTTCTGTGTTTGTGGGTAAATACAGCCTTTTCACCAAACCGACTGCTTTGTGTTCTGAAACTGACATGTTTATACCATCCCATCAAAAAATACATGTTCGATTGAAATGGCTAATGTAATGAATGAAAGTTTTATTCAATGACAGCAACTGATCGAAACAAAAATTTATATTTAGAGTGCAAAAATTCGAATAATAGTTATTTTTATACTACGCTGTAATCTCTCTTGGAATTCTGCATGAAACAGATACAAATCTCTTTGAAAATATAAATAATGACTGTGATGATAAATATGTTTAAAATTCTATTCAATTCTGTTTATCCTTTAATCTATATGACTATCTTATTTTTTTTCTTAATTTTACCGACTTACAAGTATTTTTATATCATTCTCATTGTTGATGTATGTTAACTGCGTCTGACTGTTCCATTAGATAATAAATATTAAAATGTCATTCCCAAGCACTGTTCGCAGAGAACAATTTAATGATATACAAATGCATTTGCATGTTTTACATTAATTTTGTGTGGTTTCTCGGAGCATGTATAGTTTTTATATCAATTTTTATTTGCTATGGCATTGTTTTACTTCCATGAAATCTATTATGACTTGCTATTTCATTTTAGAATGATATCTCAATTGAAAAGAAAGTTGAGTTTATATTGCTACCAACATCAATTTTATGGACACCTGAATATCATTTTTATGAACAGGTTTAAATGTTTAAACTTGAAAGTCTAATGATAGAGATTTAAATGCCGCTGTCGATGCCATTTGTGGTTTTGGCTAAGTATACAGTTTCCTTTTATAAAATATGCTATACCTATCTCCCCCTCTCTCTATCTAACTAGTCCTATCTCTCACTCTCCCTCCCTCCCCTTACCCACTCTCTCTTCCCTCACCACTCCCTCACGCTCTCTCCTATATATATATATATATATATATATATATATATATATATATATATATATATATATATCTTCCTCCCGCTCTCCTCCTATATCACCCTCTATCCCCCCCTCTCCCCATATGTCCCACCTGTCCCTCTATCGTCCTATCTCTTTCCCCTTTATATATTCCCCTCCCGCTACCCCTCTCTCCACATCGCCCCCTCTCCCTCTCGCTCACCTTCTCTTCTCCATCTTCCGCTTCCCCTCTCCACATACACCCCCATCTCTCGCCGCCCATTTCTTGATCACTCACTCTCTCGT
Organism: Vesta saturnalis; assembly: GCA_036346205.1. NCBI lineage: Eukaryota > Metazoa > Arthropoda > Insecta > Coleoptera > Lampyridae > Vesta > Vesta saturnalis. Next base: position 16,921,711 of record JARFJB010002231.1, on the reverse strand, counting down.
CATCTCTTATCCCCCTCACTCAAAGACCACAATTAACAAAATATGGCAGTGATGATGATCTTATCAAAATAAAGTAATGTAAGTTATAACCAAAAGTATCCTGTGCTTATTTAATTGCGAACAATTTGTTTTTATTTATAATCAACTTTTGTCTAGATTATAAGCTTGCACTATTATTTATTGTCAAAATTAAGTAAAACAGCACATTCTTGATTACGGTCTTTCTGTTTTTGTTGAATATACAGTTAATTAAAACTTTTACCATTTGAATTCTTACACGTGCTAAAAAAGAAAGTAAAAGAATCTACAAGGGAAATATAAATAAATGTTTTACTATCCAACCTTTACATACATATGTAGGTATTGAATGTTATGTAATCGACAGTTCTTTCACTATCCCCAAATTGACTTATTACCTAAATTTACGATCCGTATGTCTGTATTTCCGTGTATCCGAATGTCAGTGTCGGTGTGTTCGTGCGCGCGAGTGTGTGTGAGAGCGTGTGTGTGTGTCTTCGTGAGTACCGTGTGTGAAAGTTTGTGGATGTGTGCGTGTGCCTATGTGCGTGTGCTTATTTGCGTGTGTGTCTGAGTTTTGTGTACCTGTGTACCTGCGTGCCTGCGTGCGTGCGTGCCTACGCGCCTGCGTGCCTGCGTGTCTGCGTGTCTGCGTGCCTGCGTGTCTCCGTGTCTGCGTGTCTGCGTGTCTGCGTGTCTGCGTGTCTGCGTGTCTGCGTGTCTGCGTGCCTGCGTGTCTCCGTGTCTGCGTGTCTCGGTGTCTGCATGTCTGCGTGTCTACATGTCTGCGTGTCTGCGTGTCTGCGTGTCTGCGTGTCTGCGTGTCTACGTGTCTGCGTGTCTACGTGCCTGCGTGTCTGCGTGTCTGCGTGTGTGTGCGTGTGTATGTGGTGATTGTGCGATTGCGTGTGCGTGTGTGCGTGTGCGTGGCCGTGTGCGTGTGCGTATGCGTGTGCGTGTGCGTGTGCGTGTGCGTGTGCGTGTGCGTGTGCGTGTGCGTGTGCGTGTGCGTGTGCGTGTGCGTGTGCGCGTGCGTGTGCGTGTGCGTGTACGTGTGCGTGTGCGTGAGCGTGTGCGCGCGCGTGTGTGTGTATGTCTGTGTGTCCGTGTGTCCGTGTGTCCGTGTGTCCATGTGTCCGTGTGTCCGTGTGTCTGTGTGTCCGTGTGTCCGTGTGTCCGTGTGTCCGTGTGTCCGTGTGTCCGTGTGTCCGTGTGTCCGCGTGTCTGTGTGTCCGTGTGTCCGCGTGTCCGTGTGACTGAGTGTCTGTGTGCTTTTGGGCATGTCTGCGAGTTTGCGAATCTACTCGTCTGCGAGTCCGCGGGCGTATGCGTCTGCGCGTCATCTGATCTGCAGGCGTGTGCTTCTTTGTGTCTGCGTGTCTGTGTGTCTGCGTATCCACGTGTCCGTGCGTGTGCGCGTCCGCGGTTCTGCGTGTCTGCGTGCCTGCCTTTCTGCGCGTCTACGTGTCCTTGTGTCTGTGTGTCTGTAGGTCTGTGTCGGTGTATCGATGTGTCTGTGTTTGGTCCGTCCACTGCGTGTGCTGTGTCCGGTGAGCCTAGTGCGTTCGGTGCGTCCGGTGCATGCGTTGAGTCCGATATGCCCAGTGTGCGTGATATATTCGGTGTGTGCGGTGTGTCCACTGTGTTTAATAATTATCGGTAATGATCGGCAATTTGTGCAAAAATTTCCTTGAAGTACACTGAAATATGCAGACAAACATAAAAATAATGAAAAACATGAAAAAATGTTCACAGATTCGCAATTTTTCTTTAGGTTATTACTAAAGGATGGAAGTTTACTCAACTTTGGACAAAAATTATATTAAGCAACAGATATTAATAAATATATTTTTTGTAATCGTTACTTTTAATACATAAAGAGAAAAGTGGTATGTAACTAAATATATAAACTTTTTTATTTATGTATTTAATTTGACATTTGTCAACAAATACTTAAAAATTTAATTTTTTTCTAATTTTATGTGAACGGTTACAAAAAAAAATGTATTCGCAACACGTGCGCTGTCACCTTTTTGGTGCTCGGCCATATATTTTATCCCTCGGCTACGCCTCGGGTAAAAAAGAACAGCCTCGCACCAAGAAATGTGTAAACAGCGCACTAGTTGCGAAATCTACTATTAAATAGTTTGTTTTTTTATAATTTCGCCCTATTATTAGTGTTCAGTGTCTACAAATTTGTTAAAATAACTGTCCTAGAATTAAACTACGTAATAAATTCATAAATTTATATAAAATAAATGATAAATTCATTCAAGTATCGAAGGAACTTAGAGTTTTTTGATGATGGCAAAATTGTCTGCACAAACCAAATCGGTGTTTAACTACGTTTCTCGTCTGGTTAACGTTTTGTACTACTGCGTTCGTTTTAACCTGACTAATAGCTTGCTTGATTTCTGCCTTATATAAGGCATTGCTTTAACCATATAAAATGCGCAGGGTGATGTAACCAGGTGTATTTTTTATTATTAACACTTTTTCTTCAAAAATTCCATTTGGCCAAAGTATATGAACTGAATCATTATAACACCTTGCTACAGTAGAATTTCAGTTTCACTTGATGTTAAGCTTCCCCCAATGATGATTTCATGTCTTGTTACATTATCTTTTTTTTTTGTTTCATCAATACCGAACGTAATGTATTTGGTTCCTATTTATTTATTTTTTATCTATATCTAGTAAAACATGTGACTAATCTGATTATACGATATTTCGGAAAATAGTTGCGGGGGTATTCCCAGCGTTTGATTGCTTCAATCATACTTATATATTCAATATGCAAAACTTAACTAATATCCCTTTTTATGCAAATTAGGTTATTCAATGGACCAATTATATGAATTGTTTTACAAGTATTCAAGTAAAGCTAGCTGTAGTATCGTTCAGTAAAGTTTAACAGTCATAATAAAAAGAAATCGCAAGACTTCAGTTATTCATTGTTTTATAATATAAATACTGGAGTGAATAACCTACATCATTGTTATTTTTATTGCCTTGAACTTATACAGTTTCAACCTCTCATTTCGAAACTATTCTAGGCGATGGTAAGTTAAATTTTATGTATAAGTCAAGGTCTTGCTAAGAATTCGTTTTACTTTCGTAAAGCTTTTCGAAAAGTTTAAGTATATTTTCACTTACATTTATTGTGAAGTTAATCAGCAGAGATTATTTTGATTTATTGAATTATAAATAAATACAGCTGTTGTGTTATTTAGCATATTTACAAATGATATTAAATTACAATGTTCTCGTTTTTTTTTTCGTATTTTAAGTATTTAACAAAAATGAGTGGCACCTGACAACTTATGCATACTTGTTTGACCTGTTGATGTCTGCGATGAGTTAATCTGTGGCGAAAAATTACCTTTTATGTATGTTGTAAGAGCCTCCTTTAGTTTCTATATGTAAGACGAAGGAGGGTATTACCTAATATACACACAATTCAATAAATCGGTCTATAATCGCATAACTTTATTATCACTCACCAAACTCAGTCCGACTTGATAGGGCTTATATCAGGATTGTGCCATTACTACCCTTGGATTGGCTACTGCAATTATAAAGAAAACACACATGGAGCATCTCTGACTGTGCCAATCTCAACTCATACTTTTACAGTTATTGTACAATTCTAAGGCCAATCAGCTATTGAACGCAATAGCTGTATTTTTCCTGTCGGGAGAAAATTGTCTAATGAATGTGAGGATCTTCCTACGCCAGGTCCTTCTACCCCCCAAACACGTATCCCCCAATGAATAAACCACCCTCATAGGAAGAGGGTCTGCAGGAGTCTTCTAACGTCAGACAAAAGCAATAAGCATAAAGTCCAAATACGTAACTCCAATGAATTAATGGGGGACTTCCAACGTTGGGGAAAGGCCCAGATTACGTAATCCTCGTCCATAAGATGATGGATGCCCAAGGCTCTCCTATAAGACCGTCTACGTATCCTCCTGTGCATTAAACCACCCTCCTCAAAGATAAGGGTATGCAAGGGTCTTCCAACGACAGACCAAGGCCACATGCTACTTGGCATGGATACGGACCCTGTGCCTGAACGTAACCCCCACAAGATACAGAAGGCCTTCTAACGTCGATCTGGTTCTAATCATCCCTAATAGTTACGGGACCGGCAGTATTTAAACTGCCCGTACGAACGCACATTAATTACCACTCATCATCACATCGCGCGCATCATACAATTATAGATACAAACCGTCACATCTATCATTCGCACGCTTCTTAGTAAACATTAACATAACACTACTTAAGGTAACTTTAACATGTCATGTAATCATACATCATATCCTTAAGAACAGCAATTATTGTTTTACTCATATGCAAATTAATTACCCATAATGACACTACATGTAGGTGTCAATAACAATACAAAGAAAATTGATTACTCTATTTGCACAATAATAATGCAAGTTAGATATGCTCACCTTCAACGCACAAAAATAGAACAGCACTATTCACAAGAAAACTCAATTACGAACTGAACATTCCTTCAAGTCAATATTAGTAATTTATATATCGATTTTGTTAACGACCGTCTGTATTAGTTCATAAACCGGCATTTTCCCTAAGTTTAATAGAGTGACATATTTATGGGCCCTTATTTTAATTACTATACAACGAACTCGACAATAAAAAAGGAACGCATGTGTCGAATAACCCATAATTTTATTAAAACTAACGATTACATAATGAAGAAAAGAAATAATTTTTGTATGCTATTTACATCCGGCCAACCTGTAGCTCACTTCGCCCTCGAAGTGGTCGTTATATTCCGAACTGCTAGATGTATATGGTACCCCATCGCTGCCACTGTCACTGTCGGTAGTATCCGACAAAGCACCGGGAGGAACCCATTTCCGCAATTTGTCAACTGCAACTACCTTCTCATATGTTGCACGTTTTTGGGTTCTCTGGGACCCTTCCATGTCGACAACGACGTATCGATCGTTTGGCAACACCTGCTTCACTATCATTGGTCCGCTATACTTCTGCAGTAATTTCCTGCTTGTCCCAGCAGGGATTTCGTGTTTCTCTTTCAGAACCATATCGCCCTTACCGTAGACGTGAGGTCTCTTTCGCTTTTTGTCAAAATATTTATTTTGTTTCATCTGCACATCTTTAATCCTCTTGGCGGTATTTTCCCTCATTGAAGTTATTATCCTCAATCACTTCGGGTACAAGCTTGAGTGTATCCACCAACTCCAAGTTCTCTCTTGGCCTAGGCCGGTATCCGTACAGTAATTCGAACGGCGTTCTGTTAGTGGTTTTGTTCACCATTGTGTTAATGGCATACTTCACCTTTGCGACATTCATGTCCCACCTCTCTCTTCCAACGTGGAAGTCAGGAGTGCGCTCAAAATAATTCGATTGAAGCGCTCATTTTGACCATTAGCCCTAGGTATTGTGAATACTTTGAATCCCGTGATCCTTGCAAAAATGTTTGAAGCTGTTGGAAGTAAAACTTGTGCCTTGGTCACTGATAATTCTTGTGAGAACTCCATGTGTGTTAAAAATTTCCAGCAGCGCAACGACAACGTATCGGGTGGCGGTAGATCGAACTGGTTTCATTATTAGGGTTTTCGTAAAAGCATCAACAACGGTAAATAAATATTCATTTCCTTTCTGTGATTTGGGAAAGGGGCCCAAGTGCTCGATGTGTAACGTGTGGAATGGCACTGATATCTTCTCTATCGGATGCAGAAACCCTTCTTTCCTTCCCGTAGAACTCTTCCCATATAGACATGGTATACAACACGCCATATAATGTTTCACATAGACCTTCATTTGAGGGAACCAATAATGAGCAGTGAGTCTTTTCAAAGTTTTCTCTGTGCCAAAATATCTCATTTCATCATGCGCACCTCGCACGACTTGATGTCGCATTTCTCGTGGAACGACCCAGAGAAGACCCCTGACGGTTATCCGATATACTCGACCATTTCGCAAAGCGTACTCACGGTAAATCTTTTGGTCCTCGTCAGTTTCAGGTGACTTCAAGAGTGTCGCTCGGATATGCTTCATTTTCGTGTCCGTCAATTGAGCTGACAAGATCCAATAGTCTTCATGTAAAGATTTCTTCGGTTGGAACTTCAACAATCGACGGATTTCTGCTTAAGGCATCTGCATGTATCATTCGCTTTCCTGGTCGGTACGCTACTGTAAAAGTGTATTCTTGAAGTTGCAACCGCCACCATGCTATTCTCGGATTTATATACTTTTTAGTACTGGTTGCCTTTAGTGCATTACAATCCGTCACTACGGTAAATTCCAGACCCAAAAGATATACCCTGAACTTTTTAATCGGTTCGACCACCGCCAGAGCTTCCAATTCGTATGAGTGAAATTTTTGTTCTCCAATTGTGGTCTGTCGACTATAGTAGGCGACTGGATGTAGTCTTTTGACTGTTTGCTCTTGTAACAGTATGCCAGCAAGCCCAATTCTGCTGGCATCAGTGTGTACTTCAGTCCTAGCTTTCGGACTATACAACGCCAACAACGGCCTACTGGTTAATGTCGATTTTAGAGCTTCGAATGCTAATTGCTCTCTGCAAGCCACTTCCATGTTTGTCCTTTTTTTGTCAAGTTGGTTAACGCTCTGGAAATCCGAGCATAGTCTTTCACAAAGTGGCGAAAATAACCGGTCAATCCCAGAAACTGACGGACATGATGAACATTGGTTGGTGTTCGCAATTCTTTCACTGAAACTGTCTCCCTTCGTCCATGTCTCACGCCTTCTTCACTTATTTGGAATCCCAAATAATCTAACGTGGTCGTCAAGAAGGTGCATTTTTCTAGGTTTAGGGTTAGATTTTCTTCCCGTAAAAGCTTTAGCACCAATTCTAGGTTCTGCAATCCCTGCTCTACCGAAGGTGTATACAATAAAATGTCATCTGGATACACTGCAGCAATACTTCTGGCGGGTGCAAGAACTTTGTTCATTAGTCTTTGAAAAACTGCATGTGCATTCGATAATTCGAAGGGCATGCGGTTAAACTCGTAAGTGCCTTCCGGTGTTACGAAGGATGTATATTTCTTTGAACTCTCTGCTACTGGTATTTGGTGATATCTTGATCTAAGATAGAGGCTTGTGAAGTACTTGCATCCGTGCAAGCGATTGAGCTGATCATCAAACCGAGGCAGCGAATAAAAGTCCCTTACAGTAAGGTTATTTAATTTGCGATAATCTACGCACATTCGATCTTCTCCATTCTTTTTCTTCACCTACAGCAGGGGAGACGCATACTCCCACTCTGACTCTCGGATTATCTTGCTAACCAACAATTCGTCTAATATGGTGCGTACTTTTCCTTTCTCCGATTCGGACATACGATAAGGTCGGTATGTGAAGGGTTTCTCCTCTCTTAGATGTATGGTCATTTCGACCGACATCGTACAGCCTAGTTCCCGCAACCCTTGTGCAAAACGGTCCTGATACTTCTGAAGAAGCGCCCGGAGTGCTTCGGTTTGTTCAGTGCTTATTGGTCCTATCTGAACATTTTCGATGGACAACTCAGGCGGAGATACATTGTCCACATGTAGAACTTGCTCACTCGAAAGATCTTCCTACACGCATGGCCAAGCCCTGGCCAACGGGCGTCCAGTTTTCACATGTAGGTCATTGTCTGATAAAGTGATGACTGGTAGAAGAGCATCCTGTTCTACTCGGATTCGTAGGACAGTACGGGGGATTCAACATTCTCGCCCTTCTTCCAGTCTCATACTATCGTCTACATACAGGTCTCCCTGATAACCATCGTCACCTCTAATTGGTACGTGATCCAGATGATTGCGGGGTATCACCATTGCTCGCGTTGCCCATAGCGGTATTTTTTTAATCGTATCGAGATTGTGATATTATGTTCCCTTCTCTTCGTTCATAAAGGTAAGGTTACTATCATCTTTAACAACTAATAGATGTGGTCGTTCCGTAAATGGTTGACCGATTAATAATGGTATTTCCTAGGTGCAGTCAGGAACGACGAGTGCTTTCACATTTACTTCTAAGTGGTCTACCCCAAGAATAAAATTGGTGCTACCTAAAGTGGCAACACGCCCCTGACCAAACCCGTGTATATAAGTGACGTCTTCGTTGTTCACCTTAAGGATTAAGACTTAGGTCTCTGCCTGTCGTATGGTATTGCATGAACTGCCCATATCTACAAATGCTCGCACTGAAACACCGTTTATACGGGCGTCCTTGAAATATTTGTCACCCGGACTGGATTTTGCTCCCGATGCTAGTCACAACGTAGTCGGAGCCGTGGATAGAATTATTTTCTTGTAGCAATGTGACTCATCGTGACCCGTTTTCTTGCAGTAATTACATGTGATTTTTTTTGTACAGTCATAAGTTCTATGACCGCCTCGCTTGCATATGAAGCATTTGATTGTATCTTGTCGGCTGTTCGAGTCCTTCCCACGTTTAGAAACTGGATGAAGTTTCCTTTCGGTGGAGGAACTGGGCAGTGCACGAAAATATTGAATGAAGTCCTGGTTTTTGAAAATTTGCCGCCCTTATCGAATTCTTGAGGACCGAATCTTGAATTCCCCCTATCAGACAAGACACAGCGTCTGTGCCCGAAATTTTGCATGCCATCACCAGCGCCATTTTTTCATAATAATATTTGGTGTAGCTCTCACCAAATTCCTTGCGTCTATAAAACATCTCTTCCAAGCATTGGTAAAAATCTCTCGTCGGTGGAAAAGCTTGGACAAGCTCTTGTTTCCACTCAATCCAACTGAGCTTTACAGTGCGTAAACCTTTATACCATGTCTCTGCCAACCCGCGCAATTTCGAAAGGGCGTGGTAAATAATCGATTGTTCAGACCACTGAAAAACTTCACACAATTCGTCAATTTTGCGAAGCCAGGTTTGAATATCTTGGTTTTTGTGCTCCGGATCAAATGTTGGTGCTGCTTCCCCACGGAATGACGTAATCGTCCGAGAAGTCGCAACGTTCCCAACGAACGATCGAATTACATCGGCGAGTCGATCAATCGAAGATGCTTCGCTCATACGAACTATGTCTTCCCATTACAAGCTTTTTATTTTCTTCTCTTGTTTTAATTAGCTATGAGAGAATTAACCCAATTGTAAAGGAAGTCGCCCATACTTTCTACTATCTACTGAGGCTTCACAGTTAAGGGTAGTCATTCACATACACACAGTCAAACATTGATAATAACTCAAGTAAATAAGGCGCAAATAGCATCCCACTTCTGATATGTAAGAGCCTCCTTTAGTTTCTATATGTAAGAGGAAGGGGGGTCTTACCTAATATACACAAAATTCAATAAATCGGTCTATAATCGCATAACTTTATTATCACTCACCAAACTCAGTCCGGTTTGATAGGGCTTCTATCAGGATTGTGCCATTACTGCCCATGGCTTGGCTACTGCAATTATAAAGAAAACACAAGGAGCGTCTCTGACTGTGCCAATCTCAACTCATACTTTTACAGTTATTGTACAATTCTAAAGCCAATCAGCTATTGAACGCAATAGCTGTATTTTCCCTGTCGGGAAAACATTGTCTAATGAATCTGAGGAATGTTCTACGACAGGTCCTTCTACCCCCCAAACACGTATACCCCAATAAATAAACCACCATCATAGGAAGAGGATCTCAGGAGTCTTCTAACGTCAGACAGAAGCAATAAGCTTTCAGTCCGAATACATAACTCCAATGAATTAGTGGGGGACTTCTAACGTTGGGGAAGGCCCAGATTACGTAATCCTCGTGCATAAGATGATGGGTGCCCAAGGCTCTCCTTTAAGACCGTCTGCGTATCCTCCTGTGCATTAAACCACCTTCCTCAAAGATAAGGGCATGCAAGGCTCTTCCAACGACAGACCAAGGCCACATGCTACTTGGCATGGATACTGACCCTGTGCCTAAACGTAACCGCCACGAGATACAGGAGGCCTTCTAACGTCGATCTGGTTCTAATCATCCCTAATAGTTACGGGACCGGCAGTATTTAAACTGCCCGTACCAACGCACATTAATTACCACTCATCATCACATCGCGCGCATCAAGCAATTATAGATACAAACCGTCACATCTATCATTCGCACGCTTCTTAGTAAACATTAACATAACACTACTTAAGGTACCTTTAACATGTCATGTAATCATACATCATATCCTTCAGAAGAGCAATTATTGTTTTACTCACATGCAAATTAATTACCCATAATGACACTACATGTAGGTGTCAATGACAATGCAAAGAAAATTGATTACTCTATTTGTACAATAATAATGCAAGTTGGATATGCTCACCTTCAACGCACAAAAATAGAACAGCACTATTCTCAAGAAAACCCAATTACGTACTGAACATTCCTTCAAGTCAATATTAGTAATTTATATATCGATTTTGTTAACGACCGTCTGTATTAGTTCATAGACCGGCATTTCCCTAAGTTTAATACAGTGACATATTTATGGGCCCTTATTTTAATTACTATACAACAAACTCGACAAAAAAAAAGGAACACATGTGTCGAATAACCCATAATTTTATTAAAACTAAGATTACATAATGAAGAAAAGAAATAATTTTTGTATGCTATTTACAATGTTGATATTTCTGTACCTTAATAAATTATCCGAAATCGTCATTAAAATACCAGAAATAGTCAGTGAAGCAATGCATTATATTACGATTTTTTGTAGTAGGCGAGAGCGGGTGTGAGTGAAAAATAAACGCAGATAAACGTCAATATAATTATTAATTATTTGTGTAATGATCAGCAACACAATTTAATTGTAACACAGTGTAAGTAGATACAATGTTTAAATTGCCCTTCTATACTAATCACTATAGGTAGCAGGTAGACACTCTATGATCCCGATAGAGATAAGTCTGCTTCATGGATGTGCCCCTGTCCATTTGAGCCATACTGCTCTTCGAACCATTACAAGGATAGAATGTGTCATAACTCAAACTCTCATCCATACCATACCTTCCCTTCACGTTTCCCCACTCGCCAACTCGCAGTAGAATAGCACGGCGTTTTAAATCCCAACCCTCCCCTTTCATGGCGAATACGAAATCGAAAGGATTTGGACCCCAGGTGGGTCAAAAAGAAGATTTCCTCAAGGAATCTGGGGGAGGCAATCATTTGCCCAAAATAACTAAACTAAATATAGCAACTCTAAATGTAAAAACATTACTTGGTGACGAGAAACTAGACGAACTTGAAATGGAACCTAAAAAGATGAAATGGGACATAATTAGCCTCTCGAAAACGAGAAGACGAGATGAGGAATGTAGGAGGCTATCGTCAGGTAACATCCTATACTGTAAAGGAAGAGAAGATCAAAGTTTAGATGGCGTAGGCTTTCTTATTAACAAAAATCACGGGGGAAAGAATCACAAACTACGAAGCATATACAGAAAGTAGTATTAATAGTAATCCAACTTCACAAAATAAAAAACTAAAAATAGTTCATGGCGAAGAAGAAATTGAGGCTTTTTACGCAGTAATAACAAAAGCATTACACTCAGAACGTGCAGACTATATACTGGTAATAGGTGACTTCAACGCCAAACTGGAAATGAAAATGGAGCAAACCGAAGACAAAATGGGTGGCTTCGGTTACGGCGTGCGAAATAATAGAGGAGAAACGTTGATGAAATATTTAGAAGCTCAAAATCTATTCGTTTCTCAAGAAGAAAGAACAAAGAAGATTGACGTGGTGTTCACCGAATAGAACAACAAAAAATGAAATCGATTTTATGTTGACGAAAGAAAAACAAGCTATCAAAGACGTGACACTGATAAGTAATATGTCAATCGGCAGCGACCACAGAATGGTCAGAGCAACAATAAAGTGGATGGAGTTATCCCAAGAAACAGAAAACAAGTAAGAAAAATCATAAAAATAGACAAAGCTCTGTCGAATACAAGAGGAGAAACATATAGAACTAAATTAGGCCAAGTAAAAGAAAATATAAAGCAACCCACAGTAGACGAAACAAATGCTCGCATTACTACAAAACTATTACAAACAGTATTAGAGGTAGCCCCAATGCAGAAAAATAAAAGTGTAAATACAAATATAAAATCTAAAGAAAGACGAAAACTGATAAATGAAGCTTAAAAGTCATTAAAAAGAAGCGGTGGAAAGGAATAAAGTCATCAATTTGAAGGATATCCAGGGAAAGTTAACAAACGACAGAAAAGTAATGGTTGATATATATGATATGATATGTATGATATATATGAAGACCTATACAACACGAAAAGAAACCCAATTAGAATATAAATTCGAAGTTTATCAAACCGCGGAACAGGCCGGCTTTAGAAAATCGTTTAGTACAAGTAACCATCTATTGACCATACGAATCCTTATTGAAAAAGCCAATGAATACCACCTGACATTGTATTTTCCTTTTGTAGATTACGAAAAGGCATTTGATTATATGGAACATTGGGCAGTAAAAGATGCATTAATCAATTCAAGATACACAACAATATTAGAGAACATCTTTAAAAAAGCAACAATTAGATGAAGACATGAAAATTGGAAAAAAAAATAAATATTCCACGAGAAGTAAGGCAGGGAGACCCAATCTCACCAAAGTTGATTGTGCTTGCACTAGAAGATTTATTTAAAACAGTAAACTGGGACGATAGGGGTATATTAATCAACGGCAAAAGACTAAATCGTCTTAAATTTCCAGATGATATCCTTCTTATAGCAGACAGTTATGACGACTTGAAAACGATGATCTCTGAACTAGATGAAGCTTCGGAGAGAATAGGTGTGAAAACCAATAGCACTAAAACAAAGCTAATCTCGAAATCATCACAATAGGAACAACACCAATAGACTATGTGGATTAGTATATTTATCTAGGCCAGTTAGTGAGAATAGACAAACTGAACCAAACTGCGGAAGTAAGCCGATGGGTCAGACTTGGTTGGGAATCGTTTAGCAAATTATCCTTTGTCCTGAAAAATGTTAAGATCCCGTTGCATCTCAGATCGAAAGTATTTAACTCACGTGACCTGCCTGTTTTAACATATGAACCACAAACATGGACATTTACGAAAGGGAACTTGGACAAGCTTCGTAAATGCCAGAGATCAATGGAACGTCAAATGCTAGGAATAACCTTAATGGACAAAAAGAGAAATACTTGGATTAGAAATAAGACGAAAGTCATCGACGTTGCAGAACAGGCAGCCAGATTAAAGTGGAAATTCGCGGGCCACAATGAGCGTTACACAGACAATAGGTGGAACAATACGGGAACGCGGAACAGAGGAAGACCGGAATGAGATGAGCGGATGGCATACAACGACACGCAGGGCTTATGTAGAGAAGGGTCGCGAGGGCCAGGAACAGATGGTGCCAATTGGGGGAAGCCTATATCCAAAACAGTAAAGTAGGATGGAGATAGGCTGATGGTGACGTTGATGATACTAAACAGTACTTTTTTTAGTTAGACAACTGATGCAAACAAGGATAACAGCGAAGATGAAACAATAATAAGCCTAATGCAGTGGCAAATTTGTTGCCCCACAAGTCTGCCGATCTATATAAAAAGCAATATGAAATATTTCCGTCATTGTGCAAAAATTTATACTGAAAATGTGTTAGTTGCATATTTCTTAAAAAAAGGACAAAATTAGAAATCGTCAACACTTTGGAGATATCAAAATTTCTAAAATTGATAGCATTTATTAAAAAGAAGAACACAGGATCCAAACCAAAAAAGTCGAACAAATTTACTAGGGATGATGGAAGCACCAGATCTATTCATGTGGGAGGTAGTGATTTTAATTTAACTTAAAGTTGATACCAACCCGCTTATTTTCTAGACATGCTTTAATTTTTGGAGTCGCCGGTGCCTGTCGAATGGACGAACTTAAAAAAATGGCTACAGATGATGTAAAAGATAAAGCAAATATAATTAATAATTATCATACCCGATTCTAAGACGGGATAAAGTCGAACTTTTACTGTCACAGACAAAATGAGTTTTTATCGATTAGACAAATGTACTACTCAACCAATCGGTATTCACACATTTGGTAAGATCCCTAAACTAATTGCCACTTATTTGGGAATACCAAATGCACATACGTATACGGGTCATGCTTTTCGAAGAACTTCTGTATCCCTCGTAGCAGACAAAGGTTCGGACATCCAATCTTTGAAACAACACGGCGGATAGAAGAGCACAACCGTCGCTGAACAATATGTAGAGTAGTGTGGAACATATTTACCTTTGAATTTATTCGTTCATAACAAAAAAAAAATAACTTATAATAGTGTGGAACAGTTTAAAAAATTATTTTTGTTTCAAACTCCTGGGGTCATAAAATGTTTATTATGTCTTAAAACTTACATCCATCCAAAAAAATTTACAAAAAAATTGTCTTCATACTGTGCACGTAGTATGACGTTACGATAAAAAAGCTGTCCTGCGTAATGTCTAAACTTTTAAATTTTGAGCTGAAAATTTGTGTAGCTTCTTTATAGATAATAAAAAATGCAATGAGACACCAGGCACCTCAAAAATTGCATATTTCAAAAATAGTAGTTTTCCATTTTTCTACCCTTTTTGCCCCAATCTCCTACTGCACTGTCAAGAGCACGAACTCCGCGCCTACAACAATACATCATGAAGTAGTAGGGATAAACGCTTGAGACGTTGGCAACAAGTTGAGGCTTGTTCTTATTAGTATTTGTTTGTGGTTAATACGAGTAGCATAGGTTAACGTGTAATAATTTTTTTATGATTTTGTTTTCATCGTCAATCCAATTATTTACTTATCCTCGGCTCTACCATTAACAAGTAAGTAATAAACTGTTCAATTTAAGGTCTAAAAAAAAGGCGATTTATTAATTATTTTTGATTCTAGGTTAGATACAAGCAATTACGTGTACGTATTAAAAATGAATGAGCCAAGCGGACATATAACGCGTAATAAGGTCAAATGCGAAATAGTTGGGACCCCCGAAGAAATGCCACAAAATCTTTTACCAACGTATGAAAATGTGATCAAAGATTTTTTGTACACTAAATCTTGTTTGATAACGAATACGAAAAAGGCTCCCGCCATTTTAGAAATATGTGAGATTGTTTCCTCGAAATTGGAAAAAATCTGGGCAACGGCGTCGATACCAATCATAAGCCATCAAATAATAATTGTTTTATTGCGAGAATACTATGAAAAATATAAAAAGCTTTTAAAATTTTCTGCAGCTCGTAAGCAAACTTTAACCCATATTAATAAAACCGAAAAATTTAATCAAGACTCAAAACGTCCTTTCGATATTGCTTCTTGGAAATGTGAGAGAAGTCGCAAAGTACCTCACATGGAACAGGAATTTTTAATAGACCAACGATCATCTCGCAAAATGGTTATAGGTACGATTGATAAAATAATTACAAAGAAGAGCGTTATAAAAATGGAAAAGAAATCGCGCCAGATGAAAACTGCCCGAATTGAAGTTGATGTTAAAGCAACAAAACAAGATTTGGAAACACTACTTTATACCTCATCATCCCTATCGGAGATATCCGAATTGTCTGATTGTGATACTTCAAATGTGTTATTTCGAACACAGCCCTCGCCAAAGCCTTCAACGTCTAAAGGGATTTATGGTAATTGTAACTACGGTCACCAGTTTCCTCAACTAACCTTAGCCTGTGATCGCACGGGTACTTCCGACCTCTCTGCTGCGGCAATCGTTAGTGCCGTGTTGGAAGATGTTGACCTCGTAACGAAGGAAGACCCTTCAAGCGTGGTCGATCGAATGACAATAAGAAGAGCCAGAAAAAGAAGTCGATTAGAGCTAAGAAAAGAGTTATCAGGATATGAAATTGATTTTGGTTTGTACTTTGATGGCCGAAAGGATAAGACCCTAAAACAAGACTTTTTAAATGGAAAATGTTATCGCTCTACAACAACCGAAGAACACTTATCTTTAATAAGGGAACCGGGGTCCATTTATTTAGGCCACGTTACCCCAGATTCTGGGTCAGGAGTCAATATTAAAGCAGCTATTGTAGCCTTTCTACGGAAACATAAAATACCGTTGTCAAGAATTGTTGCAGTTGGCTGTGATGGAACTGCGGTCAACAGAGGAGTACGCAACGGTATCATTAGAATTTTTGGAGGAAGAAGTGGGATCTCCGTTACAATGGATCGTATGTCAGTTTCATGCAAATGAACTACCACTTCGCCACTTACTGCAGCACTTAAATGGCAAAACTGCAGTACCTCGTGGGTTTTCAGGACCCATCGGAAAGAAACTAGAACATTGTGAGGAACTTCCAGTAGTTCCATTTACTCAAATTGAATCTAATCTACCAGTAAATATCGATATTGGTTGATCTGATCTTAGTACCGATCAACAATATTTATTGGAAATGTGTCAAACCATTTCCAAGGGGCATTGTCCAGCAGATTTGGCTCAAAAAAATCCAAGAAAGTTATCACACGCCAGATGGTTAACTCTGGTAAACAGAGTGTTACGATTATATGTTCCCAGCAACGAGCCCTCTGAAAACCTTAAAACTCTAGTAATATATATAATGCGAGTTTATGCTCCAATTTGGTTTCGAATTAAATTGGAACCCTTATGTACAAGTGGAGCAAATTTTTAATATGATTTCTTTATCCCGCTATTTAACTGCAGAATTAAAAGAGGTAGTGGATCACGTCATTCAACGTAACGGATATTTCGGTCATTCCGAAAATATCCTGATCGCAATGCTAGCTGATGAAAATCTAACCATACGGGAATTGGCTTATAGAAGAATACTTAAAATCAGGTCCCTAAAAAGAACGGGCTCGCCCCAAATTAGAGTATCTACTATATCCGATTTAAATTTTACTGCATCTGATTACACCAGTTAATTGACTGGTGTTCAGTGAAATTGTCTGAACCACCACTCACATTTAATATTATGAATATACAGGAGATAGTAAAAAACAGATCATTTGAAAAGGTAAACTTTGATAGTTTCCCTTGTGATACCCAAGCGGTAGAAACGATAGTAAAATTAGTAACCGAGTCATCAGCGGCAGTTTGTGGCGAAGGTTTACGCGATGGTTTTGTCCGATCAACCTTAAAATCAAGAGCATCCATGCCAACTTTTGAAACTAAATCAAAATATCGAACCAAATAGTACATTTTTTTACTTTGATCTTTTTTTAACCTAATTACCATTTTATGTTGTTTTCATTACGTTGTGAATAAAATATATAGTCCTCAAAAAAATTTTTTTCTGAAAAAAAATCTCATGAATTCGAATACCTGGCACTGCAAAGCATTTAGTTAAATATAAAACATACCCCACAAAAAAAATACTTCGATACGTCAACGTCTTCTTTCTGCGCAAGGCAGTTTGTGAATGAATGACGTCATACGGTCTGCGCAACATGAAGAAACTTTTTTTTCAAATTTGTTTGTGTCATATCATTTTTTTCTTTATTTCGCACTTTTTGAAACCTCAGGCAATCCTAATAAAAATACTCCAAATTTCACATACTGAAATGTTCCACGTAGAGTAGAGTCGTTTTTAACTAAGAATCAGGAAATCGCGACGAGGATCCTCCAGGGACAATGCGAGCCTACAACATCAACTTCGACAACTGATTTTGTCGTTAGTTCAAACAGACTGCAACCCGTCAATATAATGAATAATCAAAATTATACTTTTAATATTGCTAAATAAATATGTAATTGTTTAAACACATTGATTCACTTTTTTTTTAATCTCACGATTTTCTGATTTAAAAAAAAAAATTAAAAATCCATAATTGTATGTATAATCACAATCTGTCAATTCAATACATTTAACTAGGCGTTAAAGTCATTTTTTATCACTCACGTGGTTATTTGCCTCGTCTTTCGCCTTGCCAAATAATTCGTGATAAAAAATATTACTTCAATGTCTTGGTACATAAATAACTATTAAATTATTCTTTTAACATAACTAATTTAAAGTGTATACTTCAGATCAACAATTTTATTTCTTTGAAGTTTTCTGTTGAAAAATTTTATTTGTTATAGTTACTTTACTAAAAGCAATAACGGTAACTGTTATCAAAACGAAACAATCAAAAACAAAAATTAATATAGAAATACGTGATTACACGCCCAAAAGAGAATTATTTTAATTATGGATGATGATCATGAAAACAATAACATTGAAACACTTAATACCAAATACATCATTAGCTGTAAGATGTTTAGTGTCAATATCGTATGTTTAATATTTAACACCATTTACCTCTATTTGGAGGTAAATTAGAATATACTTTTATTTGATTATAAGATGAAGTGGAAGTAAAATTAAATTGGCCACTAAAAGTTTTACTAAACTGGCATATTAGGTATTAAAGACGATTGCAAACTAACTTTCCAAATTACCTAAAAGTAATGCGTTTCTTATACAATTGAGAACACGAACTAACGAAGTACCATAATTTCTTGGGTAAGGTATATAAAACCGAATGCCCAATAAAATCGTTAATTTCTGTCAAAATTACAGTGAAAGAAATTATATGGGGATCTAAAATAAAAGTATTTCTAATAAAAATAAATTTTTTACCCTCGCAACTTTCCTTACGTACATGCGCATAGACTAAAACTATAATCAAAGGGAAAATATCCCTAAGTTACGAACAGCAGAACCCACTTACGAATTTTCGTATTCCTTCATCTAACTTAAAGAGGCTCTTGTGTACCTGTATCAGCCTGATTAATCCAGCGGCAAAGAAGGATTGATGTTGCGCCTTATAAGATCAAGGGAAACATCTTGGCAACAGTTTGCGTTTGCTTTTATTAAATAATTACCAAGCATTGATTATAGGTTCTAGAACGTACGCTGACCACACTTTAATAGCAATACTAAAAAAATGATTTATTTACATATATTTTATATATTCCGATACTTTTATAGAATATCAAATGAGGATATATCAATATGCTTTGTATAAATTATTAACCACCCCGTTATATAACTGACAGGTATACAAAAGATGATAAACTGTAAACGAAAATATTCTAAAAATAAGCTTCATCTATATCTGCTCTGTCAAATATCCATTTAGCGTTACTTAATATTAATTTTATAATATAATGAAAATTATTCTGAAAGCATTTCTCTATAGATGAAAAATGCATGCTAATTATTCATTCTTAATGCAAGTAAATGGACTTTTTAGTATCAGTAATAAAATACACTATTATCTTTTTGTGCAAAATTATATAACTAAAATGATGCAACATATAAACGATTTAGTAACAAGTAAAAATGTATTGCAATGTCTTGAAACACCACAGAAGAGAATTTTTTCAAATGTGCTAAATCGTGGCAGGTCGCAATCTCCTTGTTAAACAATAATTGTTACTATAATAATAAATAATTTAAGCATTTAAGAGCCGGTTTCATAATCGGCTTCTAAGTTCTAGATGCTCCTTTAACTCAAGTTTACTTTAAGTTAAAGTTTCTTTAAATCGGGTTTTAAAATAGATCGTTCCTATAATCATCGCTCGAGTTCTACATAGCTAAATGCTCCTTTAAGCACAATAATGATATGTTGGCTTCACTGAAATGTCATTTGACTTCCTTCAGAGGTATTTGCCGCGTGTAAAAGTTGAATTAGTTGCAACGATTGTGTGTAAATTATTATTGTTATTAAAGTTAGAATTAATATTATTGTAAAGTAATTAAATTAAATTATACTGTGTATCAGTAGTACACTGTGTCCCATTTTAGTTGAAATTGTAGGGTATTTCGTTTGCGAGCAAAGATAGGAAGATGCGGTTTTCGCGACCCTGTTCTACCTTTTCGTGAAACGAAGATGCCATAAAGAGAATTGTCATAGTCCTATTAGTAGTTGAGATACAGGGCGAAATTCAAAATTCGCACATTTCAAACACCCTTCGTAACTGCTTTGCATTGTAATTTATCGACATGGTGAAAAGTGGGTTTTATATAGAATTTTTTGTAGAATTTAGTGGCGTGCATAGTTTTCCCCACAAAAAGTCAGTTTCTTCGCAATAAACCAAAGTTTTGTTTTTTAAATGGAACACCCTGTATATTTTTTTATTATACACTAGAGCTTTCTCTCAGCTTTCGAAAAATATGTATTGTGTGGCGCTTCTTTTGCATGTTAACCTCAAAAATGAATGTTACGTTTATTTAACATTTTGATGATATAGTTGGCCATGAAACCTATAAACTCAGTATAAACGCTTATATCTTGAACGTCGAAGACATGCTTGAGTATAAAAAAAGGGCTACTAGATTCTTACTGCTTTATTATAATTATAAATATGTAAATAATAAAAAAAAATATATTGTGTGGCACTTCTTTTGCATTATTAACCTCCAAAAAAAAAACTGAGTTTAGGGTTTGGAAGTTTTGTGCATAAACACAAAATTAAAAACTAAACATTATACCTACAACTTTACAAGCTTAATATAAATTACTAAAAAAGATGTTCGAACTGATGACCATTCTGTCGTATACAAGCTTCACACACTCTTCTAATTCATTCTATAGCATTAAACACAATAATAGTGTGATCTTGTAAATATCTGAAAGCTTCTTTCTCTAACTGCATTTGTCAAACGTTCAATGTTATCATATTGAGTTTGGTACATTTTATTTTGCAAGTAACCCCATAAAAAGAAATCTAAGATTGACAAGTCCGGAGACCTAGGAGGCCACCTTATCGGTCCATGAGTGCCAATCCATTTGTTTCCAAAATTGTTTTCCAAAAACGGGCGTATAATTTGCGCATTGTGAGATGGGGCTCCATCTTGTTGGATTTTTCAAAGTTTTCAAAATTTAGATTTTCTGCCATATTACACAATGAACAAACAATACGATTTTTGCACAAAAATAATTTTAATCAGATTTGACAGGTCAATTACGTGTAGATCAGACTAGGCCCAGCCTACTTACAAATTTAGATATAAAGTATTCTTTATAAGTTTTATTGCCATTAATATTGTTTTCTAAGCTGTAAGCTGCATTTTCCCCAAATAAAAAAAAATTGCCAGTTTGAATTTGTTTCAAAAACTATTGTACCTAATTTGCATAATTTTTTGTTATTATTTTTGAATTTTTGCGTAAAAGTCCTTAGATTTATTATAATCGCGCATTTACATATTTATAACTGTAATAAAGCAATAAGAATCTAGTACCCTTTTTAATACTCAAATGTATCTTGGACGTTCAAGAAAATACGCGCTTATACTGAGATTATAGATTTCATGGCCAACTATATCATCGCATTGTTAAATTACACATTCATTTTTGAGGTTAATAATGCAAAAGAAGTGCCACACAGTATATATTTCTTTAAATCTCTATTATATAATAAAAAATATACAGGGTGTTCCATATAAAAAAACAAAACTATGGTTTATTGCGAAGAAACTGACTTTTTGTGGGGAAAACTATGCACGCCACTAAATTCTACGGAAAATTTTGTATAAAATCCACTTTTCACGATTTCGATAAATTACAAGGCAAAGCAGTTACGAGGGGTGCTTAAAATGTGCAAATTTTGAATTTCGCCCTGTACTTCAAATACTAATAGTACTATGACAATTATGTTTGTGGCATCTTTCGTATCACGAAAAAGTAGAAGAGGGTCGCGAACACCGTATCTTTGTATCTTTGCTCGCAAACCAGATACCCTATAATTTCAATCAAAATGGGACACAGTATATATCAGTGGACCTACATGTTTCAGTATAATCGTAGGAATGAGTTCCGCACCAAAAGAGCTCGCGGAACCAATTTCACCAAATATGACCAACTCATCTTGATCGAAGAGGTGAAGAAATTCAAACAAATTATAGAAAACAAGACAACTAACGAGATTAATAGTAATAAAAAGGTATTCTATAAAATAGATATTTTAATTGCCAGCATTCTAGCTTGAAGCTTCGAGAAATATAGAAATGGGTTCCAATACCCAAGTTACTGCAAAGAGAACCTTGCAACAGTTGCAGGCAAAATGCGAAAAGTTTAAACCAGAATTGCGAGAAGTAGCAGCTTCCCAGAGAAAAAATTTAATAGGAACTGGAGGTGGACCTGTTAAAGGCGTTTTGGATGATCTTGTACTTTTATCTTTATTTGAGCTAGTCAATTAGAAGGAGGTTGTGGGACTAGCTTCAAATTATGATAGTGATAGCCTAAAAACAGTGACCAACCATGTAAGGATTTAGAGTTTTTTTTCAGGGTGGTGCTGACATTTTTTGTATACATCGCAAATTATATTCCTGCTCACATATTATAAACATTGTTTTAACACCGGTTTTCGTGTTTTCAGGTAGCGAGCAATAATAGTCAGCACGCCTGGAATGTACATACTGCTGAATCGCTAGTAAGTTACCTATGCCAAATTTGTATACAATGGCCACATTATTTTTTAATTTTCATACACCAAATGAAGATATGACATATGAGCTGTTGATTGTTTCACAAATTTGTTTTAGGTTGTTAGTGATTGTTCGACACCCACATAAAATGATGCCAAGGTTGTGTAAGCATTGTTTTTTATTTAATTATGAAATATACCGTTTGAGGAAAATCAGCCTGGAAATGATATACGTATCTCTATATTTTTCAATATTATGATAAAAACGTATTAAATTTTAGTGGAGTGACTATATATATATATATATATATATATATATATATATATATATATATATATATATATAGGTACATCTTCATTATCATTGCCTCTACAACATTTCTTGTACGAATGATCGATTCAGTATACAAATTTTCTGCCTCTGTGTTTGCAAATTCCAATTTCACCATTACATATCTTTCAATGCGATAACCGCTGTCTCCTACCCATAACGCCCTTCCTCAAATTACCGCTTTACCAAACTATTGTTAAAAACAGTTTGATCATGAACAAATCCTGGCCAATGTGCAACAATATTCCTAATTCTGAGTTTGGCATCTGATATTGTTTGTACGTTTAGCACAAAAAAAAAACACTTTCCTTGACCTGAATACTTTCGCATCCTAGCCACCTGGGGATTGGATTTTTACAAGAGTGCAATCAATATCACCAATAATACGAGGAAAACTAGTGATTCTATAGGAATCCAAAGCCGTGTCTTCCATGATGTATCAAAAAATAAAAAAAGATGAACTCTTTTGGCAAGAAAGAATGTTATCAAAATTGCAGAAATTTTACTTTAATTGTCCTTTGCCAGAGATGGCGAATCCAAGTTATACACGAGAGCCTCCAAACAATATAACAAGAGACCCTTCCAGAACTTGATAATGTAATCGCCAAAACGGAAGACACTTGCGCAGAAACCAATTTTATCTCGAAAAAAGATAGAATAATGATATGACTGAGAAGCAGGCATTAAAGTGCGTTCTACAAACATTTACCATTACGTTTCGCGGCATCGTGACTAATGTGATTACTTGACTTTTTAACCTAATTGTTTTTCGCTTATTAATTTTTGACAAAATTTGTTCTAAACGTTGTGTTTTAACAGTTATATTTATATAAACTTTCTTTGGTGTACAATTTTAGTTTATTATTTACTTTTAACCCATTGTTTACAATGTGCGAAGCAGCTACACCATCATCTAACATTCCTAAAAAAAAACTTTGCGTTTTACCACAGGACTCACGTGAGTAATTTTTTTTTTAAATAATACACACGCTATAGAATAGGGCGGTCCTGATCTTTGATCACAGAAAATTTCAAATCAAAATTGAAAGGGGTCATAAATCCAATGGAATTTACCAAAATTCAAAACTAGATACATACGTACATTAGACAAACGTGAAACGAGGTATTTAATATTCCCTTTTACACTAAAGAAATGTTATGTTGTGGTAATACAATACGTGTATTTTTTATTCTGTAAGACGATATTTTTATTATATTGTCACGTCTCGCGCTAATTTTAAAGTCTACCGTATGTTGCGTTACTAATCAGTAACAATTGTGTTGAAAACAAGGGCTCCGAAATAAGATGCCTTTAATAAACTAATGAACTGAAAATTACCAAAAAAATTGTATACCTTCACGAATGTATAATGTAATGTAAATGATAATTTTTTCTTTCACTAAATAATTCTGTTGAGAGTTTCTTAAAAAAATTGGGAAATTACATAAAATAAACTAGGATATGAGCCTTTAGCGATTTAGGTTATAGTATCGTTTATCTGTCTATCACATAATCAAAACTCTATCACTTAAGTTGAATACTTACGAAATGGCACGCTATTTGGGAACACTCCAAATGGCATAACAAAAATGAGCGGTGGATCCCTCTTAAGGAAAACGTGTCTAACTCCCTATAGAATTTCTATTACAACTGATTGCAGTCAGTTAATGCTTTGGTGGTATTTAGAATTTTTTTTTATAAGCGAAAAGGCACAAATGCTTAAAAATGTGTTTGAAAAAATAATATTTTCTTTGTATGTTCACTACGATAATATTAAAGTTCACTTCTATAAGATTAGCAAACTGTTTTTTAGATAAACGGTTCATCTTCTGGAAAACAAAATATAAAAACAATTTTAAAAAGTAACAGGCATTGTTACCGGGACGACTTTCGTGGAGGAACACGTTCATTACGGCGCGTGCTGGTGGATCTGCTGGTTTGGCCGGCGTCGGTAGCTTGAGAACCTGGCCTTTAAACAGGTAAGCGAGCGTACTTCTTAGGTCGAAGTACATCGGCTTATACGGCTTTCATTCTTCCCACTCTGTCGTGGCTGTACACGGAAGCTGACGTTCTGCGATTTTCCAATAAACGCCCTCTTCTCGTTGAAGACGCGACTCAGGTGGACTCTGGGATCGGTAGTGATTCCCAGGCTAGCCAGTTGATTCGCGTAACGTTGAAACAGGAAGACGGTGAAGATTGCTTCCGCGTTTCGTTGGGTGTCTCTAGAAATCGACGGTTCTAGACCTCAAGTCCTGTGGGCTGGTATCCGCAACACTGTCTCGGCTGTGTGATGGGCCTTTGGGCGCACTGTTGAGACGATAAGTCCAACATTCAATGTGCCAATTGTTACCGGGTGGAGGAACTCGTTCACTACGACACTAACGTTTTTGGCAGCAAGATTCACCAATCAACTAAAGAAAGTCTTTAACTACACCCGCAATTAATTAAATAAAGGAAACTGTCCATTTTAAAGAATGGCAAAATACAAGTAATACATTGGAATAATGAATACAAGTACATACAATAATTAACCTAAGCTAAATTATACAAGAACAAATACTAGCCTAACTTGAACATGGATAGTAATATAAAACAGTAACTTACAATATATACATATATATATATATATATATATATATATATATATATTGAGATGGTTAGAGATAAGATTAATACAGGGGCAAGAGTATGTAAGCTTGTATTCTTTATAGTGGGCAAATTTAGATAGACTAGAGTATATTTACACTGCGTTTTAATAAGTAAATTAGTAGACGAGTGAGAGAAAATGGTTTTGATTTAACGAAACAGGCTTGGTGGAAGTTGCACAAGTTTGTTTATTCATAAAAGCAATGGGCTATATAAGGAGCATAAGGAGTGATATTTGTGAGTACGATTATGTTCATAGAACATATTTCAGTAAATTTACAATTTATTCAAAGTATTTATGCAATTTAGAAACTTTACAGATATTTATCACATGAAGTAGGTTTATAATAATATGTAGAACATGTATCGAGTTAGTTACAATGCAGGAAAGATATAAACTTTAAGAAAGGATTATGATACGGACACGGTTTAGTTATCATTCACAGACAACGTGTACAAAAACTGCAGGACAAGCGGTAGTGCGTTGTAAACATGAATTAAAACATGAACAACATTTCTACATTGGGATATTTAACATAAAAATAGTTTTGTGTACAAAATCTGCATAAGTGTGTTAAACAATATAGATTTATGAATTGACAAAGTTTAAGACTATACAGTGAAAGTGAACAGTATTGATGTTAAAGACAGTTACAATAAAATCAGAAAATAACATTTCAAGTAATTTTGACGTTATAAACGCAAGTTATGAGTATAATTGTAAAAAATTAGGTTAAGTGTTAATTTTAAGGATTTTGCAAATTTATAGTTTTTGCAGGATAATTTAAGCATAAAATAAATTATAAAAGTAATTAATATAAGGTTTCCCTCGTTTTCATAAAGAAATTTACAATGTACAAGTTATATGAACATAAAATTAGAAGAGTGGGGTTAACTACATAAATTTCCAATATGAATAAGGATTTTCTGTTAAAATTAAGTTATATGATTTGAAATAAATGTGTTCTAATACAGTTTTTCGTGTAGATTACGAATATTTATTTAATTTAGGTGTAAAATATAGAGTTTCTTAGATATAAGTAAATTTAGATTATAATTTGTCAAATTGCAGTGTT
Organism: Vesta saturnalis; assembly: GCA_036346205.1. Taxonomy (NCBI): domain Eukaryota; kingdom Metazoa; phylum Arthropoda; class Insecta; order Coleoptera; family Lampyridae; genus Vesta; species Vesta saturnalis. The sequence goes on along the minus strand of JARFJB010002231.1, from coordinate 16,895,215 downwards.
GAAGCAAACTAGGGCTCGTGAGGTATCGTTTTATGCGGAATTCTGCCCTGATTCCAAATCTGTTTTCAAAAAGTAAATCCGAATTATTTTAAGAAAGTTATAGCATAATTTGTATTTTAGTTAAGCTTTCAATTTTGTTTAAACCAATCAGAGGCTTGGATACTTTGTGTGTATGGTACAGAAAAAGTTGAAATTTTGGTATCTAACATAAAAGTATAAAAGGAACTGCTCCTGATTTCTCGCTCAGTTACAATTTTTAATTTTCACAACTAACAAGTAAAAGTGTTAATAGTGTTGGTGTTAACATGTAAGTTTTAAGTTACGTTAATATTATCGGATTTTTGAAACGTGGTTAGTGAAGAGTCGAGACTTCAGTAACAATTGTTTTTAACCTACGATTAAATCTAAAAGTTATGTTACCGATATAATTGTCGATTATAATAAATTTGTTTCGATTCGATTACGTGTTCATATTTCCGTTGATGTGTTTTTGTTTGTTTTTTTTTTGTTGTTAATAAAATTATTCAGTTCTCTGGAGTTGATGTTTATTTTTTTGAAGCGACGCACAGTTATTAACAAACTAATTTTCATAACGGGATCTAAAACAAAAGTGAAATTAAATAAAATTTATATGAACTTAAAATATAATTTTTAAATCGAAAAAATTTGTAAATATCTAAAACAACATATAAATAATATACGATTTAAAACACAGTGCTTAATTGAAAGTATATAAGCAATTTTACGTAACATTACAATTACCGAAGAAACGTCGTTCATCAACAATTTGGAATTGGATGAAGTATGGAAATCTATGCAGCATCATTGTGAACAACAAAGCAGTATCATCATCTATACATGGGAAGATTTTTATCTACGATATTAATATCGAACCAGCCAAATGAACACATCTTTGGGAATATGCAGATACACATGTGAGTGAAATTTAATTATCCTAACCCATAAATTGTTTCGATTATTCGTGTGATTTCCTGTATTTATGTTTTTATTGATCATATGTGTAAATGTTTATGTGACCACATGGTATAAATATCTGTAAGGTAAATGAACTGTTATTATTATCAACATTTCAATTTAAGATCTTTTATTGACATTTTTGACAGGCTGCATTTTAATTCAGTTAGGACGCTACGCATGCGTTATTGTGCAGGTTTAACGCAGGTCTGTTTCATATACCATCCAATTATTATAATTTGCAATTTATTTCACAAAGAACATTTTTATATTAAAAGTAGAAATTTTCATGACTTCACAATTACATTTAAACGCAACCAAATTTGCATCAAAGGTTAAATTATGTTTATTTCATTTGCCAACAAATAAGCGTAAATGCCATTGAACTCTATCCCCTATATGAGATAAATTGAGTTAGTTCGGTGCAGTATATTAATTTTATTATTAAAAGAAAAGAATTATTATATTATATTTATGTTTATATATTAGCCATTACAAATATATATATATATATATATATATATATATATATATATATATATATACAAAATAATAATAAATAAAATTTAGAGCAAAGAGAAATAACAGTCTATAACGTAGCGAATGTTCGTATTTGGTAGATAGAAGGTGTGCCAGGCCCCAATCTGCCTGCTCCTGGTGATATTCTACATGATCCACAACCGAGCCGCTAGTCTCAGCAGGCTCGTTAAGAGAATGTAGACTCTTCAGCTGTCAACGCGAATGTAGTTGAAGTAGACGGGTCCATTCAGCGCTTAAATAACCAGCCATACGGAAAATCCGTGACGTATGCTCGTCAAGCTAAGCGCTGCCCATAGGCCGTATCGCCGGATACGGTGACAGTATACTTAATTTTAACTAAATATAAAATTAGAAAGTTTGTAGATACACTACTTCTAATGCCTTTTCAATAATAACACCAACTTTTATTTTCTCTTTTCTGATTGGTTTTTAGCCCGAGGGCATGTTGACTAACTGGTAGTTTATGGTATTGCCATCTAGGGGTATATATTAAAATACAGTGGAAGATGTCTGCAATTGTAATGGGAAAAAAACAAACATTTTTAACTAACATTGCAATACCAGGTCCCTATGTCATCGTATCGGGCACCACTAGTGTTCCGAAACTGAAGAACCTCAACTCCTTGTAAGGCTCCAGGTTTATTGATGCTGCCACCTGTTCGTATATTTTAAACCCAATGAAATTTTCCTGTAACCGATCTATCATAATCATCTAGCGGCGTATATTAAAAGCTAGCAGAAGTTTCCAGTCGTCGAAAATGAATTCGAGGGAAACGTCTACACAAAGAATGTTTAGGAAGCTTGTTGGTTTTCCCTATAAAATAGAGATTAGGCAACGCTTGAATAATACAGACCAGTAAACAAGAGTTGTGTACTGAGTTTCAGTCTTAGCAATAGTTCATTCACAACCATTATATCTTTCAAATGTATGGTTTTCGGACGTATGTCGCATCTATCTGAATGGATTTTTCAATTACAGGCAAATCGTTTTAAACCCCCCATAAAGAAACCCCTTCGTAGTGACCATGTAACGATTTGGTACGCAGAGTCAGGAAAGAGGCTTATTGGGTCGTTACTTCGTGGAAGACCCGTTAACCTAAATTAGGTGCGACATAGAGAACAAATTTTTACACTATTTTTGACTGACCTCAGACAATTTTTCCGTGCCAGAAATATTCAATTCAATACCCAATGGTTCCGACAGGATGGGGCTACTAGACATACCACGAGAGCATCCTTAGAACTGCTTCAAGAAAATTTCCCGTAATATGGACTTTACCCTTCTCGTTCTCCTGATCTAACAACCCTCGCTATGGGGTATGCTGAAGCAAGCCATTTTTATGGAAAACCCACCGGCAACTATCAATAACCTCCGTGAAATAATTTTGACCTTTTTTACAAACATGCTCGGCAATCTTAGCGTCATTGGTACTGCTTGGACAGCAATGGGGAGCGCATTGAACACATTCTTTATCGCACAAAAACTTAAAATTCACATTATTTGATTTTTTTTTTATCCAATTATTCAGGTTTAATAAAGTTTCACTTTTCAGTGACCTTTTTCTTTGGCGCATACAGTATTTAGTGACGCTATAACGTCGCGTCACGTGTTAACTGTGTTAACTAATTATAAATACCCATTTTTGGGGTTTTCTAAAATAGGATAATACATAGTTAAATAACAATCTTGATGCACTTAAGCTAAGGGACACCAGAACTAACATAATTAAAATTGGCAAACCTTTTTTTATAATATCACAATACTGTAGACAAACAAAAAACAAACTTCAGTTGAAATTTACAAACACTAACAAACAAATAACAATTAGTGAAATTATACATTAAAGCATCATGTTTATGTGACCACATCTTAAACTTTTAAGTCTTCAATATAACTTTTAAGAATATTTTGCCACTTTCGTGGTTTGAAAGTTAGCGAAATCAATACACAATGCCGTGTAGTTATCTTACTTTCGTTGAATTGTTTGCTGTTTACCATTATATGAAAAGTTTCAAGTACATCATTATTTCAACAGCAGCCGAATTTGTCCTTTAACAAGTAATACTAATATGAAAGATAGTATATTATGTCAATTCAAAAGATATACAAAGTAGTTTACATTTCATCCTTTTTTGGCTTTTGAAAAACGTTTTTTCCTTTATTCATGTATTTCCTTATTATCATTTTTAGTTGTTCTTAATGTCATAATCGTAAAATATACTTAGATGTAACAGTGTAAAATGAATGGGACAAAAAAGCCTACATACGTAAACTAAACAACTATTTTAATAAAAGAAAGTATATTCGCTTGAAATAACTTGCAACGTAAGTATATGAAATTCGCAATATCGTTTTCGAGAAAACGTTTCTTTTCAAAGATGTACATTATGTTGCTTAAAGGTACTTTGTACGCTGTTTTACATATTTGTCTTATTGAATCCTAATAAATATGTGAATATTTAGTTGGCCTTATCATTACATTTTATCTATATACTTATTTACAAAAAGACTGCTTGTCAATCTCTGATTATGTGCATAATATAGTAGGTAATTTTTTATTTCAAAAAGAAACTGTGAAACATCAAATTATATAAGAGAAAAAAGATATGACTAAAATTCCAAGGTTTAAAAGCATTATACATTAAAAAAGAGGGTATAGAAATTCTGGACATTGCTTTATCATGATAGTGTTTTATACACCAAACAATACTTAGATTACAATGACAATACTTCGTTTGTCCAGGTAAGTCATTTTTAACACGTTAAACGCTTTGTGAATCACGTATACTCACAACAATCTATATTAATAAAAGGCTTGGTCCTCACTCACTCATTGACTGACTCACTCACCAACATCCAGGTCAGACAGTAAGGCCTAGAAATTTGGCATGCACCCCTTACCACGTAGGCGCCCACCTGGGAGGACTTTTAAAATGCAACCCCTAAGGGATAAAAATTAAGGGTTTAAAAATAGGCCTTTTTGTAAACCCGGGGGAATCAATTCTCATGAATAATCGAACGGACCCATGTTTCACCGTTTTTAGTGTTTTACCTCAGCGGGATGAAATCTGATTCCAAAGGGGGATCATTACTTTAAACAAAGTGAATAATCCTAAAGTCGTTAAACGTAGAAACATGAAAATTTACGAATTCAGTTCAAAAAAGTGCAAGGGGGAAGGAAATGGGGTGAAATGAGGATTGTTGGCTTCCTTGAGACTTATAGCAAAAGCACCTTAAAGATCTTTGGAACTCAAATTAAACATGATTTCGAGATTATGTTTGAAAACCAATATCAGTGAGTGGGAAATAGGAGTTGAAATTCATTCCGTTGCAAAGCACGGATATTTAGCTAGTCCTTAAAAAGTATTCCACGCGGCTCAAGTGATTCATACGTTGAACTGTGTTTTGAGCGATGTCGCATAGACATTATTCGCAATTTATACAGAATAGTAGGGCGTGGCCCATACACTAAGCATTACCCATTATCCTCATTCAATGTGGATTGTTACTTGCTTTGAGACAGCCTAATACCCTTATTACCATTTTCGAAGTAATTGGTATGTTGCCAACGTATCGCCGTAGCAATAATGAACACCTGTGAAATACAGAATCCTATTCACAATCAAAAATATACCTAAGTTCTGAAAGGTAAAGTAGAAAGTCAACTCACAACAAAATTTTCTTTACTAATTTGCTATCGGTCCTAATATGCAATTTTTATTTTTGGGGACGCGCGGTGCAACAGTGACTCGCGGTTCAAAATTGAAAATAAAGAACATGGAACCAATGATCATTATACTATTGAAGAGTGCTTGGTATTCTGCATAATAATAAGTGCATGCAAATTCTACTGCTAATGATGTGGCATTATAATAAGCATCACGACACAATAAATTAAGATGCTTTCCTGCGTCTTCACCTTGCAACACTACGTCGCGAACTTTGCTTCCAGAAAGATATACGGTTAATTTCCTTCAAGAAACTTTTGAAATTGCCGTAGTTGTTCCAGCCCGCACCTGTTTGATGGCACCACTACATTTACATTTTGAATTAGTTGCAGTACCATTTCTTTTCGCACATCTTCTCTAGCGCGAATACGACTATAATTAGTGTTTATCTAGTTGCACTTTATTCATGCGCGCGGCAAACACAGAATACCTTTATTTGTTAAGGTTACAATGAAAGTTATTAGAAAATTTTTACAAAATCGAACATTATTTATATATATATATATATATATATATATATATATATATATATATATATATATATATAAACTCTTTTCACAAAAGAAAACTGCAGATTTTAGAGCTGATTTTATGTCGATTTAACCTTAATACAAAAATACTTCCTAAGAGAGTTGGAGCCTTGGAAGATGGCGCCCTAAATCGGTTTAATTCAAATATCTTCAAAATGGTTTCCCTTTAAATGACACCGATCCTGTTTCCCTAATTTATTGATCAAGAAGCGTAAATGATTTAGGAGCTGGAAATTTATCTGCTTATCTACGTGCTGCTGCCCAAGCGTTGCATTGCATTTCGCCATACACTAAATGAATATCGGCATATTCTTCGTTACTAAACGAAACCATTCTAACAATATTCAACTTCTTGTATCTACGGTAATGTAACTAAACAATAAAAAATCTAGTATCTGTAATACTAGTCATTTTGACGTTCCCGCAATTGTTATTTTGTTTATTTTCCATAGCCTCTTTCATAAGTGTAAATGAATTCGTTAATTAACTTTATAAAAGTATGATTAACACATGAAAAGTTAAAATCGATTTATTTCAAAACAGTGCGTCGTAGCGACTTCAGACAAGAGTATCCATTCTTTTATGAAAAATAAAAATTTTTTAAATTTTATGTTAAAATTGCGAAATTTTGAAAAACAAAAAACTTATGAATAGCAATGTCCAATGCGCCGCCCAACCGAGCAACTAAAATATCATATTCACGCCATACGATTGGACATATTCCACTAAATAAATGTACAGAATGCTATTATTTAAAGGGAAACCATTTTGAAGATATTTGAATTAAACCGATGTTAAGACGTCATCTTCCAAGAGCTCCAGCTCTCTTAGGAAGTATTTTTCTACTAAAGTAATTTACCTTAAATCGTCATAAAATCAGCTCTAGAATCTGCAGTTTTCTTTTGTGAAAAGAGTTTGTGGACACTGTATATATATATATATATATATATATATATATATATATATATATATATATATATATTTATATTATATATATATATATATATATATATATATATATATATATATATAATATATTATAGATAAATTTTGGTACTTTTTTTAAAATTGTGTTTTAATAGTGTCATAATAATGTACAAATCAAAATGTTGTCAGACTTCAAATAAAAGAGCTACAGGGGGTAGTAGAAAATGCACAATTTTTGTTTTATTCAATTATTTCAAAAACAAAAAAAGTTACTTCAAATCTGACTTTACCATGATGATAGCCATAAAATTCTCTAAAACTTTCCCCATTTAACCGACATTCTATCTTCAATATTAACGAATATAGCAATACATGCATGCTGAATCTCGGACACACTGTATATATATATATATATATATATATATATATATATATATATATATATATATGTTGATTCTGTAAAAAATTTTCCCTTAATAACTTGCATTGTAACCGTAACCGATAAAGGTATTCTGTGTTTACCGCGCACATTAATAGTCGGTAAAGCGCAACTAGACAAAAACTAATTATAGTCGTATTCGTGCTAGAGAAAACGTGCGAAAAGAAGTGGTACTGCAACTAATTCAAAATGCAAATCTAGTGGTGCCACAGGTGTGGGCTGAACAACTACGGCAATTTCAAAAGTTTATTGAAGGAAATTAACGGTATATCTTTATGGGAGTGAATGATGTAATTTAAAGTTTTTGTAAATTAAGAACATACCAGCATATGTAGTGTTTAAATTAGTAGTGTCTGATCTGAAATTCATGGTTTCCTTATTGTTAATATGAAACATTTCAAGGAAGAGCCTTTCGTTATATTTGTCAGCTTTGTCAATAATTTTTATTTCATTAAATCTAATCATTTGGTTTAAATTGTTATTGTGAACTGCCAGAACACATCTTGGTCTTTGTAATTTACAATCACTTTTATGTAGCGTGAGTCTAGTTTTAAGCCAATTTCTTGTATGTTCTATGTAGGTAACACAAATTGCAGTTATTACATGGTATAGAATAAATTATGTTAGATTTAAATTCTGTTGGTGTCTTATCTTTAAGTTTTGAAAATAAATTATTAATTGTATTAATACTGTAAAACACTATTTTTGTTTTTGAATTCTGCAAAAATTTTGATTATTTGGTTACTAATTTGTGGTATAAAGGGAAATTTTTTATATAAAACTGAATTAGGATCTATGCGATCAACTATCTCGTTCCTAGTGTTATCTAAACTATGGTGAAAAAGTAATCTATTAACTAAGTTTTTTTTGGAAAATTATTATTAACAAGAATATAACTAAGTTTTTTTAGATTTTTTTCTGATGGATGTACAATATTAATAATTCTAGTTTTTAAACCTAAAATGATAGTTTTTTTCATAAAGAAAGGATGATTGGAGTAATAATTTATACATCTTCCCGAACTGGTCGGTTTGATGTGCCAATCAATAATTAAAGTATTATTCCTGTTAATCAATTTCATGTCTAAAAATGGAACATTATTATTAATTTCATATTCTATGTTAGGATCATAATTGTTAAAAATATTTAGAATGTTGTCTCTTTGATTAATAGAACCAATTAAAATTATGTCATCTACATATTTTTTTATTAAAGTAACTTCAAAATTAAGTTTTGGTAGACTAGTGTCTATGAGACTAGAACAATTTGGGCTAGAATAGGACTTAACGGAGATTCCATAGGTGTACCAAAAACTTTGAAATGTGAAATAAGTGTCATTAAAAATAAATTTAATTATGTTAATGAAAGTGTATTGGGAATGTTACAGTGAGCCTGGATAACTGTCCATTTTTTATTTATAATTTCTAAAATTAAGTTTAATGGTATATTGGTGAACAAAGAGACAACATCTAGTGAAAACAAAGCATTATTAATTGGAATTTTGAAGTTATTGTAAATTTTTGAAATTGTTCACAGCATTTTACCACCGCATTTCTCAACACACAGTGGAAAACTCCGGTAGCATTTAACCATTATCGTCTCAATTGGGGTTTTACTAAAACGTCTTCATACAACATTTAAATACTCTTTTTCAAGGTACACAACGCTCTACTACAATTCCAGTGGCGTAACATTTGCACTAATTTACACTGTTTCGTGCGAACTCATGTTCATTTACCATCCAATATACGTTCTACCGTTGACTGAAAATGATTTTTTACTCAATGGTTCTACGCACAATACAAGACTGCACATCTTGTTATAAACATCTTGTAAATAAACTGAAGTATGAACTATTGGAGCACTCGCAGACAATGTACAGGTATCGCATGAGGTAAAAATTGCACCTTCAGTTAATTTTATTAATAAATTCATATGAATTTGAAGTTAGGTTGTTGATAAAACATATTGTTACATTTACCGGACCCATTTGGACAACAATGGGCCTCAAAGCATTAGCTGATATGAATCTTACGTAAGCAATACATTCTGAGTAGTACTGGATTGAGCACCATTATTCGAAACTTAAGAGTTTATTGTGTAGGACTAACAATCGCTGCAGTTGATGCACTGAACACCGCTGGGTAGAAAAAAAAATAACAATTATATTTTTAATATAAGTTTCTGTTTTGAACTCTAGCAAAGTACAGGTCGTAGGTTCAAATCCTGCCTACTCGAGGTAAACTTTTTATTTGTGTATTTAATAAAATTAATAATAATTTTTAATTATATTTTTATGATTGCAATCTTTTTAAAAATTTCCATTACAAGTAAAGTGATTAAGAATACATGTAAGACCATTATTAAAAGTAATAACATTAATATATTATAGCGATTTATGGGATTACTTACGCTGGTATTATTTAAAAACGTAGTTCTAAAAACGTAATTATTCAATACTTAGTTAAATGTTACTGCATTAGGCATTATTTTTATAAATGTGAAAACAATGAATGCATGCGTCCACAAATTAGAACTATCGTTCTACTTACAAAGTACTCTAAAATTTTGGAATTATTTTTTCATTCAATTCAACTTCCAACAACTAATTCTCTAACTGAATTTATTGTCCATTTAGTAAGTGCACTCTCTTCTGAATTATTTAAGCACCAATGATAAACGCATTCTAAACGATCTATTGTTATGTCCCAATCTCTATATAGCGACACCAGAAATGGTTAAACTGAAATTCTACTTCTGAAAGTTAACTTTCGTTACGTTACAAAAAATTAAAATACGCTTTATAACACCATTCAAAATTATGGTGTTTATGAACTTGCGTTCTCTATGCTAATGTACACTCAATTAACTTCTTGCATTTTAAATACAACAGCAATATTGTCATAAATATGTACTTTACTTTTGACCAAATTATCTATTGCACCTATTACATACATAATCTATCAAAATTTAAAATGAGGTTTAAATGTTAACAAAACTGTATCACATCAGAATTGAAAGGTATCTTTCATTTGAAACTATTGAACATAATAACAAAAGAAATTCATTTTGGGTCCACTGGGTGTGTTTAGGGAATGCAACTGTTGTAAAACAACAGTCAACGTGTCATCCTGTGCTTACTATCAACAGTTGAACGGTGTAAACACGATACACAAGTGTAGACATTATGTCACACATTATTGGTGTAGAGGAAAAGGAAAAGGCCACGTATTTCATTCCCTCCCCAAGGGGGAGGGCGGCCTGTTCGAGCTTTCCGAGCTTCTTCAGCCATAATCATGGATTCCCAGCATTAAGGGTGGTGTGGTCAGGATAGGATCGGAAGGAACGGAGTTAGGGTTCTGAGGGGGAAAATACAACTCCAGCATTCGCCTAAGTAGCCCCACTTAGTATGCATGTACGCAGTGACCATGTCGCTACATGTGTATGAGAAAACCCCCTGAAAAAGTCTATTACGCGGTAGACTGTAACGGGAATCGAATTACTTCTCGAATGCTAAGCAGGTCGTGTCACCACTACGCTACCAGATCGGTTATTGGTGTAGATCACTGAACTGTACTTATACTGGAACGCGCATTGGCTGTCTCTAACATGGAAAAGCCGGGAGGCGAGAGGGATAGCGCGCAAGGGTCACTTCTGTCTTTTTTGTAATGCTTTGGGAATGTGCTGCGCAAGAGTGGAGGAAACGTTAAAGCACCTGACTCCGAAACAAACTAATCAAAATATAACTTCAAATCGGCAATTATCAATAAATTATAAATTATTGATTTTTACCATACTGTTATAGTTTGTTGCATTTATACACCAACTTATATAATGTTGTTATCACGTTTGTTTTTTACAATTATATTTTTATACATCTTTATGAGAGTAGGTAAAATAGGTTTCAATGGATATTTGTAAATTCCCATGTTATTAACAAATTATCATTGAAAACTAATCATTAAGTATTCAAACATAACAAATCTTTTCGTACATTGCGACATGACAATCGACCGCTCTACGCTTGCGCGTACGCTCGAGAGTAGGAAAGACATGTCTCTTGCGGCCCTCTCTCTCGGATCTGGCTGGTGGCCACAGCGCGCGTTCCAGTATAAGTACAGTTCAGTGGTGTAGAGGTACAGATTATGTTATTTGTCAGAATTATACGCCGCGATAAGAAATACCCGACACAGCCGCTCTTATAAAACATGACGTTAGCAACCATTTGCCGCAACATATGTGATAGTGCGCCCATATTAAACATAACCTCAGATTTAAAATTTGACGTTACATGTTTATGAGTGGAAAGAAAGGGAACGCCGCTCCTATGAAACATGTCGTCAGTAACCATTTGAGCAACACATGATAGTATACCGATACTAAACAGAAAATTGTAGTGTTATTCATAATTGTTAATTGCTAGTAACAATTTGTAAAACAAAATAAATCATTTTTCAATTTGTTTTTTTTTTGTTCTTTGTGTAATTTCAAATAATTTGGACACTCCCAAACATTAAACGTCAAATGTCCATTTTTGAGGTTATATTTAGTATGGGCGTGCTATCATATATGTTGCGGCAAATGGTTACATCTTGTTTCATAAAAACGGCTGTGTCAATGATTATTGATATCCCTTACTATTAGGTTGTATAAGCTGTACAAGTTGAGTTTGAACTTTCGTCGGTTGAAAGCAAAATTTACAACACAATTTTGCATTCAACGGACGGTTCAAACTTAACCATTAGTCAACTAGACTTTATACTTAGTGTTGTTAACTATGACTGATCCATTTATTTTGGAATACTTTTTGGTAGAAGAAATTGATGTTGCAAATCTCTGTTAGAAAAACATTAATTTCAGTTAAATGACGACGGCTCAAATCCTTTAGACATTTCAATACCAGACAAAGTACCACAGGATGTATACTGGACAATTTCCTATTAGAGAATTGCTGCAGGTGAAGAAGAGAACATTTAAGTAATATGAATCCTTCTGAAAATTTGGATGATATGGATAATGGACGCTAACACTAAATTAAATAATGCCACTGCCGTATCAGCCAAACGGGGTTTTATAGTAACATTATGGTATCCTGTCAATATTAATTATTTCAGTTATTACGTTGATTATCAATATTGTTTGAATAGAGCTAATTTTTTCAATATATATATATATATATATATATATATATATATATATATATATATATATATATTCTCTCAATTCGCCTCAGTTTTTTTAATTGTTCCAACCTTACTTCTACTTACAACTATCGCTTTCTTTACATATCTAATTTTTTTTTGCTTTCTCTGGTATGAGAGGTATCCGTAGAAGTAGCTTTGTTTGATCATTAGTTACTGAACTGGTGTTTCTCTGGATACGTCTAAATTTTCAGAACAATTTGCTATAGGTATAAAAACAATGAGATTAGTGTGATTGACAGTCCTCTGCAAATATGTTGTAATATTACCACTAAATTCTTCCACGTCCAGTTCGTATTTCTTTACAGTTATTTCTGATTTGATTGAAGGTGTACTTCATAGTCCGCATTTGCCTATCTAATAAATCACCTTCAACAAATTATCTATGTTTTTTCATAATCTCGGCTATTTGTGACCACAGCATTTCATTTTTAATGGCACGATTCCACTTTAAACTACAACTTCCTCTTCCGGCTGTTTTTTCTTCTGTAGTATGTGCACTTCTTCTTCTTTCTCTAGTCCTTTTGCTCTTTCAGGGGTCGGATTGTGGGTCCAGTGCTTTTCTACCCAATCCTTCCATACTTTTCTGTCTGCTGCTAGTAATTTCATCTCTGTGAGGGGTTTCCCATTTTATTTTCCTATAGCTTCTAGTTGTTCCATCCAGCTCTTTCTTGGTCTTCTTCTTCCTCTTTTCCCTTTCCCCATTTCCATTATTCTTTTTGCTAAACTTTCCTTTCTCGTTCTAGATAATTTAATTGTTTTCTTATTATTCCTTACGTTATCGGTGATTGCTTCACGATTTCTCTTATTTGTTGATTTCTGTGTATGTTCCCACTCGGTGATACCAGAGATCTTTCTCATGTGTTTCATTTCAATTGAGTTCAACTTCTCTTTATGTTTTTTAGTAAGGTTCAGATTTCAGCTGCGTATGTCGTTGTCGGTACCGTTATTGCATTATGAATTTTTGTGTTCACATCAATTTCTATTAGCGTGTTTCCTAGAATCGTTTTATTTATTGTATAATAAATCCTCGTTGCTTTATTTTCCCTACTCGTTACTTCTGTGTCTATTTTTCCATCTTTGTTATTATGGACCCTAAATATTCCTATGTTGTAAGTTTTTCTATCGGTATGCCCCTGCAAGTGATCTCTATTTCCCCTTAATTACCATTAGCTTCGTCTTACACATGTTAATTTCCATTTTCTCGTTATGTATCTCATTGCCCCAGCTATACAATAGTTTCTGCATTTTATCCTTTAAGTCTGCTCCTAGAACCATGTGATCCGCGTACAGCAAACCACTAACTATTGCTATGGGCACTGGATTTTTGTACCCTACTACGGTTTCCAATTCTGTTTTGGTTTGGATTGTTTTTACAATTTTGTCCATTATTATTATGAAAAGTAGTGGAACTTAAACTGCCCCGCTGTTTTATGCCTCTCTTCATCTCAAATATTTCTGATTTTTGCCCGGTTATTCGTACTTTGCTTTTTGTTGTATTTATTACGCTTCGTATCATTCTTCTTAACTGGTGTGGAACTTCAAGCTCTTCTAATGTGTCCAATACTATTTGTCTATTTACCGTATCGACCGCTGGTTTTAAATCTAAAAATATCATATATAATTGCTTTCCTTCCTCTAGCTTCGTGTGTATTACGGTTCTTAATATATAGCTGTTTTCGTTCGCTTGCCTTCCTGGGCGAAATTCAGATTGTTCCCCTTCTAATTTGTATTCCACGCAGTCTCTCAGTCTTCTTCATTTATTCTATACAGTTTGTGTTATCTGTGCCAGGCATATGGCTCTGTAGTTCTCGCATTTTGATGTATCTCATTTTTTATAGATTGGAACTATTAAGTTAATTTCCCATTCCTTTGGTATTCTCTTCTGCCTCCATGCCTCCCTGAAAATGTTCCACAGTCATTCCTTCCTTCTTCTACTAGACCTTTTATCATTTCTGATGTTATCTCTTCTTCTCCGCTAGCCTTTCCCATTTTCATATTATCTATTGCCTTCTAAAGTTCTTCCATTGTTATCTCCTGGTTTACATTTGTGTTTTCTTCCTCTTCTCTTCTTTCCTCAGTTACTTCTCTAAATTTATCCTCATACAACTCTTTCCATGTTTCTAATATGTCTACCATTTCCGTTTTAATTTCGTTGTGTTTATTTTATTGCATTCAGTTGTTCTCTGTTTGGCTCCCCTTAATTTTTGTATGTTTGTCCAGAATTTTTTGGCGTCCACTCCACAATTGTCATTTATTTCTTCTAATTCGCATTCTTTCCTTCCTTGATCGCTTTCTTTACTTTATTACTTTTTTATTTATAGCTTTTGGCTGTCTTCCCTCCCCTGATTTCTTAAGTACGTCTTCCATGCTTGCTTCTTTTCTTTGATTAGTTTCCTTATCTCTTCCGTCCACCATTTCGCGCTCTTAAGGTTTTTACAGATTTTTCTTCTTCCACATACTACTTCCGCTGCTCTTATTGTTTTCTTTAAATATTTTTCATCTAGTCTCCAAAGCTGAATAGTCTATTTGTGTCTTCTTGGTACTCTTTCTGGTATTCTTCCATTTTTAACTTACGATGCTATTTTATTGTATTCTTTTTCGTCTGTTTTGTTAATTTTTGTTACCAATAGTGCTACCACTAATCTATGACTTGTTCCTAATTCTGCTTCTTTTCTTGTTCAAATGTTTGAGACTTCTTGAGTGTACTATATAGCCTACTGTACTCTTTGCGTTGCGTTCTTCTGCTACGATGGCATATATATATATATATATATATATATATATATATATATATATATATATATATATATATATATATATATATAGGACCGCCATAAAGTTGGACACACATGAGAAAAAATGTTATTATTGAAATTTCTGAAAAAATCTATTCGCGATTCGTTTCTGCATGTCTGACAACCAAAAAATCCATTGTACCATTTGTCACGTGACCATAGATTTGGCGGAAATTTCGAAAAATGTTAACCGTAGTGCAGAAAAATAGGTCAAATTAACAAGATATCGAAAAATTGTATTAAGAAAATGTATTTAGAATAGAACAGTGGCCCATATACCAATTTTCAACTAAATCAGAAAAAAATAAAAAATACCATTTATTCCCCTCTGCTTTTATTACGAAACATCATAAAATCTTGTTTTACCTGGAAATAACATGAATTACATCCTTTTAGGTCAAAATTAACTCAAATATTTGTAAAATAGACAATTTTTGAGAGGAAAATGTAGAAAAGACGATGTAGCCTCGTCACTGGTTGTGTTCATGCCCTGTATATTGAAGCGCATGAGCTGATCTAATATTTTTAACTGGTAACTAAAATGTAAGCGAACTAATATTTGTAATTAAAACTTAACAACACATTATTTATCCTTATTAAATTTAATATTGATTAGTACATTTGAAATAAGCCATATTTTTGAATTTAATAAGTTGGCTTTGAAAAATCATATATTTCGGCTTATAAGGAAGAAAATTATTGGTCTTTAAAGTGCACCTCATAATTTAAAATACATAAAGTTAGGTAATTTATGTTGTTAAAACTATTTCCAGGTAAAACAAGATTTTATCATGTGTCGTAATAAAATCAGAGGGGAATAAATGGTATTTTAATTTTTTTTCTGATTTGGTTGAAAATTGGGTTATGGAGTCTTTGTTACATTCTAAATACATTTTCTTAACACAATTTTTCGATATCTATTTGACTCATTTTTTGGCATCACAGTTAACATTTTTCAAAATTCCCGCCAAATCTATGATCACGTGACAAATATCTCAATGAATTTTTTGTTGTCAGACATGCAGAAACGAACCGCCAATAGAGTTCATCAGAAATTTCAATAATAAAAATTTTTCCCTTATGTGCCAACTTTATGGCGGTCCCTGTATATACATATATATATATATATATATATATATATATATATATATATATATATATACTATCTTCCTCCTCTTGCTTCCACACTGTATTGCCTATTAAGTGATTACTCTGGAAAAATTCTATCATTCTGGCGCCGTTCCTATTTACTATCTCCAATGCAGCCTAGACCCCTATTGGTGTCCTTCCCCACTCTGGAACTCCATTCTCCCATGATAATTATTGCATCTGATTCTTCTCTTTCTTCATCCAGAGTTTCTTGTAGCG
The DNA here is from genome assembly GCA_036346205.1 of Vesta saturnalis. Lineage (NCBI taxonomy): Eukaryota > Metazoa > Arthropoda > Insecta > Coleoptera > Lampyridae > Vesta > Vesta saturnalis. The sequence goes on along the minus strand of JARFJB010002231.1, from coordinate 16,878,708 downwards.
TATTATAGAATTCTTACACTTCTTTGGTTCGCGATCCTTCCACCGGTGCGTATACTTGAATTATCTTCGTTATTTGCGTTAGATTCATTGATATGGTCACGATTCTGAGTTGATTGGTCTGTTTTCTAATTTGCTTGCCCATCTCTTCTGTCAGTATTATTCCTACCCCTTCACTTGTTGTCTTATCCATCTTCACTCCTAAGTAGTACAATAACTCTCATTACTTCATCTCCCTTTCCCTTCGTTCCACTTATTCCTAATATTTGTAATTTATTCTCCTCCATTTCCTCCACTAATTCCATCTCTTTTCCTACCAGTATATGTATACTCACTTCCATAAAAATTGCAACACCTAGAATTTGTTGAACGATTTTATTGAAATTTTCGTCAACGATGTCTTTCATTAGAACAAACGATTAAAATTTGAATAAAATCTAGGTAGTAATTTTTTTTTTGTTTTGTTTTTTCCTTTGCCCTTAGAAACAATAAATTTGAAAAAATAAACCAATCAGTGTGTAATTAGCTGTCAATTTTCCAAATTGTTTGTTCACAATTTCGTTCTGAACTTGGGAACAATGCCAAGAGTACGCCAACATCAACATGTTCCCAATTGACTGAATTTGAACGTTGCCCTATTATTGGCATGAGAGGCCGGACTTTCGCTAAGAGAAATTGCTCGTCGTGTAAACCGAAATGTTACAATGGTATCGAGATGTTGGTCCAAATGGTCCAAGGAAGGGGTGCAACTACGTCGACCTGGATCTGGACGCCCGCAGGGCTACAGATCGCGAAGAACGTCGCTTAAGACTTTTGGCCACAGGAGACAGATTTTCAACAACTAGATCGATTGCAAGTAATTGGATGAGAGGTGTAGGACCCAGAATGTCAACATCATCTGTTTATCGCCGGATAAGGTCTTATGGGCTGCGTTCATATCGTCCATTTTCGTGTCTTCCTCTTACACCACTTCACCGTCTACGCAGGCTAGAATGGAGTAACGAAAGAGCGAATTCGGCGCAAGAATGGCATCGAATTGTGTTTAGTGACGAGTCCCGATTTTGCTTGCACTATGGTCGTAGGAAGGTCAGACGGATGCGTGGAGAACGTAAAAATCCAACATTTTTTGTGGAACGCAACACAGCCGTCACATAAGGAGTGATGATATGGCATGCAATATGTTACGGTAGCACATCTCCCTTGGTCTTCATCGATGGTAACTTAAACGCTGCTGGTTATATTGCCAATGTGCTAGAACCCGTTGCGCTTCCATATCTTCAGGGGCTGAAAAATCCCATTTTCCAACAGGATAATGTGCGACCTCATACGGCAAGGGCTACAACACGTTTTTTTGGAAGAAGCTATCATTGCCGTCCTCCCATGGCCTGCTCGGTCGCCTGATCTGTCGCCCATTGAACATGTGTGAGATGAGGTCGGTAGGCGACTGGGTAATTTACCACACCCTCCAGATAACTTACACGATCTCCGGCTACGGATTCAAGAAGCTTGGGTTGAATACCACAGGCAGCTATAGATCAGTTGATTGATAGCATGCCACGCCGTCTAAATGAGTGCATTACAAATCGTAGCGGAGCAACTCATTAATGAAGAAAACATTTTTAGTTTTTGTTCTTTTGTTTTCAATTTTTAATCGTTTGTTTGTTCTAATGAAAGACATCGTTGACGAAAATTTTAATAAAATCGTTCAATAAATTCTAGGTGTTGAAATTTTTATGGAAGTCAGTATATATTCCAAATCTCTAATCCTATTTTCCTATTTTCTTGTATTATTTCTGTTACCTTTTTCGTGTTTATTTTCTTTCTTTTATGTTTGTTTTATAAAATCATGTTCTTTTCCATTGCTTTCCGTTAACCATGGATCTGTCTTTCTCTTGATTCTTGCTAGTTTTTTGGCGTTTGTTGCGGGCTATTCGTTTTCATAACATTACTAAGCGTTTTATTCAGATCTTCCTCCTCCTTTTCTGAGCCTTCTATGCTGATTGGTGCTATCATTGTTTGCATCCAGTGCTTCCTCTTTTTACCTTAGTTCCCATAGGTGTCTATGCTTTTTCCTCATCGGTAGATCTATTTCTTTTCTTCTGCTCCTCTATGTCCTTCATGTTAGGCTGATCTTTCCCTTCTTTTTCTTGAGCTTCCAAAATCCAAATCTATCTCCATTTCTTCTTCTTATACTATTAATTTGTCCCTTCTTATTATGGCTTTTAATCCCTTATTTCCGGCTTGCATCATATATGGTACTAAATGGTTCCTCGCCTCTCTTGTCTTCTTATGCTGGTTCTCATTTACTCCCGATAATGTTCGGGTCAATTTCCTTTGGTGTCTTAAGATCTCGTTTTTATTCATTACTGTTGTCAGCCCCACCTTTATAGGTCTATTTTCACTTCCCTTTTTAACGCCAAGTCTATTTATGCAGTCTACCTCCTTGTCTTCCACTTGCATCTCCATTCTACTTTTAATTTCATCCATAAATTTCCCTTTAAGGTTTGCCTGTCTTCATTATTTTCCTCAGGGATTCCGAAAATTATTAGGTTTCTTCTCTTCAATTCGTTATCTAACTTTTCTATCCTCATTGCTTGATTATTTATGGTTTCCTCTATCTTTTTTATTTCAGCCGCTTGATTATTCGTGTTTCTGTTTACCGCATCAATTTTTTCCCCTCATTTGCATTAACTTCGCCATAATAACTTGTAACGTTACTTCTTTGCTTGCAGCCATTGCTTAGTTAGTATCGTCTTAGATGTTGAAAAATGCCCCTGCACTGTTTACTCGATCGCGGCGATTCTGCGTTAGTCTCGACGACTCGGTCGGCCTCGCTCTTATCAGAGCTCCGAGTGTTCTTGCTATTCTACAACTATTTTATTCTAGTTATCTCTGCCTCCTACCTTTACCGTTTCTGTGTTCTTTATTTGTAAGTTCTTATTCACTTTTCTAAATATTTTCGCACTCTTTCCCGATGGAATATGAATATACGTAACTAACGATTTTTACGGCCGTAACTCGTCACTTACCAGGACCGGACTCAGTAATGCACAAGAATTTTGAATGTTTAAAAATTACAATCGTGTTGAGTAAATCTATAATGCACATATTTACTGTTAATCTGCTTTGGAAACCATTGATTATTTTTAGATAAATTGATTTTTCAGCAAAAACTAAGGGGAGTCTTTCATATAAATTTGTGTTCGAAACCACCATCTCTCCAAGTTACAACCCGTTACAGTTAGCGGAAAAAGTTGTTTTTATTTAATATCTTCACTATAGAACAATTTAGAATGAAATGCATACATTTTTCTACTTAAGAAAATGATTTAGAGAGACAGATTATTGTTTGTTAAAAAAAATGAAGTAGGCCGATCTCAAATGTCATAGTGGCAAATAGTTTCATTGACCTGGTTTTTGTAGACCTTTGTAATTACTTAAAACAGTTTGCACAATAACTAATAAAACTTTATTAAAAAATTGGCACCTTTATTTAGTCCAAAAATGTTGTAAACTAGGAAATTTCACAATAACAAATTGAACAATAATTATTGCACTCTCTTAATAAATTTATTTGCCGATTGCCCTAAACAAAACAAGGTAATTATTACGGGAATAATGTTATTAGGAGATGGAAAGACCGGCCTTAAAATAACTATGGTAACAAAATATTAATACAAAGTTTACAATAAATGTTGTAAATGACGTCTCTCAGATAAAACGCACGCCTCTACTCTTCGTCTCATTTAACTCCATATTCTCTGAAATAATCCGGGGGTATTTCTAATAATCTCATGTGATGCGATGATACAATCGCTTAAATCATTGATATCTTCAACGGAAGTTGAATAAACCAGCGTTTAGGAATACCCCAAATTAAATAATCTAACGGATTTAATTCTGGAGATCGGGTGACCAACTCTGCGGACTTCCTTTCCGTATCCAACGATTAGCATAAGTTTCGTCTAAGTACCGACCGGCGTTAATACTAAAATGGGCTGGAGCGCCACCATGAATAAAGCATAGTTCTTGCCTAATTTATAGACGCACATCTTCAAGAAGGGTGGACAACACTTTTTCACGGTCGTAGCGGTTTTAATCTAGTCTTATGGGTAGAAAATGTGGTCAAAGTAAATAAAAACAATGACACTACGCCCCACATTTAATGAATATTAGTTTTGAAAATTGGAATAGAAATAATTTCAGCCCATATGTGATTATTATGGAAATTTTGGATAGAATCTCGTGAAAAGATAGCCTCGTCAGTAAACAAAATACTTAATAAGAACTGTGTGATCATCTGAAGCATTATGGACAAAAAATTAAATGCGGTACTAAATCTCGAGGTAAGAGGGCTTTAGTGGTAGGGATACAACATGTGTTTTTTCTAAATCCTAAATACCGTGGAATTAATCACATTCAACTGCTCGGCAACTTTTCTCGTACTTGTTGCGAACGATTCTTCAATTAAATTAAGAACAGTCTCATCTATCGCTAAAGTTCTTACCTCTCTAGAACAGCCGCAATCGACAGCTGTTCTTGAAAAATTTCCTTCTTCTCGAAGAAGTTGAATACGTGCGAATATGCTACGACTGGGTAAAGTTCGTTCTGGGTATTATTCAGTGTAAAGCCTCTAAGTTCTTAATTTGTATTGTTTACTATTTTATTTACTTAATTGGTTTCAATTCTACAAAGTTTAAAAAAAAAATGAGTAATATTTTATTTTTCTGTGGTAAAACTGTTTGAATTCGTGTTTCTGAAGTAGAAAAATGTAAACGCAATAAAGGACGTAAAATATTACAAGGGGTTTTCACCCCCTTGTATAACATTGCAGGGTTACAAAAACCGCCAAAAAATATCATTTTATAGGCAACAATTATCTGCCAAATTTCATTTGTCTAAATTCTTCCATAGTGGGTACATTAAATAAAAACAATTTTTCCCTAACTTTAAGGGGCATTAAAGGGCTTACTTTTTGCTGAAAAATCACCCTTGTGAAATATTTGGCATCAATTTAGAAACACCCGGTATAATGATTTAATAGCACTACATTGCCATTTCCTTTATTTTGCATTTACAGTAAATTAAAATATCTACAATCGAATGAGGTTAAGACATAATGCTGTCTAAAATCAATGTAAATTTTCCCGCTGAATATAATATTCAACGGTTCGCAGTCAGCACTTGTCCAAAATTATCCTTTAGGAAATTATGTTTGCAACGGTTGTCAACAGTTGAGCCCCCTAAACGTCCCAATTTCTAAAACAAGAGAAAAATTATAATAATGTCATTAAAAATAACGGTTGTCTTTCAAAATGTTTACCAGACTGCGCAGGCCTCACAGTAATTTTTGGAGCAATTGACAGTCAATAAGTAATAAATATGTTTTTCATATAGCTGCATTACTAATTACCTGTATGAATAGCTGGTCAATGGATATTCTTCAGCCTAGAAATCGGCAACACCAGTAATTTCTCAAATGTCTCTTCGATTAGGATAATCAATACTACAGAAGGTACACACAATTGCATTACATAATTGAACAATTTCTTTAAAGCTCAAACCTAAAGAGCAACAAAATTAAGTCATGGATAAAAATAAACGTATCAAAAATCGTTATTCAGTGAATATAGCTTTTTAGCGAGATACCGAGTGCTTTCAAGGATAGTTTTATACTTAAAGACACCATCCATTGATCAAGTACAAAAGGCTGTCTAAGATAATAGATTGCAGTCCTGAAGGATAAAAGCACTATCTTAAATATAGCTCATGACAAATAAAAATTTCTGGTGTAGAGCACCACATGACCTTCCCACTTATGTTTAAGTTAGCATCTTGATGTCTATTAAAGGAGCAGCTAAAAATAGGAATGGGCTCCATGATCTATTTTAGGTTATTATCTAATCTACTTTTTTTAGGTTACAGTAGTTTTGTTTACATAATCTAAACTAGATATACAGAACTACTGTAACCCAACAGAAAAAATAATTGAAAAACCACTACCATTAGACCAAAAGTTTGTAAGTGCATGCGCAGATGCGTTATTCATGAAGCCCATTCATATCTTTAGCTGTTCCTTCTGTCTGTCATGAAGTTTTAAACGTCTGTTTGACACAGATTATAGTTTTTGCTTTTACAATGTTGCCTATTTTCCTAATAAAAAGGTTTGCACAATTATCCCAAACATAATGTTATTAGAATGATTTCGTTTCTTTTAATTTCCATCTTGTAGGTTGGAAGGTGGTTTGGTGTTCCACACCAGATATTTTTAGTATAACTATGCAACCTCTTTTTCATACATCCATAACGAAAACAGGCAACATTGTAAAAAACAAAAACAATAATCTATATGAGAATAACGTTTAAAATTTCATGGCAGATAGAGATTAATATACATAAACACATGTAAACAAAATTCCAAAGCCGCCCGCTGATATAAGACATCAATACTATAGTTTAACCATTTTCGTTTATATTTAATTAATTTTTAGACTTATCTTACGTTATATTAAGAAACTTTATAAAGAAAAGCTATGTAAAATTAAATTTTCTTTAAAAAATGTCCACACTTTTTCTTATAAACTTAAAAGTTATTCATATATTGAACAAATGCCCCTAATAAGCCTCCTATTTTTGGTTCTGGATACTAACATACATCCACACACAGAGACACACACACTCACATCCAGCCAGCCTAGCTGATCTTTGCGAAACTTGGTCAAAAGTTGTATGAAGAGCTAATAAGTCGCTTTAGTAAAAAAAACGTCGATTACATAACCTTCCATACCTACTTATGTATATATAGGTTAGAATGTAAAAAACAGAACTTGGGAAAGTGACTGATGTTACTAATTCTATTCACTACAAATATCGGGAACATATACATCAGTCGACGTTAAGGAGAAGTAATTCTATGATTTAAAAAATTACTTTAAAAGTGTTTGGCTTAATAAAATAAATTTAAACAATATGAGAAATAAGTAATCAACAATTTTTTGTGCTATTGTAAGAATGTGTAACAAATGTACTTACTTCTCAATAAACTCGTTTCAGGAAATTCAAACATGTCCGACTTACCCTGTAACAAGAGAATAATCCATTAGTAATCTTTATTTAAATTGAAATAATAATAAGTTAAATTCTTGCTATGGAATTCTTCAGTATACTATTGCCAAATGTTAACTGAAATCAGCATCTGCTAAAGTGCTGGTCCTTAAATATTTTCATTTTGACGCATTTTAATACTGATATGTTACGTATCGGTATTAGTTAGGGTAGAAATGTTCATAAGCCCAGGTTGAATTCAATATGCGCAATTTATCATTCTTAATGTGGTGTATACCGAGTTCGTGTACAAGTGATAACACGATCTACTTTGCATTTGAGAGTTAAGGGGCCGATTACCGTTGTCGTCTTCCCCTCATACATATATAGTATATTGGCATGATCACTGCGTATACGCACATCATATGCGGATATTTAAGCAAATGATGAGGTAGTAGGTTTCTCATCAGAACCCTAACTCCACCTTGTATTATTATTATTATTATCACAAAAATAGCCACATATACGCAGGTAATTAGTAATAGCTTAAGCCTTTTACATACAAAATAAGAATACGTAAGATTATAAAAATCTATTATTATTTCTAAATAGCCGATTCGGCGCCGCTGTTTCAGCGCCGGACCGTTTCAACGACGGCCGTGTCAGCGCCGGCCCATTTCAGCCACATGAAGTTGTGCTAAGTTAAATATTGAAATACGATTTAGTTTGGAAAATATTTTTTTATCCGGTTCTGTCAAAAAATGACGTTTTATAAATTAGACAAACAATACCTTTTTTGTTTTGAAACTTCATTTGGTGTAATGAAATTTGAAAATTAAATCGAATTTATTTAGGGTTTGTAACTACTAACATGCCATACTAAGGTTGTCCTAAAGTGAGTAACGAAGCGGTTTTTACGGAAATACAAATATCGTTAAATCTTTGGGGTGTAATTTATAATAGGCATTCTACTATTATTAAAATAAGAGCAAAATTTTGAAAATTCTTTCCTACGCACTCCAAATATGTATAGTATTATAAAAAGTTTTAACGCTTGTAAATGTTTTTATACATTCATAATTTTTATTTTTACTTATAGTATTCCTGAACACGCTACGATTTGCCTAACGTGCTAAAGCACTCAGGAACACTGGAAGAGTTTAGAGATATTGTTAAGCTGCCAAAAAATGTTGATGAATGGCTACTTTAAACTTGCTTAAGTTAAAGTTTGGAGGAAAACGGGAACTGGGTAATGCATTCCACAATTTGGTCGCCGTGTGGGAAAATGTACGTAATTATGGTGCGAATGGGCAAAGCAAGTGTTCCTAGCGAAGATGGCCTGCGAAGATACTGAGGAGTGTATTTCGGAAGCACAATTACCATGGTAATAGCGATAGAACAAAGAAAGAACCGAAACTATTCTTCTATGCTCAAGAGGCTGTAGGTCAGAAGTCAGAGACGGGTCATTTATAAGCCTGATAGCTCTTTTTTAGATGCGGTTTACCATATCAAAGGCGTATTGGGGAACATTGACAGAGAGGCGGGAATTTTATTCCAGATGAGGTAGAATTTGAGCCTTATACAGTAAAAGGAGTTGTGATGCGAAATACTGTTTAGATCTGTATAGAAAGCCTAATTTACGGGGAGCTGTTTAGCTGGCTGACAAAAGGTGGTCAACCTATGAAAGGTTCAATGACCCTGTTCATGAGCGTATCGGATAATCGCAACGAAGTGAGCTTGGCAAGTAGGCACTTGTACCAAACCTGGTCAAAAGCCTTCGAAATATCTAAAGCTACTACGACTGTTTCACCGGACCTCTCCAATGTGTTATTCAATTCAATTCAATTCAATTCAATATATATTTATTGTCCCATAATCGATATTTTACAAGTAGTATTTTATCGACATTCCTCCAGGTGTCCAATCAACGCCCTGTAGAAATGCTTACATTCCTGATTCAACAATAATGCTCCTTAACTAGGGTAGGGAAGGGGCTCGCCGAGCTCCGGGGTAGTGTGAAACCCTGTGCAAGCAATCCTGAATTAAATAAAGAACACGCTGCTCCGCTTGCCTCCTCCTCGTGTTACCTATATTAAGATGTTGGAGTCGTCGCCGAGGCGGCGGCTCCTCATCTGTACTCGGCTATTCCTCGTCCTTTAATTAAGGACACCGCAGGTGCCTGTGTACGGGCTATTCCGCACCCGTCCTAAATCGTATTGTCTAAGATGCGGCAATCGCATCTGTGCGTAAGCTAATCCTACGCCCGTTCCTACCTTCTTATCTTTAACTAAGCTACCTAGGCAGCTGTCCGCCGGATAATCCTGCGGCCGCCTATTCCTAATTTAAGAATTACTCTAAACCTGCTCAGATGCAGGTTGTGAAGCGGCTGCCCGCCTCCCGCCCTTATGTTCCTTATCTAAAGGCGTCACATGACACCTGTACGCGGCCTAACACCGCGCCCTTTCCTATATTTCTTAACTAAGACCCCAATGGGAGTCCGAGCGACGGCTACTCCGACGCCCCGTGCCTATTTCTTAAATCTACCTTACGAAATATTTAAGAATCCTGGGCTTCCGGACGTAGCCGGCGGCCCAGTCGTCTGTGCACGAGTGATGCTCGTGCCCTCTATTTAAATTAATATTAAGTATCTATTCTAAGTAAGTCGCCCTTGTTCCACGTAGTGGTAAGGGGCGGCTGTACGCGAGCGCAACTCGCGTCCGTATCCTTACTCTTATTCTATTAAAAACTTCCTTCTCCCCAGAGTTGGAGCGAGGGGAAAAGAAAATTTGTGCGACGGTGAAGCCTTCGCCCGTTTTAGTTACTTAATCTACGTTCTTAATTTCAAACCGGGTTTTTTTAATTTCAAAAAAAATTCTTAAAAAAAAAGTTGGTTCAAAAAAAAAAAATTTGAAATTTAAAATAAAAAAATTTTAAACCAAATTTCATTTTAAAAAATTTTTAAAAATTTTAAAATTTTATTTTAAAAAAAAATAAAAGTTTTTAAAAAAAAAATTCCTTGAAAATTTTTAAAATTTTTAACCAAATGAAAAAAAATTTTAAAAAATTTAAAACTCTTTAATTTTAAAAATTTTTTTTAAAAAATTTTTATTTTTTTAAAACCCAAAAGGGTTTTTAAGAAAATTTGAAACTTTTAATTTTTTAAAGTTTTTCTTTCATTCAAAAAATTTTAAATTTTTTTTCAAATTTTTTAATTTTTGGTAACCCTTTAAATAAAATATTTGATTTAATTTTGGAAATTTAAAATTTAAATTGGGTTTAAAATTTTAAATTTAAAGTTAAAATTTTAAGAATTTTTTTAAACAAAAATTTAAATTTAATTGCTTTAAAAAATTTGGGGTTTTTGTTTTAAGCCTTTTAAAAAAAAAGGTTTAAAAAAAAAAATTTTTATTAAAAACGGGTTTAAAAATTAAAATTAATTTAAAAGTTTTATAAAATTTAACGGGAAAAAATTTTAAAAAATTTTTTAAAAATTTTTGTTTAAAAATTTAAAATTTAAATTTAAAAGCAAAAATTTTAAACCAAAATTTTAAAAAAAAGGGAATTTATAAAAAGGAAAAATTTTTTTTTGGCCGGGGTAAAAATTTTTAAAAATTTAAATGTTAATTTTTCCCGAAAAAAAAGGAATTTGAATTTAGGTTTTTTTGAAAACCAAATTTCAAAAAAACCAATTAATTTATTTTAAACTTTTTTTTAAAAAATATTTAAATTTTTTTGGTTTTGTTTTAAAAGGAAAAAAGGTAAAATTTTAAAATTTATTTTAATTTAAAAAAAAAATTTATTGTAAAATTTGAAAAAACAAATAATAAGAATAAAAATTTATTAACTTAAATTAAAGGGAATTTAATTTTTAAATGGAATAATTTTTATGAAACAATTAAAATTGAAAAAATTATTTTTTAAAGGGAAAGAAAAAGTAAAACAATTAATAAAAAAAAATTTTATTTAAATTTTTGGGTTATTAAAGGTTTTAATTTGGGGTAATTAATGGTTTTATTTTTATTATAAATTTATTTTATTTGGTTAAAATTAAATTTAAAAAATTAAAAAGTCACTAAGTAATTTTTGAATTAAGCTATTGAAATAAAATTTAACTATAAAATTGGGGACGTTAAATTTTTTAATTTAATGGGAAAAAAAATTTATTTAAAAAAATTTACCCTTTTATTTTTTGTTTTAAAAAAGTAATATTTTTAACAAAAAGTTTAATGTTTTTAAAATTTTAAAACTTGTTGTCAGTCAACGGGTTTTTTTAATAATTGGGGGAAATTTTAAATAAATTTTTTTAAAAACTTTAAATTTTTTAAAGATTAAGAGGAAAAAAGAAAATTTTTAAACTTCAATTTTTTTCCCCAGGAAAAAAAAGGTTTTTTAAAATTTTACCTAAAGGTAAATTTGGAATTAAATATAAGTTAAAAGGGGAAGAATTTGAATTAAAATCCAATAAAGTCCTTAAATTTTTAAAAAAAAAATTACGGGAAAATAGATTTTCGATAAAAAGGGGAAAAAGATTCCCTTTTGGTTCAAGGGGGTTACCAGAAAGGGAAATAAGAAGACTTTAAAATTTTCCAGGGCTTTTTAAAAATAAAAGAGGGTAAAGAATTTTTTAAATAGTCAAATTAAGGCTATTTAAACAAAAAAGGAAGGGAAAGGGCTTTGAAATTTAAAGAGGGAAATTTAACCGTGGGAAAATTTTAAAGTTTTACCAGAAATTTGGGGAAAATTTTTAAAAAAACTTTCCAAGGTTGACCTGAAAAAAGATTGGTTCAACCCAGGGAAAATATTTTTGGGGAACAAGGCAACATTAGAGCTTAAATTTAAGATCTGCCCCCATTCCAAAAAAATTTTGATTTTTGGCCTTTTTTTAGTTTAAATTTTAGAAATTTTGATAATTGAATCGGAGATCCCAGGGTTTGTTTTAAAAAAGGTATTTTTTAGAAAATAGGTTTAAATTTGGGTGGCGCAAAACCCTTTGGAAAGGTTTAAAAAGGCTTTTTACAAAAAACGTTTTTAAAAAAAAGGGTTAACTTTTAAAAAATTTCAAAATTTTTTCAAATTTTGAAAACTCCAAACTTTACCCAATTTGGAATTAAACTAAATCCTTTGGGTACCAAAATAACCCAAACCCATTTTTGGTTTTATAAATTTTGTTTGAAAGGGCATTGTATACCTTTTTTATGGGTTTTGGAATTTTGGGGGGAGAAGGATTTTGGGGGAATGGGAATTCAAGGAGGAGTTCGGGAAATTTTTTTGGGAAAACAGGGCCCAAACCAGTGTCCCAGGCGGTATTTCCCCTTTTAAAAGAAAAGCTGGGTTTAAGAGGTTCGATTTCCCAGGGTTTTGAACAAAAAATAAAACCTTGGGTAAAAAGATTCAAGGGAAAAATTTTCCAAACGGGAACCGGTTTTCAAAAAATCCCAAAAAATTTTTTTGTACCTTTTGTGTAAGGATTACCCAGGGCTTTTCCTATGACTGGAAGTAAACTTATTGGCCGGTAGGTTTTAGGGTCCGTGGCGTCGCTTCTTCCCGCTTTCGGAATGAATCGCATCGTTTGTAATTTCCAGCATCCGGAAATATTCCCTGTCCAAACACGAGTTGAAAATCTTCAACCAGACATCCGGCGTAGCGTCCAGCGCTTTTAACGCCGCGTCCGGTGGGATCCCGTCGTGTCCCGGTGCTTTTTGGTGCTCATGCGTTTCAATGCCGGATTTCCTCCGCGGTGATGCTTCGGTCGTCCGGTCCGCACATTCCCGGTGTTTCGTGCGCCTTCCTTATTGCCCGGTGAACCGGCTCGTCGCTATTGCGGTCGTCCGTCGGAAAGAACGTTTCCAATAGCGTCTCCGCGGTTTCTAGAGCGCCTGTCGTCATCGACCGTCTTCCCGCCTAACCGTAGTTAGGCCGCGTCTTCCGTTTGCTTACCCCTTAGGATCCTATACGCCGTTCCCCAAGGGTCCTTTCCGGAGTTTTGTGCGCAGTACTCTTTCCACTTCCGCGTGCGGTTTCTTCTATCGTTCGTTTATACCTTGCTCTTATCTCGCGAAATTCCCGTATCCTTTCTTCTTGTCTTCCGGGATCGTAGTGTGTCGTCTCGATTTACGGGCAGCCGGTTAACTTCCCTTCTCAGGGTTGTCAGTTCCGGCGTCCACCACGGCACGCTTTTCCTGTAGCTCTTTTGCGAGGCATCGAAACCTCGCACGCTACCCTTACGGCTTCGTTTAATTTAGCTGCGCACTCCTCCAGGGCATCGTCACTGTCGATTTGAGTTGCTATTTCCCTATGTCGCCTATTTCCGCTCGATATACGCGGTCGAACTCTTCCCACTTCGCCTTACCGTTACAGTACCTCACGGTTTGACCTTCGTCGCTCGTTTTTCGTCAGTTTCCATGATCCACGTGATTAATTTGTGGTCGGACAGCGTTTCTACTTCCGTTACGTTCCATTCGCGGACGGTTATACATTTCTACCGTTCCGAACGTGGCGTCTACGTAACTCGTTCCTCTGGGACCTTCGAACGTCGGTCTCACGTTGTCGTTATACGATATTAAATTCCTAGTTTCGATTATGTCACAAATCGCCCCCCTCGCGTCTTCTTCGTGGGCCCCCACAGCGGTGACTTCGCGTTAAAGTCTCCCGCAAAATCGTGAGTTTTCCGTTTAGTGCCGCGTAACCCGATCGAATTTAGCCAGAGCTCGTCGCCGTCGTATGCGCTTCCGTCGGCGGTAAGTAAACCGACACGGCTAAAAATAAGATTTCCGGCGACGGATTTTATTTCGCACGTGGTGATTAGTTCGTCCGATAGCTGTCCGACTAACGTCGACGATAACCCCTGTCGGTGATGTACGATGCAACTCTTCGCCCTTCGTTGGTTCCGCTGGTTACCTCGTACTCCGTTGGGAATCCTATTATTTTTCCGCGGTACACGTGTGGTTCCTGTACGAAGCAGATGTCGATATCCTCGTTTTTAGGGTTTTTACTAGGTTACTAGTCGCCCTTTACCCCTGCCCGCGTTTAATTGCGCTAGTCTCAACGGCCGCCTTACGTGAGCTCCGGTCGTTACTTTATTGTTTTTAGCGTCCATAATCGGTCTTTAGGGTGATACTTCGCTTTAACGCCGCGTGACTTCCGCATTCAAAGTCCAGCACCGCGTGGCGTTCGTCAAACCTTTCGCGGCGACCTTCGTTTGCCCGCATACATTGGACACATCTAGTCCTCTGCGAGCGACATTCCCAGCCCTGTGCCCTACTTCCGCGCATCTTCCGCAAAATTCCTTATCCCTACAGTTTCTAGCCTGATGCCCTGTTCCCCAGCAATTATAACAGTGCAGGACCGAAAGATGGTCCTCCACCGTCACGCTGCTCCATCCCAAACACACCTCTTTCCCTACAATCTTTTACGGAGCTCAGGGTGAACTTCAAAGATCACGTCTGCGTAGGGGTTGCGCCCTCTACCGCCTAACCTAAACCTTTCCTTAATTTCCTCTTTAAATCTATCTCCCTCCTTTTAGCTACCAGGTCCCCGTTGAATTTTGTTATTTTGTCTATTATTTGGTCCGCCGTTATTTCCCTGTCTACCTTTCTGAAAAGTACACGAGGGTGTCCTTTCTTGATTTCACGCCCCTGTAAGGATCCGGTCTCTTGGATCGCTCGCGTAAGCTTTTCCGCGTCCCTTTCCTACGCAACACAATTACCCCTTGTCTCGTCTGCCGTACCTTTTTAATCGCTATATTTTCCGCCGCGGGTTAACCCTTTTTTTAACATTTTCCCTACTTCCTCCGGCGTGGTTCCCTCGTTAATTGCCATCACGCTAACGCTAAACGCGTTCCTGTTAACGGTGGCGCAATTTCCGTTCTGTTCGAAGGGCCCGCGCGAACCAATTCCGCGTAAGTAAGACCCTCCGCTAAGCTCGGTGTAGCACGCGACCCATTTCCCTGTCTTGACGCTTGTTGCTTTTCCTCCTGATAGATTTAATTTCGCGATCCTTTTGCCTACCGCCGTTCTTAATTCGTCGATAATCCCTAGCAATTTACCCATTTTACACCTATCATAGTCGGGCGCGCGAACCTGCCGCCTATTGCCACCGGAAACGACTTTGACCCGTCTTCCGGTATCATGAAGGACGCGTATGAGCAAAGAGTGCTAATTTCGCATTCTAATATCTTTTCCGGTGTGAGTGTCTCAATATTTCCAGTGTCGGCGTCTAATGCCTCGACGATACGACCGTTAATCGTTTCCTGTTCCCGGATGCCGCTCCTCAGGATTCGGATATTGCGATCCGTTGTATTCTCGTCGCTATCGCTGTCTACCTCCGCCACTGGGCCCTGTTTCGGGCAACTAGCCTGCCTACCCCTAGCTACTAGCTTTCCTCGCATTCCCTAACGTTTTCCGTCGTTTCGCGGATCCTAGTTGTTAAACGCGTTTTCCGCTTCCCTGCCCGTTGAAACCCCTCATCACTATCTGCGCCATCCATGTTTTATGAAAGATTTTAT
This sequence comes from Vesta saturnalis, assembly GCA_036346205.1. Classification (NCBI taxonomy): domain Eukaryota; kingdom Metazoa; phylum Arthropoda; class Insecta; order Coleoptera; family Lampyridae; genus Vesta; species Vesta saturnalis. Next base: position 16,863,164 of record JARFJB010002231.1, on the reverse strand, counting down.
TGTAGATTAACCGTCACAAAATGGCGCGGGCACGTGACCACGTTACCCACGCCTATCCTACTTGCCAATTGCTTTCTCGCTTTTCTTAATTAATTTTGTGTTTCTATCGGAAAATTAAAAATATTTAAAAGCGACCGGAACAAAAAAGGGGATAACTTTGTACCACTTTAAAGAATCGGATGTAAGGTTCAATTAAAATATAAGGAAAAAGATGGCGACCGAAGCCGCGTACCCGCCCTGACGTCACCCTACCGTTGCCACGCCGGCTGCAGTTATGTACTTAAATTAAACTATTTTAGAATTTACTTGTGCTGTACAAAAGAAATCTGATAAATGTATTTAAAGTATTTGTATATTTTATAAAATCAAATATTTAGTTTATATAGAAATTTCCGCTACAAAATTTACTTAGGAATGCGGGCTTTCCCTTAATGACGTGACGTCAGCGGCGTGGGCACGTAATTGCGTGACCCACGCCAACTTTCTTTTCTAAATTACTGGCGTTTTCCGAAAAACAACCAAAATTCTATCCAAAATCTACACTAAAACGACAATAAAACGTATCTATCCGTAAATGCAAAAATATTCCCTATCCTACAGTTAAAACAATGATAAATTTGAAAACTTACTCCTGTTTCTTCGGGAAACCGTAATTTTCACTTTTAATCCTAACTGCTGGGCCACTTTTTCACTTTATTTATTAAAAATATAGTCACTATTTGTTAACACAGTCACAATCAGTTAAAAATGTTCACAAATTGGTATAAAAATCGTCAAGTCACAAAACTTTAACCTCAAGCGCGAGCTCCCGCAAACACGTCTGATCGGAGTGAAAGTCGAACGCGAAGTCCCAATGTGTTATTCCAAAGTTGGGTGGCATGTGAAAGAAGATCACCTGTTGAACGATTCTATCTGAACCCATACTGGTGGTCGTTTAGGAGTTTATTGGCCTCGAGGAACTAAACTAGTTGGTGTTTGATGGATTTTTCCATTATTTTCGATAGAATAGAAGTGATTGCTAATGGTCGATAGTTTGAGGGATCGGTTTTGTCGCCCTTTTTAGGAATAGGTTGGACATTTGCCAACTTCCACGATGAGGGAAACTCTCCAGATGACAAGGAGATCGAAAAGGGTTTGGACAATACAGATAGTAGCTTGGGATAGCATTTTTTAAGGACAATAGCTGGAATACCGTCAGGGACGGTCGCCTTGTTTGAGTTAAGTTTATTGATAATTGATTCTAGGAGCTTGTATCGAAAGTGGATTGGTTTCATAACGTATGGGGTAGATTTGAGCAACGGTGCAATTTTACGAGAATCATTTAGGCATGAATTTGTTGCAAAGTAATCGATAAAGAGGTTGGATTTTTCGCCAGTGCCGGGTGCTACAGCTCCGTCGCGAGACGTTATGGGAGGAAAGGAAGATTTACTAAAGTTTTTGCTAATGACCAAAATTTACGACCACCCAAAGGACATGAGGCTAATTTTGCATCTACGTTCTTCAAACATCTTTTTGGCCTTGGTGATGATGCTTTTGCAACTATTCCTTGCGGCAATATAGTCGGCGCAATTTTCGACAGATTTATTTGATTTTTATTTGGTATAGAATTTATGCTTTTGCGATAAAGCATCAGTGCAAGTCCTATTAAACCAGGGTTGAGAACGGGCATGACATACACGATTATGTTTTTTGAGAATGTATAATTTCATAACCATCAAGATAACTTTAGTTATTGAAAGAGCAAATGTTTGAAGAGGGGGACCGCTTAAATCAATACTCACGCCCAGGGGAAGATTGTAAAAATCTCGCAGTTCGCTCCAGTTAGCTGCTTTAAAACACCACATAGTTCTATCGAGTAACAGTAGGATTGGGTATAGAGGAAGTTAGTTCGATTAGGCAGTGGTCTGATTTACCAAGTGGCGAAATGACTCTTATTTTATAGACAAATGGCTTAGTTGTAAGGACTAGGTCCAGGAGTTGTGGAGTGTGGTTAGGGTTGTCAGAGATTCTGGAGGGTTCGAAAATAATTTGTGTGAGATCACAGGATACAGCAAATACTTCTGCATTATGACCTGCGGGATTAGTGGTAAACGAAAATTGAAGCCAATTGGAGTTGTCGGCATTAAAATCTCCCGACATTGAGATATCGCAAGATGGAAACTGTGATAAGAGGTAGTCTATCTTCAGGCTAAGATAATCAAAAATACCTTGGAAGTTATTACGAATGGGAGACCTACACAAACAACAGTAGAATTTCACAAATTGGGGCCCGGAATGTTTTAACCTTGTATGTTTGCAGGTCAGGCGAATCAGTACTTCCAGGGGAGACTTGTGTCTCTGAAAGAAACAGAATGTCCACTTGCACTTGGTCAATGTGTTGGTGAACAACATTAAGATTCGACCTGATACCACGTATGTTGCGGTAATGTATCCGAATGTTGGTACTTTCGATGACCGAGGTCGCTTGAGTCCTGCCCTCCCGGCCATCCGAATGGGCCAGAATTTTATTCCTGGAAGATCTTGCTCTTTTTAGTCTTGATTTTGTCGTTGGCAAACTTTAGTCCCCCCAGAATCCGTGGGACTAATCGAAAAATCTATGTGTAAATGTGAGAGCGTCCGTTTTAGAACTCGTGATTTTAAGAATTTAGCCGTTAAAACGCCACGCTTGGCTCGTGCGTGTTAGAGAGTACGTAAGGAATAAAGGAGATATTGTCCGGTAGCCCCTACCGAACTTAGAAAATAGGAGCACCAATACCAAGAAGCACTGGTGAAGGTGGTGGTATTGCACCGGGCGGCATGGGGTATACATGACTTCCACCTATGAAGTTGTAGAATATTAGAGCTGAAAAAAAAGCATTAATGAGTTTACATTGAATCATACAAGAAAAAAATTTTTTTTTGTACGATTGCAGAATATAGTAATTGTACTGAAAATAAAACAGGATATTTATTAACCTAATTAAAAAAAGATCGTGCATAAGTAATGTAGCAGCCCAATTTGTTTATGGGTATTACAAGTTTCTTTTTACATCGATTGGGGCTTGTACTTCCATAGCGCAGTTGGTTAGCGCGGTACTCTAGCAAAGTACCGGTTGTAGGTTGAAATCCTACTTGAGGTAAACTTTTTATTTATGTATTTAAAAAAATTAATAATAATTGTTTATGGTTAGTTTCGTAGGTGTTGACAGCATTAAGATTGAAATAAATTGTTTATTTTGGTTTATAATTTAGGTTTCAACTTGCATATTATTGCCTTTTAAAATAATCAAATTTGTTTTATTATTGTCGTGAATTGTGACAACTTAACTTTTCTATTTCTTAAATTTCACTTTTATTTAATTGAAGGGTAATAATAAATAAGGATAATGACCCTGTTAACCCGCCCCCGACTTTAATTTCCTACTTTTAGGATCAATTAATTAAAATTAAGATTAAATATAGTAACGATGGTAAAAGTTAGATTAAATTTTAAATTAAATAGTATTATAGCATTAAATAGTATGGTTGTTTTCAAACGGGGGTTATGCTTTATAGCGAAGGAATCTTACACCTTTCCGTTCTACCTACACCCAGTGTGGTTAAACGTTACATTTATGAATAATTCAAAATTAATAACTTAAGCATAATTTATCAGTTAATTATCGATATATTTAAGATCTATTTCAATTTGAAATATAAACTTAATTATATATTGGAAATATCCAACACTTAACTTTCCATTTAGTTTCTTGGTATGATCTTTATAATGAAAGAATTAACGTTACGTGTAAACGGCGCTCATTAACACGTACGAAAACTACTAAAACAGAACTTAGGGATATCTCCTGCAACAGCTTTAACTTTAATGATTAACACTTACAGAACTTCTAAAATAACCCAAAACTTATTAATGGCATCTCACCTAGTCAAAATGATCAACAAAGTTTATTATGCGTAAATTTTTCAGTGTAACCTACAGTAGCGTCAACAGAAATTTATTACCGCCGTAAATCTGTTGTTTTATACTTTTGCGCAGTTTTTACAGCAGTCTTAGATATATACATTCGTAACTTCAAAGAAGTTGTAATTAGAACATTTTTTCTAGTATACTAAAATGGCTAATTACGATTAATTTCATTTCGATAAACCATTAAGCCTTCTTGTTACGTTATGTTTAATTTCCTTTAAGAGCATGTATTATTTTCTAATTTAGGGTCGTTTACGCCTTGGTTAATTTTGTAATTTAACTGTCGAAATATATACAAAAGGTAAATGGGAGTGCTTATTATGTGGTATTATGTGGCGAATTCTAGAATTTTCACTACAGAAGCTTTCAGTAAAATGAAATCATATCTTTGTTTTTATATTAGCTGAAACAACACTATTTTTAGTTTTAATTGTAAATATATGTAAGCTTTCTCAAAATATAGCTAGTCGGATAGAAATCTAACAATTTATATCACGATTATCAAATTATATGCGGAATTGGTTGTTACTGTCATATAAGAAAGGTAATGAAGACAGACGGGTTAGATTTAATTATAGTATTTGACGACAAGATACTGTCTGTTGAAGGAATATTAAGGCAGAATATAGCTTTAGCAGTGGAATAATTGAGTTGTGAAATTCACACGTTTACAAGTAAATGACTGTTTTAGTACCTTCAGAAGCAGAGGTTTCTCTATTATTCCTATCAAAGCAAAATAATTAACACAATTTTTCTGGAAATTTTCGATTTATTGAAATGACGTAATCTATTCTGGTTTGAACAGCAATTACTTTTGCTCTTTTATTAAAGGAAGTCATCTTTTATTTCTGGAAAACGGAAATTAAATGCGTCCTAAACTTCATTCACTGGATTCTTACACGTTAATAAACTCAAACGGCTTATACTATAAAACACAAATTATGGAAAAACCGTAAGGAATTACAAATGCAAGAAACTAAGCTATAAAACTATAATACATCATTGTTATAATCCACTTTGAACATATTCAATGCAGAAACTGTGTTTAAACTTTTAAAGTTACTGAAACAAAACTTTATTGAAACTTTCTGGAGCTGCAATTTTAATATTTGATGTCATTCGTATAATAATGCCTTTTTAAGTATTAAAACACATTTACACTTGTTATTCTTGATGTTTAATTATTCAGTTAGTAATTAGTATTAATTTGTTAAATGTGTATTATCTTTTTTAACCTATCCAAGATATTTGGTTTAACCTATAGTACATAATAGAATATTACGTATGCGCTATAAGGAGTAGACCAGCCTTCGACTTACTTTTCTACTGATACCATTTTATCACATTAGTCAAACAAGTGAAGTGATTTTGAACTGAATTATGTGATCTACCTCTTTAGTTACATCATATTAGTTTCTATCATAACTTAATATTTTGTACTAATAACCCATCATTTTGTAGACGTTTTACTTAAACATGTCGTAATTCGATTAGGATCCATGAAACTTGTAGGAATATTTTAATATCTTACGCATTTAAAGTCAATGTAGGATATATTAAATAACGTTTGGGCTATTAAAACGTCTTTAAAATTACGTAAATGAAGTCTAGGATAAAAAAAATTTATAATTTTTTGTCATGTTACGTAAAGTGAAACAATTTTTTTGGTTGCATTTTTCTCGTTGTGTCATCCTGAAATGAGCATTATTTCATTTTTATTAAGTATCACGTTTACTCGGAAAGAAAGTTTTATGTTTTAGTGTAACATACATTGAGTTATGAAACATTATTCGTATCTAAACATGAATCCTACAACAAGAATTCATATATTTGAGAACTAAGCTACGCCACTGGAATACTTAGTAAGACGTTGAGTATTGTACAGTGCGTTCATAAAGTAGCGCATAAATTCAATTAAAATTCAAATGGGAGCTTAGAAAGAAAGTGCTCGGATCCGTCGATTATTATTTTCAATTTAGAATTTTTTTTACGTAAACGTGAAATAGAAAAAGGTATGAAGCCATCGACATTTTTTTTTAAATGTCGATCCACATTCTTTATTGCAGAATTATAAAGGGTACATCTTTTTACGTACGACAAGGTACATATGGATGATGTTAATACAGGGTGTTCCAAACTTGCGTCCGCGGGCGATACCTTCCTTATTTGATGGAATAGGAGAACAAAATTTTGAAGTGTAGTAGAACGAACTGAGGCGCATATTTTAAAATTATTTAAGGTTATGCAGGGGTTTCATTTATACAAGGTGAACCAAACAAGGTTTTTAAATGGGACACCCTGTATGTTATTTCAAATTTGGATTCAGCTCACTTCGGCCATTCTTTCAATATAAGGTTTGATTATGTTATAGAGGGCCATTCGAGGTTGAGATCTCGATCCGAAAAATCAACTTTATATAAGACTAGCAAGTCTATTTGAAAAAAAAAGATAACGTCGTTTTCACGATGTTGGATCCGGGCTACAACAGGCGCTGCTACCAGCAGTTCCTAGAGGAGCGGGCAGCTCAGGGAGAACTGTCACCGACGACGTCCCAGGAGTTCAAGATACCGCCAGAGATACCGTCACTGCTCGATCTACCGTTCGGGAGAGCGAGCAGCGACGCGCAACCTGCCGCCATCGCACAGAAGAGGAGGTGGCAAAAGAAGACGCGACCGCCACCGTTAGAAAGCATCACCCCCCTAGAAAACCAGCCCCGACGACTTCCTGTTGCAAAAGAAGAAGCCGAAGAAGACCCCGAAGGTTCGCCCTTCTATGCCGCCGCCCACTGACGACGGATACCAGGCCCTGGAACCCTTCACCGACAGCCCTGCAGCAATGGAGCCGACGACACAAGAGGACACCAGGGAGAAAGTGCCTCCAGTAATACTTCGTCAAATGGAGAACTGGATCGCGTTCTCCCGAGAAATGGACCGACAACGGATCGCCTTCGCGAGAGCCAAGGCCTTCAGCGAGGGAATCCGGATTCAGCCTGCCTCACTCTAGGACAGAGACAGGCTGATGAGGTATATGGATAAGTGTGGCACTCCGTACCACACTTATCAGGCAAAGAGCGAGCGATTGACCATGGTGGTGATACGTGGCGTGCCCGTAGAACTAACCGAGGTTGGCGTTAGCTCAGAGCTAAAAATGCAAAACATTAATGTACTTTCTGTTTACAGGATGAAGCAGCAAGGACGCCCGATCCCCTCGTGATGGTAGAGCTGTCGACTGAGGAAGACAACAAGAAGATCCGGGAGGTGAAGCACGTCGCCCACCTCCGCGTGACTGTAGAGGATTTGCGGCGGAAATCTGGCATCGGGCAGTGTCACCGGTGTCAAGGATTCCGTCACGTACAGCGTTGCTGCAGGGCAGCAGCACGCTGTGTAAAGTGCGCCGGAGATCACCATTCCAGTGAATGCACGAAACCCCGTACAGACCGGGCTAAGTGTGTTAACTGTGGTGGGCTGCCCGAAGTTCTCTCGGCCTCCACAACGGAAGAAGACTGAAGTACCACAGCGGCCGAAGAGGCGCCTTCTTCAACCCAGACCGGCATCAGTTACGCCCGAGCGACAGCAGGAAAGGTTGAGAAGTCGGAAGTACCGAAAACGGCTCCCGCCGCTGTCGTTACCCCGCCTGCCCAACCCGCCTTAGGGTTCGACGCCATATTGGGCCTCCTCGGAGGTCTCGACATGGAGAAGGCCCTACCTGTCATCCATAAGGTGTCAGGGGGCTCATTCAGGCACAATCTGCGATGTACCTGTGGGGAGTGATCCTCACGCATGGTTCAGAGGTGGTTGCACTTTTCAGGTAACCATACAAAGGTCCGGAGGAAGACTGGTGCCCTAGCTAAGTATACAGTATCAACAATTTATTAATTCTGTTCTGTTAACACCGATTATGTATTCACACAACTATTTATTTCAAATACTCAAAGCACCAACAGCATCAGCCACAACTGAGCGACAACAGGACAGTCCACACAACAACCACACCACCAACAGCATCACCAACAATTACAACGCTTTTTTTTTAATACCACAAATCTCAATACAATGATGTCAACAGGCATATCACACAATGACGAATCCCAACGACCACGCAATCCACGCGATGAAGAGGATGAAGAATCCTGAGCAGCGCACCACCAAAAATACACAATACAATATTACTTATTTTATTTTATTATATCTTGTAATATGTATTGTAAATACTATATAATGTTATGTACTATAAAAATTCTAATAAACTTTGTTGAACTTGAACTTGGTGTTATAGAGGGTAGTTAAGAAGATGTGGCCATTTTGAAGAAGAAATCGTACATAGATGACTATGAAATATTCAAATGATTTTTTTATAAAATATATTTTGAAACACAGACAGTTTTTTGGGGTTAGGCCTAATTTAGTTGTAAAATGATTCCTCTAATGACATGTGCGGTAATGTTTCTAGTTTCTTGGCGAATTCGTGCGTTTAAATCTTCTAAATTGGTCGGTCGCGTCGCGGATACTTTACTATTTAAGTATCCTCACAAGAAGTCATCTAGAGGATTTAAATCGGGCGATCTGGCTGGCCAATCAATCGCCCCTTTTCTACCTATCCCAAGATTTAGAGAAATCTAAAGAAGCCCGAACAGGTAATGCGTAGTGTGGAGGCGCTCCATTTTGTTGAAAAAAGAGGTCATGGTGGTGCATGAGGTCATTTTGAAGAAAGTCTAAATATCTCGCACCAGTGAGAGTATCCTCGAAGAAGTAAGGACCCATAACTCTTCCATAAAATATAACGTACCAAACGTTCAACGCAGCTTAGCTTTTCAGTTGCCCAATAACGACAATTTTGTCTGCTCACATGGCCATTTAAAGAAAATGTTGCTGCGTCGGAAAAAAATTCTTTTTTACAAAATTGGCGTTACCATAACATAAATGTTGCATTTCACCGATCAAAATCATCTTCCGACAGCTCGTGAAGTAATCATATCTGGTAGGGATGGAACTTCCCTCTTTTCAACACTGTGCGCAGTAGATCGCGCCACACTAATATTATTAGCCGTGTCCGTAATGGTGGTATTGAATTATCTTGCACTGCTAACACAATGTTCACTAATCGACTTTAGGTCAGATCTTCTCATTTCTCGAAATTCCCAAAATTTCGCCTCAACTCTGCTTACCATGCTTTGGCTAGGGAGCAGTCGATCAGGGTGAGTTGCATTAAACAACACAAACACTTCTGATTTTGTACGCAACTTATCTCCGAATCCAAGCATGCACAGGATTTCAATTCTTTCACGGTCGCTTAATTTCCTCATATTTCACAAAATAACGGTAAAGTAGTTACTAGATAAACTCATAATAACAATGCTCTTGCTTATCAAAAAACTAAACACAAGTTGCTAACGTGCAAATAATTAAAATAATTTTAACAAAATGTACAATTTAACGTTTTCTTAAATTGACAATAACACCAAAGAAACTCGTGTCACGTGATGCATATTTTGCATGTGTTATTTATCGTCAGGGTTACTGTAGATAAACTCACGATAACAATGCTGTCGCCTATTAAAAAACAAAACACAAGTTGCTAACGTGCAATTAATTAAAATAATTTTAACAAAATGTACAATTTAACCTTATCTTACATTGACAGTGAAATTTTCTCATTTTTAATGTTTAAGATAATATTTGTTCAATATTTCCTTATGTAACCATCATCCATATTTACATTGTCGCACGTAAAAAGATGTGCCTTTTCTAATTTTGCAATAAAAAATGGGGGTTGATATTTAAAAAATGCCGATGACGTCATATTTCTCTTGACACACCCTGTATATTCCACCTTTACGTAAAAAAATTCTAGATTGAAATTAAAAATCAACGGGTCCGAGCGCTTTCCTCCCAAACTCCCATTTGAATTATAATTGAATTTAGTAACACCTCTATTGACACGATAATGAATACTTCTGTATTTGGCTACTGTATTTTGAGAAATGCAGAGTTTAAAATTGCGGTAAATGTTAAATTTGTAGCGTGTAAGTTTATGATATGTTGATGCTGTATGAAAGCGTAGAGCAAATGTATTTATATTTTTGCTTGTATAAATGACACAATCTTGCACAACGGAAAATTTTGTGTATAATCAAGGAGACTACTTCTTAGGAAGGATTTAAAAAGAATTGGTTCAAAATTAATTATAAATTGATATTATAATCAACTTTAATCGGTTGAAAACCTAGTCCATCTATATTAGGACATGTAAGTCTTATAAAAATTATAAAATCAGAAATATACATTAAGTTTAGCAAATTAATCTGAAATTTATGTTGATTTACGCATGGAATGGAAGTAATGGGAAGTAAAATTGACCAAGACCATCTTAATAATGCCTTATTCGAATTCTTATTGGAGATTGTATGTATTAATACCCAGGAGAAGGCGACATGTATAAAAGGATTTGACAGACTGTTGATGTCTTTTACGTGTGGTCATTTCGATGTGTCAACATAAAAATTTTAAATAATTTCAATCAATCATTAAAAGTAAGATCATTTAGATATATTAGTGATTATACATTTATTGTTAAAAGTGCCTAAATGTCATACAACGAAATCTGACCAATTAATGAATCATATTCTGTTAAAGCATTCAATTTAAACGATATATGCTTAATATTTGTGTTTGCTGAATTTAATGCCTTTTAAAAGAAAGAATAATAGACACAGTATATTAATAGCTGACTAAATGGTCGAAGGACTTATTTCACAGTTACTTGGATTTAACTGGAAATTCAACAAAATTTATTGTTAAAATTGTGTTTAACGTAAAACTCGTAAATAATAAGCTAATATATAACCATTTATGTAACTGTAAATTGAAATCGGGCAGTATTGGAATTTAAATAGTGAAACTGGAACTAATTTTTCCCATCCGAAGACAGGTATATAAATTGGTGATTAAAGAATTATGTGTGTTAATTACCGGAAGGGAAAGAAATTGATTAGTCAAGAATCAATTAATCAAAAAGATTGGAACATATTTATGCAGCACTTTGTTTTGGGAATATATTACGACAGTGTGTACAGTGTGTGTATTCAAGAAGAGGTACATTACATGGGATTAAATATTGTTAATTAAGTAAGAGATTTTATCTTTATTGTATAAGTTTGAAATCAGTCAATGGTCGCCTACTGAGATTAAATTTCAAATACACTATATAAAAGATACTTGACTAAGTGAATTAATTGAATATCGGAACTTGACTATTGAATGATAATGCATATAACTATAAGAACTAGATGTAGGACAGTTACAATTTATTTCAGATTTACAATGTTTATGTTGATAACATTTATGTAAATAAATTAAGATTGTACTGTTTAGTTTGTGTGGTAATATGAGTTTACCCTTGTGATTATTCATTTGATTTTATACAAACAAAGTAAATGCCACTATTACATTAAAAAGTCTCGAATGGTCCAACTTAGTTAATAGTTCATTGATCTAAGCCTGATTAAGAATAACAGGTACATTCGAATCAATTGTGACGTTGATATCCTAACATAATGGGCAGGGGAAAAAATTTCATTAAAAACATTTATTACCCTTTATAACTTCATTGTTTATTTAAGAGGTCAATAAGTAATGTTAACACCAAATTAGTTATTATCGTTGCTTTAATTCTGTCAGAAAACATTGTAGAATCACGAGGATACTAAAACGGAAGTGTTTTTTTTTAATAATTGTGGACCTGAACAGGCTAAATTTGGCCTATAGTGCTAAAGTACTCAAGAACACTTAACAGGATGGATAGAGGGATATTGAATTGCCAAGAGATGCCTATGAACAGCTCCCTTAAATTTTTCAATATCCTAAGTGAGAGAAAAATACGAACTATGGAGATCACTTCAGAGTTTAGAAGCCGTGTAGAAGAATATGGATTACGCCTGTTTGGTATGACAAGTGGAGATTTGTACTGCATACTGATGTGAATGGGCGAACCTAGTATTCCTAGCAATGGTAGCCCGAGATGGTATCAAAGAATGTAATTCAGCAGCGTAATAGCCATTGTAATACCGATAATACAAAGAAAGAACTGAAACGATTCTTCTATGCTCAAGGGACTGTATGTCAGAAGTTAAGGACGGGTAATTTATAAGCTTAATCGATCTCTTTTGAATACGATCAACGATACCGAGGGCGTATTGGGAGCATCAACCCAGAGGTGAGAATTATATTCTCGATGAGGTCGAATTTAGGCCTTATACAACAGAAAGAGTTGTAAGGAGGCAAAGTACTGCTTAGATCTGTACCGAAAGCCTATTTTACTAGCAGCTGTTTTGGTAGCTGGCAGAAGGTGGTCAACCCATGATATATTTGAAGAGAAGATACAGTCACTCCGAACAGAGTAATAGAGCCTGAAAACTTAAGATCTGAGCCATTCATACATACAACAGGAAAGATCGATCCTTTTGGCGGACACAAGGCAACATTGAGCTTTGTTAGCATTAAATTTGACTAGATTACTGCTTCCCCATTCGAGAATACATTGAATGTCTTTGTTGATCGCATTTGCTGTTTCAGCTTTAATGTTTCGAGACATAGAAGGTAGATTACCATTATGAGTAGACTGAGATGAACTACAATGAAGAGTGCTGTCGTCAGCAAAGCAATGGATTAGTTGTTGAAGAAATAAGGTCATTTATGTATTGCAGGAAAAGTGTAGGCGCTATAACTGATCCCTGTGGTACGCCTGCGCTAATTCTTTTGAAAGGCAGCCATTAACTACGACACGTATTCGTTTTTTATCAAGCAAACTAGAAACCCAGTTGACGAGCGTATCATTTAACCCAAATTTGGCAATTAAACTTGGTCAAATGCCTTTGAAATATCTAAAGCGACTACAACTGTTTCACCGGATTATTTTGACGTATTACTCCAAACTTGGGTCACATATGAAAGATCACCTGTTGAACGACTAACCGCCTAAACCCATATTGGTGCTCACTAAGGAGTTTGTTAGTTTCAAGGGGCGAGAGCAGTTGCTGATTGATGGCTTTTTTCATGATTTTAGATGGAAGTGATGGCAATTGGTAGGTAGTTCGAGGAATCGGTCTTATTGCCTTCTCTGGGAATAGGTTGAACATGAAGGAAATTCCACAGAAGACACAGAGATCGAATATAGCTTAGATAGGACTGGTACTAGTTCGGGGCAACACTCCTTTAAGACAATAGCTGGGATACCCAGCAGGTATCCCAGCTATTGTCTTAAAGGCGACTGGCCCAAAGGCCAGTCGCCTTATTGAGATCAAGCCTACTGATAATCACATCTAGGAGCTTGTACCGAAAATGAATTCGTTTCATAGGGTATGAAGAAGAGTTGACAAGCGGCACATCTTTTCCAGAATCATGGAGACACGAGTTTGATACAAATAAATCCACAAAAACATTGGCTTTTTGTACAGAATCAGCAACTATAGATCCGTCACAGAATAAAGATGTACCAATGTTTTTACTAATGGCTTTAGCTAAAGATCAAAGTTCACGACTGCCCAAAGAAGATGTCCTAGTTCATTGCATTTTCGTAGTTCAAACAATTTTTTTGCTTTAGTGATGACATTTTAGCAGATCGAGCACCAACGAATTCTGTACGACTCTCGACCATTTTATTAGATTTCCATTTAATATAAGACTTATTTTTCAAAGATATTGCATCAGCACAAGCCTTATTGAAACAGGGTTGGGAACGTGAATGATCTATACGGTCCTATTTTTTTGGGAATGTATAACTCCATGCCCATGAGGATGATTTCAGATACTGGAAGAGCAATGCCCGAAGAAGAGGACAACTTAAAACAATATTCACGCCGTGGAGAGATTGAAAGAAGTCTCGTAAATCACTACGTCTAGCTGACTTAAAACACCACAAGGTTCTATCCGTGGTGCGAACAACATCGACATAAGGGACAGTAGAAATTATTTCAGACAATGGTCAGATATACCTAGAGGGGAAAGAACGGAAGTTTTATAAACAAGTGGGTTTGATGTACGAAAGATATCTAGAAGATGTGGAGTATGGCTAGGGTTATCAAGGATCCTTGTAGGTTGAGATCACAAGCAATAGCAAAGTTTCCTCACTATGAGCAGCTGGATTAGTAGTGAACGAAAATTGAAGCCAATTAGAGTTTTGAACATTGAAATATCTCCTACATTTCAGACATCGCAAGATGGAAACTGAGACAGAAGATAGTCAACTTTCAAAGTAAGGTAATGGAAGAAGTCTTTAAAGTTACTGTCATTAGGAGACCTATAAATGCAACAGTAAAATTTCACAAATTTCGGACCAGAATGTTTAAACCAAATCACGTCGAAATTTTTATTTTCCAAGGAAGAAATCCTCTTGCAAGCAATGGTGTCCTAGATATAGGCACATACGCCTCCTTTATATCGAAAGTTACAGTTGTATTGGGGATATGGGTGAATCGATGCTTTCAGAGGAGACTTGTGTTTCAGATAGAAACACAAGTGTCCTCCCGGACATCCGAATGGGACAGGATTTTACGTCCGGTATTTATTATCCTAGAAACCACAGCCATCTTTCTTGTAACTTTTAATGTTACTTTGAATCCGATAGGAAGACAGCGAGGGCGAGAAGGAAGAATAAGGATCAGAATAAATTAAGGATGAAGAAAGTATTAAAGAGTCAATGGTAACGGTGGTGGTGCCTCTCCGGCTGACATGGCGTGCACATGCCACCCACCTGTTAGGAGTAAATGTAAGTCGGTAATTAGAAATATATATATATATATATATATATATATATATAATATATATATATATATATATATAATTTAATTTTTTTAATTTTTTTTTATACAATCTAAACGTTTCGATAACACTTACTATTACTACTTACATATTACTACTGACGAAGATAACTATAAGAGTTATCAAACGTTTAGATTGTATAATTTAAAATACACCATTAAAAAACAAAAAGATGAGTATTATTATGAGTGATAATGGTGGAATTTATATATATATATATATATATATATATATATATATATATATATATATATATATATATAATTAATTTCATGTCGATATAAATGTGGTGAATGGCGAATTAGATGACGCAATACGTTATCTTACAGAAATATTTGAGTTGTAGATATCTTTGTTCTTGTGTCATTAATATGGAAACAGGTCACGTTACGCCTGCTGTTTAGTTACGTATGCTGTTAGTTATAGTAAGTATCGCAAGTAATGTACTGAGCTAGGCCGTGGTGCAAACTTACTTTTTATATAAGCGTTTAAGTTTTAAGTTGAGTTCCGGGAAGAAGAATTTTTATTTGCTATTTATGTGTAAGAGTTCTCTGGTTAATTATATTGTTAAATTGAATTAAAAAGGTTTTGAAAACCGTAGGAAGATGGAACAAGCTAAATTTTATTCTGGCTAGAGTGGTAAAATTCGGGATCGATTGGCTGAAGAGAATTTTACTATTAGGATTCTGATAATGGCAATTTAAGGAGTCTTCAGAGAAAAAATCTTTTTCAGCGGTGTTGAAATGTAAATTATTTAAGGATGAAAAACTATCATCGCCGCTCGCCTTGAACCCTACTAGATTGTCATAAACCAATTACTAAGCAGAGGATTCTTATACATTTCATTAATTTCTAATGAAGTTATTAACCTCAATAACAACTTACTGTTTAGATTCGTTAACGTTCCCTCGTATTTCTCATTTTCCTTACTACCAACTTTCATTTATATGCCTACGTTGGTATCCTTTTGGTGCCGCGATATATCTTTCTGTGTTGATTTTTTTTTAAATGAAACAAAACTTTGAATTTTAATTTAAAATTATATGTGTTAGTTAATTCTATATCCATTTTTCTTTGGACAGACTTTAAGTAGTTTGAAACTGAATTATGTTAGATACATACTAATACGTACACGCATAGATAATGTAAAAAAGAAAATTTTTTGCAATATAGATTAAAAATAATTTCAATATTTTATTTAAAGTACTATTTAATTAATCAGGTGCCACAAGCAATATAAACTATTAATTGATAACAGAAAACAAAGAAAATACGTAGCAATTATAATTTATTGGTTTACAATTGAACACTTATAATGGAATCCAGAACTAGCAGAATTCAATAAAATAAACCAATTAAAATCAAATATAAAACTTTTACATTTTATATACATTTTATACTTTAGTTTTTATACGTATCGTAGAGTAGATAATGTACTACATACATTGAAACTTTTTATGCAGTAGGCGATAGTTGATATTAATTGTGTGAAATGGTATGAAAACAGTGGTAAACATTTCGTGACATCAGATCGGGTAATGTCAAACCCCGTAAATCAACTATATAGGTTTTACTAAGCAAACCTCAAAAACAGAAACTCATTTATTTCATTAAATTTTAAAATTAAATTATTTAAATACCAAACAAATTAATTTACATGCCTGTATCGTTTTGTTTTCAGTCAATCACAGTTAGCTATTGTTTCAAGTTTTATATTATCCACTAAATCAATCATTTACTATGTTATCTAACAGCAATAATTTGTTTTTAAGTTTTATTAATAAATTAAAAACCTGTAATAATTCCTCCGTCATAACTTTGTGGAAGTGCAACCGGTTTAAAAGTTGCTTGGGTTTACCTCCATCGGTGTTGTTTAAAGTGTTGCGAACCGTACGGTAATTACAGTACATGTACGGTATTTGGGTGCTCATTACGGTATACAGTCCTAACTCCATTACCGTACTCAAATGTACGGTAATGAACTGAAGCAATGAACTGCTACAGTTCACAGTTTACATAAAAGGTAGAAACTTATTTATGCTTTTAGCGGAACACAAAAGGTGAATCATGTCACCTTCCTGTTTAGATTTTAAGAGTGGTTGAGGCAGTGCCACTTTATCCACAAAGTGGAATAACTCTCTTATAATTAACTATAAGTTACACAGTATTAAGGTTATTAAAACTTTTTTAAAAATTTAAAACCGGGTTGTTCACAATCAAGAATCATCAAAGTTCGGCAAAACGTTCAAATCAAATTAGGAGCCAAACGAACATCGGGGTCTAATTTACTTGCAAAATTTGTGCAACACGGAAGTAGCAGATCTTCAGGAATCTTTGAAGAAAATACGAAAGAAGCGTAAATCATGCTTTGTATAGGATATCCCATTTTCGGCACATTCAAAGATAGAGGGTTGCGATCTTCGCGACAGTGTGCCATTTTTTTTGTGAAGTTAAGGATGGCGTCAGCAGAATTTTTAACCTTTTTTCTGAAATACAGGTGGTATTGAAAAGTGTCACTTTTAAGACACCCCTCGTATTTCAGTCATCTTCAAACTTATCGAAGAACTTAAAACGTATTCCTATAGAATTTTTTCCGTAGAATTCATTGACGTAGTCAGTTTTTTTATTAAGCAAACATATGTTTTTTTAATGGAACACCCTGTTTATTATTTCTTTTTGTGTTAGTCAGGCATAACGTGGCTTTCCAAAAATGTATAATTGTATATAATTATTTTTCAAAAACAAGCTCAGAGTTCAAAATTTTCTAAAATTTCCTTTCGTGTCCAATTAGTAGGTAGTAGGCTATGGCTCAAATTTATTAAGAACAAAATCCATGTAAGTAATTATTACTCTTTCTTATACTGTCAAATTTAATTCATATAATTATTTGTTTCATTAGTACAAAAAATTTCAATTTTCGAGTCCCGAAATTGCATTTTTCTGTGCGAATAAATTATAAATTTTGGTTTCTCCAGCCATGTTTACCTTTATATTCATTTATTTGCAGTTCACTATGTGTTTGGGAACCGCTTATTTATGTCGCTATCAGTATCAGACAATGCTATTTTATACAAAATGAGTAGGTATTATTCTACTTTTTAGTAAAAAAAAACGTACCGAATAGTTTTTAATTAATATTGGATTTTACCTCCTTTAAATGTGATTCAAATGTGACAGATGTTAGTGAAATAACGTGACTATAGATGGCGCTACCGGCGACAGCAAATGCTGATTTCTGTTCATAGAAGGTATTTACTCAAAACATTTAAACAAACTTAAACTTGCTTAACACGAAAATAAAAAGCAAAATTATATAGAATATTAACACATATATGACTGAAAACATTGTGTGTGATGAACACACAACAATCTTAAAATTGCATTTATTGTAGTAATGACATCCCATGAACACCATTCGCATGATGTTTACTGAAGGTCAAATTACTTTTTGTACACCGACAAATCCCGAAATCAGCCACTTTTGGTACGAAATACGGTCACAATATAGAGTCTTATTTAGGTGGTTGAAGAAAAAGGTCTTTTTTAATTCTAAACTTTTAATTACTTATTACAGCATTTTAACATGATAATTATGATAAAATTACTGAATTTTAAAAAAAAAACAATAATTACCTATCCTACTTAAAAGTTAAGTTAGAGGAAACAAAGGAGAAACAGAATTTTGAAAAGTCCATTTTTAAAATGATGGTCATCTCCTCTTACGCAAAACTGGCACATTTTCGTTATTCTTTAATAGCGTTAAAAAATCATAGGCGTTATTTGCAAATTTCGAAAAATTAAATCGATTGCCGCACGAAACTCCGCTTCAAACTGGTATTATGTTTTATAGATTGTCACGTGTCTAACCTACCATGTCGCATAAATATAAATGAGTGAGTGAGCTCGACTAGCCAGAAACCATAGCATACTATTTTGATCGTGCGTGCTTTCCAGGTACCACTATCACTTCAGACCATTTACCATTACTGGTCAAAACCTCATTTTGTCCAGCTCCCCCAGCTTAATATACAGTCATTAAAGGTTTTTCTAAAGCAGACTAGAATTACAAGCAATTCAATCTGGCTGTTTCTAGACATTAAGCAAGCATTTGACAGGGCCTGGCACACCGGTCTCCTACACAAGATCCGCAACCTCAACATACCCGACCCCTCTCCAAACTCCTACTATCATCTAATCGGTCAGTTCGAGTCAAAGTAGAAAACACCTTCTCCGATCCTTTTCAACCAACATCAGGCGTACCGCCAGGTTCTGCCTTAGCCCCTATCCTTTACACTATCTTCGGATCGGATATTCCCGAAATTACACAACCCGGAGTAGTCGTAGCAGTTTGCGGATGACACCGCCTTATGAGAGGTTAATCGGAACAGCGGAAAGGCCTCCCGCCTCATATCCAAAGCCTTCCGGAACTGGAAAACTGGGCGAACCGGTGGAGAGTCTCCATTAATCCCACCAAAAACCAAACAATCCTCTTCCGACATCCAAACTACACCGAAGATAGGCAATAGCAATGTTTCCTTCACCCTGAATCAAGAAAGGCTCTCACTCCAACAACAAGTCACCTACTTAGGGTGCATAGCGTGAACTCATTCTTTAGGGCTTATGATGATAAAATACGAAAATCAGTGGTGGAAATATGGGTATATCATCGCTTCTTTTCAAAAATTCTCCTACGCCACTGACTTTATTTTAAATGCAATAACGTTTTCCGATTGATTATGCTTTTTGGAACAAAAATTATGGTTCCATGGTACACGTACGGCGCACCGTTTTCGAGATATTTCAGATTCTGTCAATTTCGAATTTAAATTTCACGAAGTAAACTATGACTAAGTTTTGACATTTATACGAATAATGTTTCAATGCAGAAGTAAATAAAATGATTTTTAAATTTTCTAATCAAGAATATGCTGACATGTACTTTGTTTATGGTTTTTGTGATGGGAATACAGCGGAAGCAGCTTGAGAATACCATAGACGATTTTCCAACAGACGACAGCCATATCATAATGTTTCTTCAAACGTGTATATTCAATTTTCAAATCAAGGGTTGAAGGCTATACCTAGGAATCCTAATCGTCTGAATATTAATTAAGGAGAAACAATAACGTACTTTGTTCATTTAATAGAGATTCGAGGACTAGTCAAAGAAGAACCAGTCGAACCACTGGAACTTCTAAAAGCATTATTGTAAGAATATTAAAACAGGACCACAGACGCCCTTTTCATCTGCAACCTGTCCATGGTTTACACCCAGGAGACGAAGAACGTAGTGTTGCATTCAAAACAATGGGGATCTTTTAAGCAATATTTTATGGACCGATAAGTTCTTTTTTACCTGACGAGGTATTGTGAACTTTCATAATCAACATGTAGTTTGTATTGGGGATATTGCAAGTCGGGTGTATCGGAGAGAAGACTTGTGTCTCAGATAGAAACAAAATGTCGGGTTGTAATTGTTCAGGATGTTGGTGAAGAGCATTAAGATTAGACTTGATACCGCGGATGTTGCAGTAGTGGATCAGAAAGTTACAACTTTCGACAACCGAGGTCGCTTGTGTCCTGCCCTCCCGGACAGCCAAATGTGGCAGAATTTTCCATCCGGTATTTATTACCCTAGAAACCACAGCCATCTTTTTTGTAGCTTTTAATTTTGGATGAAGAAAAGGTGACCGGCAGCCATTACCGAACTCAGAAAATGGGAGGCCCAATATTAAGGGCCCATGGTAAGGGTGCTGCTACCTCCCCGGCTGGCATGTTTCCCGTGCGTGTCTGTGACTCAACTATTACCACAAAGCCAGCTATAAAATATCTCTGTGTGATTTTTGACTCAAGTATGACTTTTCTTGATCAAATAAATATGGCAGTAGATAGAGCAGGAAATACAGTGAGACTTCTTGGTAAACTTATAGCAAACGTAGGTGGCCCAAAATTTAGTAAAATGCGTTTACTTATGACACCAATACAATCTGTACTCTTATATGGTGCCGAAGTTTGGGCAGACAGGCTAAATAAGACATACTACAGACAACGATTGGCAAGAGTTCAGAGACTTAGCGGTCTCAGAATATGTTCAGCATACCGTACTGTATCTGAGCCTGCAGTCATGGTAATAGCAGGTGTTACACCAATTCATCTATTGGCAAAAGAAATAAATATATTTTCAGAAGAAAGGAAACAGGCGACTAATAATCAATCAAGAAGAAAGAAATCAAACGATAGAATTATGGCAATAAGCTTGGGACCAAGAGACCAGGTGTATCTGGACCGGTAGGTTAATAAAAAAGATCCAGTTATGGGTAACAAGAAAACATGGAGAGATGGACTAACACAGTTATTAAGCGGTCATGGATATTTGGGAATATTAGATAGCGCAGAACATACCTTTTTCGTTTGCGAGAGATGGGCTCAAATTAGATTAACACTAAACACAGCAATTGGAGTACCCAGACAACATAGTAATAGTAACGTTAGAAGGCAGAGAAAAATGGAATATCATCGCGAAATTCTCTGAAAAGGTATTGTGGTTGAAGATAACCGATTTAGGCCGGCCTAGAGAAATATAGTCATGGCAAAGGGGCCTAACTTAAAGTAATGTGTGAAACAGTCCCAAGTTACTGCCTCAGTGCAGGGGGTGTTTTAGTCGGTAGTCAATTATTGCACACATTGCATTTCACCTCAAAAAATAAACAATTATTATTATTATTATTATTTTTATTTTTTTTTTCGACTGCTATGGTCATTTCGCCTATGTAGCATATTAGTCTTATTGTCTTTATTCATAACATTATATTTCTTGGAACAGATTGATTGCTCTTAAAAAGTTTATTGTATTTCTTATAGTTTCACTTTGTTTTAGGCTTCGTCCTACATTAATCAGTCCATAGTGTAACCGCAGAGCATTGTACATAGGACAATCGCAGATGACATGTCTAACAGTTATCTGTACGTTGCACTCGGTACAAAGCGGTGATTTTGACCCGTCAGAAGATGCTTATGCGTTAAAGCGGTGTGACCAATACGCAGCCGATGCGTCTTGGTCAGACTTTCTCGGTCCGCCTTGAATGACAGATACTCCATTCTAACGGATCTCTTCACCTGGTACAGATGGGTGTTTTGGTTCTGCCATCGCATTTGCCACCCGTTCACAACTCTTTCTTTCAAACTACTCACCAAGTCCGCCGGTCTTACAAATGGCACATCTACCTGTTCCTTCCCAGCAGCCTTCCGGGTATCTGCATACGCTTGGTCATTTTCATGCACATCTATATGGCTGGGAATCCATAAAAAGGTTACCTGGCAATGTCGTGATGTTAGGGTGTGCACAAGGTAAGTACCCTCTGCACAAACGGTTCAGTGGAGAACATGTCTCGCAAACTTTCCAGAGCGCTTCGAGAATTACACACTATAAGGCAAGTCGCGCAAGTCTGTAGGGTAAAGAGAACATACAAAAGAGCTTGCCACAACGCGTACTGCTCTGCGAGGTAAATTGACGCGTTTTTATTAAGGGACCAGGAATCCTCCTCTACAACAAACGCAGATCCCACACCTTCATTGGTTTACGAACCATCCGTGTATATGATTTTTTCACAAGCATTTTTGTTGACAGCTTGGAAAAACTTTTGCCGCCAGGCGTGATTGGACTGTTCGTGTTTTAAGTTTCCCGCATGTTCAAAGTCTACCTTAATTGGGCGCACCCCCCAAGGCGGCATTCCAAAGGTACATGTACTTATCAATTCAGGAGGATCAAACCTCTCTGTGTGCAGAAAATTTCTGAATCTCCAAAAACAGACTTGGCGGTGACATTTTCATCTTCAGGAAAACCAGGGTGACGTATTCCCCATGACAATGTATTTGATAAGTAGCATGTTCCTTCTATCTGCTAGTGAGCAGAGGCCCGATTCACAATATAAGCTCTCGGCAGGGCTTGTAGGGAAAGCACCCAAACGATAGCGTACACCTACATTGTATATTGTATGCAATGCTCCGAGGGTTGTTTTGGTGGCTGACCCATAAGCAATGCAGCCATAATCAATTTGCGACAGTACAAGGGTCCGATACAAATAAATCATGATTTTGGGTTCGGCACCCCATCTGGTGCGTGCCAATACTTTAAATAAATTAAGAGTTTTGGAAGACTTCCGCTTTAGGTTCTGGATATGATTTTTCCAGGTTAATTTGGAGTCGAAGGTCACACCCAGAAATCGGACAGTTTCGGCACATCTTATTGGCACGTTATCCAGGTATAATAATGGATCGTAATGAGGTCTACGCAGTTTACAGAAATGCATACACTTTATTTTCTCAGGGGAGAAAACAAATCTTACTGTTTGTGTACCGAATTCACCGAGGGCTGCAACTTACGCTGGATCTCTCCAATGGTCTTACCACAGCAGAATAAGGTGAGATCGTCGACACGACATACAATAGACTTTCCACACCAGGCTGTAATTGTGTGGCAATCTCATTAATTGCCAAAGCAAAAATCGTACAGCTGAGTTCGGAACCTTGCGGTACTCCATTTTGTAAGGATCTGGACGAAAACAGGACATTACCAACACGAACATAAAACAGTCGATTAGACAAAAGGGACATCACTAACTTGGGTAAGTTGCAGTATTCCATGTCTCCAGGTCATGTCATAAGCACCTTTCAGATCAAAAAATATTGCGACGAGATGTTGTCGCCTCTTAAACGCTTGTTGAACTTGAAAGTCCAAGTAAGCTAGGTGGTCAGTTGTAGACCTGTGCGGACGAAAACCTGCTTGCTGTGGTATAAGAAAGTTGTTAGTTTCCAGCCACCACATCAGTCTGCTGTTCACCATTCTCTCCAGTAGTTTGCCCAGGCAGGAGGTTAAACTAATTGGTCTATAGCTGCTAGGCTGTGTGTATCCTTTCTCGGTTTCAGGAT
This sequence comes from Vesta saturnalis, assembly GCA_036346205.1. Classification (NCBI taxonomy): domain Eukaryota; kingdom Metazoa; phylum Arthropoda; class Insecta; order Coleoptera; family Lampyridae; genus Vesta; species Vesta saturnalis. Next base: position 16,839,476 of record JARFJB010002231.1, on the reverse strand, counting down.
TGGAACAATAATCGCCTTTTTCCCTTGTGCCGGGTAGAGGCCATCCGTCCAGATCTTATTAAACAAAGCAAGAAGAACGACCAAAAAAAAATCAGGTAAGTTTTTCAGCATGTCATTTTTTATTTTATCTATTCCTGGTGATGTGTTTTGGGTTTGCCGAATTGCACTTTTCATTTCAATCATTGTGAAAGATAAGTTGTATTCGTGCTGTTGTGGGCACTCAAAATTTAGATTAACCTCCCTGTCTTCCTTTGTTTCGGCGAACGCTTGTTCATAATTGCTGGTACTGCTGATATTATTATTATTTTTTTTTTGCTATAGGGTTTAACTGCTACGGTCATATCCCTTTTACTATTAGCAGACAGATGCACAGTGTGTTTTACAATTGGTCATATATACCAATTTCCTTTAGAAAGTTTAGTGTGTGCTTTACATTCTCGTCTTCACAAAGATTCTCCACGTAGTCGACCTTTAAACTATGTTTCCATCTCTGTAGGCGGTACTGTGGACAGTCTTGTAATACATGCCTTATGGAAAGTGTTACCTGGCATCCTTCGCACATTGGGGCGTTCCATCTTTAAGTAGGTGTTGGTGCGTAATTTTGTATGACCTATTCTCACACGATGAATTTTACATTGGCTTCTCTGCATTTATTACGTAACTCAAATAATTTATCAATTCTGGGCTTTATTGTAGCGAGTTGTGTATTTTGTGATCTCCATCTTTCTTGCCAGTTCTTCATATTTTCATTTTTTAGGTATGTTCTCAAGTCCATTTGATCAATTTGGTTTACGTCCACTTGTAAATTTGAGATCACTCTCTTTGCTGCGGTATCCACTAGATCGTTTCCTGGAACACATACGTGGCTAGGAACCCAAATGAAGGTAAGTTTAACTTCTTTCGCCGTTATCGAGTTCACAGCGGACTGACATATTAATGTTAAGGGATCTCGGGAGTAAATTTGGTTAATACTATTAATGCTATTTATGCTATCCGTGATTACTAGGAATTTTTTTGTTGCCACTTCCATTGAACAGTATAAGATTGCTTGCCATATGGCATATAGCTCTGCAAACTTTATTGATGCGTTATTGTTCAATTTCCATGCGTGCGATACACCGTCAACAAATATGGCGCTGCCAACTCCTTCCTTAGTCTTAGACCCATCTGTATATATAACTTTATGGGAGGGATACTCATTACATAATTTCTGAAACTCCTGTATATAGATGTTTTTTCGGGTAGTTTCTTTTCTATACCCTAGATCTGTTCTTATTTCGACACGTGGTCCTTCCAAGGAATAAATTCGGTCTGATTCGTCTTCAATACATCGGTAGTGTCACACCCATGCGCACTATCTGGTCCCAAAATCTAATACCTGCTGGACGGGTAATAGTAGGGTGTCTTTGATACTGGTCCCGGTCTGCGTTTATTATAATCTTGTTTGGGTGGTTTGGTAGGACATAATTTTTGCTATGTAGTTAGTCAATAACTGATTCCTTCTGGCTTCTAGGGATGGAATACCCGTCTCACAGTATATGCTTTCAGTAGGCTAGGGGAATGCACCAATACTATACCTTAATGTTGTGTTATGCAGCACATTCAAATCTGTAAGTGCTGATTTTCGTGCCGGAATATGCAACGCAACCGTAATCAATTTGTCTCAGTATCAACGCTCTATAGATCAGTATTAAACACTTTTTGCCCCTTTGGGTGTGCTAATACTCTCAGTATTTTAAGATTTTTAAGCATTTCACTTTTAGATGTTTGTGCGTCTTCCATGTAAGTGATCTGTCATATATCAGGCCTAGAAATTTAGCAGTGTCAGAACACACAATCGGATCATTCATCAAGTACAAGACAGGGTCATAATGCGGTGTTTAGCCTGCAAAAGTGGACGCATTTGGTCTTTTTTTGCAAAAGTCTAGGCCAATTTTTCGACCATTTTGTACTATTTGGTTGATCGCAGGTTGCAATTTTTTTGTAATTTCTCCAACAGTGTTTCCACTGCAGAAAATGGAGATGTCATCAACGAACATACATTTCGATACCGAATCAGGCACGTGCATTAAGATGTTTCCATTAAAAAAGGTGCAGCTAAGAGTTGATCCTTGTGGTACCCGTTTTCTAGTGTTTGGATATCATACATTGTATTTCCAACCCTCACCCGAAACCGTCTGGAATCTAGGAAAGACTTTATTAGTAGGGGTAGGTTTCCACGCAGATTTAAATTATGTAGCTTTTTTAGGATGTCATATCTCCACCCCATGTCGTAAGCACCTTTGATGTCAAAAAAGACGGCCACAATATGTTCTCTCACCCGAAACGTTTCCTGTATAGCGTTTTCAAGGAAAACGAGATGATTAGTTGTCGATCGACACTTCCTAAAACCCGCTTGGTAAGGTGCAAGTACATGTTGTTTTTCAAGGATCCATTGAAGCCTGCAATTTACCATCCTTTCCAACAGCTTACCTATACAACATGTTAAACTGATCGGGCGATAGCTTGATGGAAGTAATGGATCCTTCCCAGGTTTTTTGATGGGTATTACAATAGCGTCTTTCCATTCATCAAGGTATGTGCCTTCTTTCCACAACTCATTGTACAGATCCAATAATGCTCTTTTAAATTCAGATGTTAAATTTATTAACATCTCATTGCATATTTCGTCAGATCCTGGAGCAGTCTTTTTGCTGTTTCGCATAGCAAGATCTAGCTCTTCAGAAGTAAATTGTTTTTCGGTCTGTTGGTGCAAAAGTTTATTTTAACTTTAACTTTGACCTCCTCTTTTGTTGCATAGAATTCAGGATGATAATTCTTAGAACTACTCACCGTTGAGAACTGAGTCGCCAGCGTATTAGCAGTCTGCATTGAATCTTGAATAACGAGATTTTCAGGAGTCTGTAGTGAAGTAATTGGTGACCGATAGGTACCATTAATTGCCTTTATTTTTTTCCATGTGTTATTTACTTCAGACATAGTGATGGTGGATGTATATTGGTTCCAAGTCTCGCGTTTACTTTGCAGGACAGTTCGTCTGCTAACGACTCTTGCTTTTTAAAGGCAATGTGATTTTCCATAGTTGGGTGCCTGCGATATTTCTTGAAAGCTGCTTTTTATTTCTAACAGCCTCATTCACGATTGATTCCACCATGGCATAGGGCGCTTTATATGTTTTACCTGATCTAGGGATGCTTGCGGCTGCTGCAGCTAACACTGCGCTGGTAAATTTGTTACATTAACGTTTCTAGGCATAACGAGACTCTGACGAAATAAGGACCAATTTCCTTTCGCGGTTTTGTATCGTTCAACAACAGTGATCGGTGAGTAGAAACGTCTGTTTCAATAATGATAGGGAAATGATCACTGTTGTGAAGATCATCCGCAATTTTCCATTTAAGGCATAATACCGGTGAGACTAACGTTAGGTCTAACGCATCGAATGTTCTTGATGCAGTATTGTGGTAAGTGGGTGCACCAGAATTGAGTAGAACTATATCGTTTATTGTAACCAGTTCTCTATCACCGGCCTTTTGTATCATTTTTGAAGATCCCCATAAGTAGTTATGCGCATTAAAGTCTCCAACTAAGATAAAGGGTGCAGGTAGTTGTTCTATTATTTTCAAGATCTTCCATTTCCCAATTGGTATCTGGAAAGTATGTACTGCAGACCGTTATCTTAATGGGTGCTTTTACCCTTATCGATCCTTGCAGAGTAGTAGATAATCAGTTGTTGGTATTGCACGTCGTTTCTAGTAATTATAGCAACAACGCCGCCCCCACCAGTAAAATCCCTACGTACAATGTTATATCCCTTTAATGAATATGCATGTCCAGATTTGAGGGTGTTTCTTGTAGACAAAACATCATTGGATCCAATTCTTGTGCAAGCATTTTATATCAGCATATCGTTTGAAATACCTCTACAATTCCACTGAATTAAGCGTGCGTGAATGTATCCAGAGTATTTTGTCAGATAGTTTAAAAGAGGTGAAAATGCTACAGGTACAGTAAAAAAAAGTACATATATAGAGTATATAAGACATCAAATTATAAACGTACGAACATATATATCACAGATAAATAAATGTATATAAGACATCAAATAATAAACGTACGAACAAATATCACAGATATATAACTATATATAATTGAACTTTCTCAGTATCACAGAAATTATCACAGATTGTTTCGAAATACCTCTAAATTCCACTGAATTAAGCAATTTTGTGGGTGAATGTATCCAGAGTATTTTGTCAGATAGTTTAAAAGAAAAATGCTACAGGTACAGTAAAAAAAGTACATATATAGAGTATATAAGACATCAAATTATAAACGTACGAAATATATATCACAGATAAATAAAAATGCATCAAATAATAAACGTACGAACATATATATCACAGATATATAACTATATATAATTGAACTTTCTCAGTATCACAGAAATTATCACAGATTGTTTCGAAATACCTCTACAATTCCACTGAATTAAGCAATTTTGTGCGGTGAATGTATCCAGAGTATTTTGTCAGATAGTTTAAAAGAGGTGAAAATGCTACAGGTACAGTAAAAAAAAGTACATATATAGAGTATATAAGACATCAAATTATAAACGTACGAACATATATATCACAGATAAATAAATGTATATAAGACATCAAATAATAAACGTACGAACCTATTAATCACCCGTACTCTGGCGAGGTATTCTAGGTTTGCCTTTCGGCCATCCCTTCTTCTTTTTTTCTTGCCGCGCCACTATTACCGTCTCCTCATCAGGAGTGGTGATGCTGGAATGGTTAGATCCTGTTCTGCGCTTAGCGCCACGTGTTTCAGCCTCCATGCATTCTATTTCAGGTGGCGTGGAAGATTTAACTTTTTTGTTCCCTTCTTCGGTAGTTATTTCCGGATGGTTAGGCTTAAACATTCTTTGAATAAGATTATCGTTTGTATTTTTCTCAATAATAATGTTTATAAGTTGACCCATTTCCTCCTTTATAATCTTTCTTATTTCAGGCACAATAGTTTGCAATGGTAGAGATGTTGGAACTGTTGCTACTTGGGCGTATGTATTAGTTGGTGTTAGTAATGTACCAACCTTTTTCTTTGCTTCCGTGTAAGATAGTTGGTATAGTACTTTGGCTTCCTGTATCTTCATTTCCTGTTGAAATGATATACAGGACCTCAATATTTTGTGTGGCCCTTTGCAGTTGGGGCACTCAAGAGGAGACTCGCATTTGTACCTGTATGAGGAGCCTTTCCGCCACGCATCATTGATCGTTCTTACAATTAATTGCAGAGTGTCCAAATTTTTGGCAATTAAAGCATCTTAGCGGATTCGGAATATACGGACGAACTTGCAATAGGTAAAACGCTGCATTGATAGTTCTTGGCAACCGCGGTACATTGAATGTCAATACATGATTAGGGGTATCTTTGAATTCACCTTCCCGTTTGGTTTTTATGCGTCTAACATCTATCACGCCTTGTTCTTTTAAATTATCTTTTATTTCGTCGATTGAGTAGACGAAGACAAACGACTTGAGATCTCTTTACTTCACCACTGCTGGCAACAGTGGCTACTGAGCCTCCCCACCACGTCAAGGTGGATCTCGTCAGGGAGGGATATTATTGTTATTTTTTTTTTTTATAATCAGGTGGGAAAATGCTCCTTATGCACACACCGGAGGAATAACCGGGTAGTGTGGGGCTCTCCCGTTTCCGGACATACCCACTAAAACCCCACCTTTGGCGTCGGCTTCTGGGGCCATTGGCCATTACACTTTTTATTATAAAAAAAAAGAAAATAATATCACAGATCCAGAAGGGGAAACAAACATATATACATATATACATAGATGAAAATAAGTAAATAGGTAATCAATTTTCATCGATTTGGTCTAAACTTTAATGAGACTATTTACAATTTGTCCAATTTACCTATTGCTCGCATGTATTTTAATGCGTTACTACACTGTTTCCTGTTTGTCAAGTTGGCCTCCCATACTGCATTAATCGTGAATAAATTTCGTTCCACCACATACTGTTTACAATCGCAAAGTATGTGTTCGGGAGATAGTTTTACCTAAATTTTGGCTTAGCTAAAGAACAAGTTCGATGCCAAGGGAGCCTAATTTTTTATTTTTACCAAAATTTTGTTTATTTTAAAAATTTTTTTACATTTTTCCAAAAATTTTTTTAAATTACTTTTATTTAATTTTTTTTTTAAATTTTAAAAAAATTTTAAAGAATTCCAAAAGATTGCAAGTTCAATGATTTTTTTGGCCTTTTTTTTGGGATATTTAAAGCAATGGAAAAAATTTTAAAAAATTTCCCCAAAAAAAACTTAAAAAATTTCCCCCTTTAAAGGTTGGAAAACTCGAAATTTTAAGTTTTCGATTAAAACCAAAAGGGGAAAAGGGGAAAAAAAAAAAAGGGGGAAAGTGAAAATATTAGGGAAACAACAAGGATCCGGGGGAAAAAGAATAAAAAAAATTTTTGAAAATGGAAAAGGGGAAAGAATTTTTAAAAATTTTGATGGGGAAAAAAGGGTTAATTTAGGGGAATAAGAATTTTAAAACCTAAATTTAAAACAGTAATTAACAAAATTGAACCAAAATTTTAAAAAACCTTTAAAAATTTAAATTTAAAAAATCCCCAAAAGGAAAAGGAAAAGTTTTATATTTCAAAGAAGTTTAAATGGGAAAAATTTTAAAAAACGGTTTAAAAAACCCAAAATTTTTTAAAATTTCCTTTAAGAAATTTTCCTACCCTTTTTTTAATCCAAAAAAAAGGGAAATTCAAAAGGGGTTTTAAAACAAAAGTTTCCTTTTAAAAGGGTTTACGGGATTTTTAAAAACTTTTTTAAAATTTTTTTTTAAAATAAAAACAAAAAAAATAAAAAAATTTATTTGGTTTTTATTAAAACCAAAACCCTTTTCCCCTTTATTTCAACCAGAAGAAAAAAGCGGAAAAGAAAATAAAAAAAAAAAAAAATTAAAAATATAAAAATTTAAATTAAATTTTTTTTTTTAATTTTAAATTTTAAAAATTTTTAAAAAAATGGGAAAATAAATAAATTTAAAAATTTTATTTATAATTTTTTTAAATTAAAAAAAAAAATTTTTTTAATTTTGGTTTTAATGGTTTATTTTTAAATTATTTTAAAATTTTTAAAAAATTTTAATTAATTCAATTTTTATGGAAATTAAAGCCGTTAATTTTTAAAAATTTAAATTTAAATTTTAAAAAAAATTTTGGTAAATTTATTTAAGGGTGTTTGGTGGTTTTTACTTTTTAATTTATAATAAAATTTTTAAAATTTAAATTTTTTTAATAAATTTTTTTTTTTTTAAAAGAATTTAAATTTAAAAGTTTCTTAAAAATTTATTTTTGAATTAAATTTTCCGGGGAAATTTTTAGGCCTTTTTCCCCCTTTTTTTAAATTTTTTAGGTTAAATTTTTGGGTTTAAAATTTTAAAACGGGTTTTTAAATTATTTTTTAAATATACCCTTTTTTTAATTAATTGGGAAAAAATTTTTAAAATTTCTATAGGAAAATTTTTTAAAAAAATTTTTTAAAAATTAATTTTAAAATTTTTTAAAAGTTTAAAAATAACCAATTTTTATTTAAAGGGAAAAAAAGGGTTTTTTTGGTTTAAAAATTTTTTAAAAAAAATTTAAAATTTAATTTTAAAATTTAAAAAAACTTTTTTTATTTTAAATTTTTTTATTTTTTAAGGATGAAATTAAAAAGTTTTTAAAATTTAAATTTAAAAATTTAAAAAATTTTAAAAAATTCAAATTAATTTAATTTCAAAATTTAAAAAAATTAATAAAAAAAAAAAATTTTAAATTTTTAAAAAATTTTTTTATTTTTTATTCCCTTTACAAATTTAAAAAAAAATAATTAAATTTTTAAAATTTTTTTTTTTATATTTATTTTTTTTTTGGGGAAAATTTAAAAGCAAAATTTTTTTAAATTTAAAAAGTTTAAAATTCAATTTTTTCTTTAAACGTTTAAAATTTAGTTTTAAAGAAATTTAAAAACAAAACACAATTTTTAATAAAATAAAAAAAATTTTTTTCCCAAAAAAATTTTAATTTAATTTTTTTTAAAGTTAAAATTAACATTTTCAAAAATTATAAAAATTTAAAATTTAAACAAACAAAAAAAAATTTTTTTTAAAAAATTTAAAATTGTTTTTCCCCTAAATTTTAGGAACCAAAATTCAAAAAATACTTTTTTAAATTTTAAACCCAAATTAAAATAATTTTTCTTTGGGTTTTAAATTTTTAAAAGGAGGAAAAATTAATTTTTCGAAAAATTTTTTTGGGAAAAAGTATTTTTTTTTAAATTTTAAAAGGGAGGGCCCTTTTCCAAATGGGAATTTTTCCCCTAAATTCAATTTATATATTTTTATTTAAAAACCTTTTTTAAAAACAAAGGGGCCAAAATTTCCCAAAAAAAAAAAATTATTTTTAAAAAAAACAAAAACAATTTAAATTTTAAAATTTTAAAACTTTTTGTTTTATATCCCTTTTTAATTTTCAAAATTTAATTTTATTTTCAATTTTTTTTGGGAAACCAATTTTTTTTTTTTAAGTTTATTAATTTATTTTTAATTTATTTGCCTTTAGTAAATAAACTATAAAAGGTAAATATCACAGAATAAAATGTAATCACATATCTAATACTAATATCACAGTTAGTTAGGACGTCACAAAGAATTAATAAAATATCACAAATGGTTGACTAGAGTATTAACTAGGTATCGTCTAACGACGTATTTCTTTTTTGAGGGCCTCTTATTTATTTATTTTTTTTTTTTGACTACAAAGGTCATTTGCACGTACGACATATTTTTTACTATTTAAAAAAAAAATAATAAAATTGAGAATTTATATTGTATACTGTCACTAACAGCGTAAATTACATTTTATCGTTGACGGTTTTTTCAGATTTTGCTCAACATGTTTGTGTCTTTTAAGAAATTAGTCAGTTTCTGTATGTTTTTAGGATCATTGTTTAAGCACGTTTTTAATGACTTACTTAAGTCGTTATTTCGTCTTTGGACAGACAAGGCATCGCAGTGGATTAATATGTGTGATGTATCTAAAGGTATTTCACATTGTGGGCAAATTGGTTTAGGTTGTCCAGAGATTAGGTATGAAGAGGTAATATTGGTATGTCCGATGCGGAGTCGGGTAATTGCTACTTGTTGCCTTCGGTTTATTGAATTAGGGAAGATCCACTTTGTCGATTCTTTTTAATTTTGGTAAACTGTGATTTAGTGTTTAACCATTCGTAGAAGGCATCTTTAATTAGACACTGTTTTAAATATGCTTTTATATCACTGGGACGTACTATTTTGCAGTCAACAGGATCTTTGTTTGCTGCTTGTCGTGCAGCCTTGTCTACCAATTCATTGCCTGTTATTCCGCAATGTGAAGGGCACCAAACGAAACATATTCTTTTCCTATTCTGATTAAGCCACGCCACACTGTCTAAGATTTTTTGAACAAGTGGGTCACGGGAGAATATGTTAGATATTCCCTGTAGGGAGCTAAGGGAATCGGAACAGATTACAAACTTGTTATCGTTACTAGTGTCGCAATATACAAGAGCTTGTAAAATTGCATATAATTCAGCTGTATATACACTGGCGTAAATTGGTAGAGACCAGCTGTGTATTGCGTCGGTAATGTGTATTGCGCATCCAACTCCTGTTTTGGTTTTTGATCCATCCGTGTAAATAATTGTGTGACCACTATGGTTTGACACTATTGTCCTGAAATTGTATTGTATTAGTTCTGGGCAGGACTCGTGTTTATTAAGCAGCGAAGGTTCAACGTGAATGATGGGAGAGAGTATTGTCCATGGCTGGGTTTCAGTTACCTCATACTGATATGCATCGAGAGGAAATTCTAACAAAAACTTGTTTGCTATGTCGATAGCTCGCCTTCCAGTAGGACTCACGATAGTAGGTCTACTCTCGTATAGTTGATATTTTTCTGGATTGAAAACCAAGCCAAACAAGGGGTGAGATAGTTGTTGGGCATTTAAATTATTAGCATAATTACATACGAAGTTATCTAGAATGTGTTGAATGGGAGTAGTATTACATTCAAAGCAAATATCTCCTAGCCTAGAAGTACGGAAAGCGCCATTACATAATCTTAACCCCGAACAGTGTAATTGGTTAAGTTTTTTTGTGTGCGATTTTCTAGCACAGGAGAGAACAGCTCCACTATATGCTATTTTCGCCAAAATTAAAGATTTATACAATTGTATTAGAGTCTCTTTATTGGCTCCCCAAGATATGTGGGATACGCACCTAATAATGTCCATAGTTCGCTTTACTTCAGTACTCATAGTGTCTATATGCCTTTTCCAACGTAGTTTAGAGTCAAATATATTATTATTATTATTATTATTATTATTATTATTATTATTATTATTATTATTATTACTATTATTATTAAAATGACAAAAAGTATTAAATAATACATTACTCAAATACTCGCAAAATTAAGTGAATATATTATTTTTGTCTGTCCATTTAATCTTACAATATTAATTTTCTATTCATTTTCATTTGAAAGAATCAATTAGATTAATATTTAAAAGGTAATTGAATAACAGCATGACGTTATATGTTTCTTGTCAAGAAGGTAATGAAATAAGTTAAAACGCAATTGTGAAACTAAATTTAATTGAATTATTGGGAGTTTTATTTATGGCAATCAATTTATGTAACTAGCTATATGTAACTAAATTGTTAAGAAATTGAATGAAATAAATGTTGCGCTTTTATTTGAATTGTTTTTCAGTAAAGAGGCACGAAGAAATGTTTAATAAAATGAACGACGTCGTCCTTAAAATATTAAATTTTTTCATTGCGTTTACAGTTATAGTTTTTTTGTTACGTTTCTTAACGATAAGTTTTTTAGTAAACTAGCAAAAGTTGAGTAATATCGTTCTGAATGTTTAAATATCTAACTTACCTTTTTCTTTTCAACAGCGTAATGTTATATACAATAGATATAGCCTTATAATTTTATAATTAATGTCATCTATTATTTCTCTAGACTGGAATACTCACAAAATTGGGTAGATTAAATGTAGGTTTTATGCCCTTAGGCAAATATGTATTTCGAAAATGAAATTCGTGGTAGTCTCTTAATTGAAGTTTAAATACCTGTTTTACATAATTTGTTTTTGGTGCTCCATAAATCCGTACAGCTACAAGTTCCGTTTGGTGTAAACGAGTGGGGTCGACTTGACATTACGCGACCGAAGGATAAAACCAGAAGTTATGTGTCCTAAGGGATTTCCGAGTTAATTTGCTTCTCGTTGATGATGTCCCGTAGGACTCCCCACGTTCCTCTGAGTCGCTCACCTTACTATACTATTCATTCTCAATATTGGTCTCATTGTTTTGAGTAAGAATTTAATTATTTATACATTTTCATACGACATTTTGTAATTACATATTTAATATGTTTACTTTTACTAAATTCATTAATCAATTAAGCTTTTGCATATTTTAAGAAATTTAAACCTATTCAAACGCATCATGATTTATGGCGAAGATATCTGAAAAATGTAAAATATTCTTTCTTTTGTACTGATTTTTTTTATTGAATTATGATAATTTCAGTACTTAGAGGTTTTACCAAGAAAAAGGCAATAAAAATACCGTCAAAAATACGTTATGTAACTTTAAATGTGCGATTTCTTTGAGGTATTAGAATTTCAGAACTTTGCAAATACAGAAATTTTGCTTTACGTAAGTTAGAGATTTTCATTAAAGAATAAGATTTCATTTGTCTTTTGAAATATAATTTGGTTGGCATAAATCAGTGTTACAGACGGAAATCAAATATTCATGAGATGTTGTCGCTAGATTATTACTTTATAGTAAGCGAGGAAAATCTATATTTAGGTAACGTATGGTTTTTAAGAGGGTCTTTCCTTCACTACTAATAAATAAATTTATTATTAAGCGTTAACAAGTGTTAAGTATAACTTATAATTTATTATTTTTGATTGCGTGTTTATTAAAACGTCTTATACGACAATTGCGTGCTACTGTCATTATTGCCACTACTACACGTGAAAAATTAAGTACATATTACAAAAGATACCAACTAAAAATCAATCATAAGGCGGTTGAATTTGAGAAGCAAGTATTTTTCTGAACTAGTTATTTGATAGATTTATATTTACGTGCAATAATATTAACTAGTTTATACCCGGTTTCACCAACTGCTGTTTAAAATAAGCCTAATCGCCGTTTATGTAACCACTGATTAAGACATTTGACCATGGATTAATTTTGTTACTGAAGTTTGGTTGCACTAACCCCTCTTTAAAATAACCGTTGATTGTAGTCCTATTAGATATATTACACATCGCAACCCTGTCAGAAAACAGAGATAGGCTCCGAAAACTGTTGCTCGCAATTTCATCGAAAAAGAACTACAGCTGTTGCTATCAATAACAAAGAAATATTTCAAAGCAATCGAAAATAAAAAAACGGATGCGGTAACTTCTCACAAGAGTAGGCAGCAAATAGCACTGAGTTTAATGGCTCTAATGATAATGCAGCAAAAAGTTACACAAACCTAAAAGTGTATTATGAAAATTATAAGAGGCGATTTTTATTATTTTCAATAAAATGATAAAAGCAGTATTACTTTCTTCACGCATTTTCCTTGAAACTAGTGTGGTAATTTACGAGTTTTCGTAAAAAAACAACTTTCATGATCAGAATGCAAACTAGGTGAATGCTAGTGCAGTACAGGACTTTCTTGCAAAATACTAAAAAATATGTGGGGTATTTTTATATCTTTGAAATATTCAGCTATTTTAAAAATATTTAATGAAAACCAAAAACTGACCCTAATAAACCCCCCCTCCCCGAGACATCCAGACATCATGGCCGATCTTGACGAAACTAGGCCAAAAATTGTAAAATGAGCTAATAAGTCGATTTAGCGATGGTGAAAAGAAAGTCGATTGCATAACCTTTTATACCTACATATGTACATGTAGGTTTAAAGTTAAAGATAGATATCTCGCTTATCTTTCAAGATAACTATGGACTATTTCATATCATTTTTAAGTAAATAGAGTAAGAATATGTGTATGTTATACCAGCAATACGAGGAATGTTTTCAATTTCCGGAAAAACCGGAAGTAGTGTTTTCATCACGATAATATCGTTTCATTAGCGCAAATTAACAAAGTTTATTTCCAAAATAGTTAGAAAGTTATAACAATATCAATATTAAATATTTGAAAATTCATAGCTCCTATACTAGCAGCTTTAGAAGAAGCAAGTTAGCTGCATTCATAAGAGTGACTGGTTGCCTAGAAAATATAAAAAACAAAAAAAAATGTTTGGAGAGATTTTTGAATAAATCAATTTCGAATAATCCCTCAAGTTTGATCCCTTAAATATAGGCAAATTTATATCATAATTTATTACGTAAAGAAATCTCTTTAAAGAACCTTTATTTAACTACGCATATATATTTCCAATTCTTTTATATCATGAACGGTATCGGAAATATAAATTTCTACAAAAAAAAATGTATATGTGACTGTAACTGTAAGTTTTAAAAAATTCATTTCATGCGAGTTATTGATGACCTGAATTTCAATCTTCTATGTTAAAATTTGAAAATTTGCCCCCAAAGTAACACCCTTATTTTCACCCCCTGTATACCTATTGCGTTTAAAAGCTTATTTTGTCGACATAATTGTCTCGTAAGCCTTCATTTCAAATTTCATCAAAATCATCCGTATAGTGATCACAGGCACACACACACAGATATTTTGAAAAATTTTCTAAAATTCGGGTTCAGGGAGTCGTAAAACATCAAAATAACGCCAATTATTATTTTCGATTTTTTTTCGACCGCAATACTTTCTTGTTTCGCATGTTGTTTTTATAACCAAAATACGGTAACGCTACTATAATGTTTATTCCGTATAAATAACTATACATAACACAGCCTATGTACCTACCAGAGTTGGTAATTCGATTTACATGGTTGTAGAACACCGGCAGTATATACACAGCAGATAAGAAGTCCAACAGTTTATCACTGTTTACTAAGTTAAACGCCCGTCATTGGTTGATTAACTTGAACGTCGTTTAGTCAATTTATAACCAATGATTAATACTAATCAGTGTTGGTATAACCCTTACCTCAAGTGCAAAACCACGATTTATAAAATCACCGTTTAAATTCTGTTGAACTCTCTAATCAGCATTGGTGCAATCGCCATTAGTATTAACTAAAATCATAATATTACGACCAATGTCCAGTCTGTACAAGCTATTTTTTATAATTAAATTTAATGCTAACAAAACTCAGTGTTGGCTTTTGTCCGGCAAAAACGATCGATCATTTCCTGTTGTAAGTATGAATGGCTCAGATCTTAAGTTTTCAGACTCTATTACTCTGTTGGGAATGACTATATCTTCAAATCTATCATGGGTTAACCATCTTCTGTCAGCTACCAAAACAGCTGCTCGTAAAATAGGCTTTTTGTGCAGATCTAAGCAGTGATTTACCTCCCGACAACTCTTTCTGTTGTATAAAGCCCAATTTCGACTTAATCTAGAATATAATTCTCACCTCTGGGTTACTCCTCCCCAATACGCTCTCGATATCGTAGATCGTATTAAACCCTTGTATAACAAGACTGTGTTATTCATGACACCTATCACTTTACTTTGTACCCAGGCGCTCAATGGTGCAGATCACATCGTCTATACCTCCAATACCTTTCAATCCAGTATTCATCGGGGTGTCGAGGTAGTTGTGCGCATCAGATTTGCTCAATTTTCCAAATAGTGGTACAGTATTTTGAGGAGTGTTGTAGTAGGTGTCACGCGTGACACTGCCTTGTTGTTTACGTTAGACTTTTTTGTTATTTTTTTTACTATGGCATCACGACGATTTTTAACACACGAGGAGCGATTGTATGAAGTAAAGCATCTAGGTGAAAGTGAAGATGATACTACTTCAAATGACACTAATAGTGAACTAGAAGATGACCTTTTGATAGAAACTCATGAAGAAGACATTTTTAGTGTCAATGAAGAAATAATGGATATTGATTACAATAAGGATACAGTGATTGAAGTTGCTATAAATTTTATGTTGGGCAAAGATTTAGAAACCATATGGGCAGACAGACCGCTGACTCATAGAAACGCTAGAACTCCTAGGAGGAATTTCGTGACCCATTTACCTGGTCCCAAAGGGAAAGCGAAAGACCTTAGAAATGAAGTTGAAATATTTCATTTGTTTTTTTTCAGGTGATATAGTTGAAAATATAGTTATTTATACAAACCAAGTAATAGAAAGGTTAGCCCAAAAATTCAATTCAAAACAGTATTACATTTCAAAAACCGATGCTGAAAAAATGAATGCATTTTTTGGTTTACTGCTCATGTCTGGAGTTTTAAAAAAATCTGGTTTGCCTACAAGTGATATGTTTTCTGCCATATTCGGGTCACCAATGTTTAGGTGTGTTATGACGAAGAACAGATTTGAATTTCTGTTGAGAGCTTTACGTTTTGACTCGAAAACAGATCGATTGGAGAGAAGAAGTAACGATAAATTTGCAGCATTTAGAGAAATTTGGACACTGTTTGTGGCCAATTGTGGGAAATATTACACCCCATCTGAATTTGTTACTATTGACGAGACACTTTTAAGTTTTCGTGGTCGTTGTCCGTTCAGGATGTATATGACCCAGAAACCAGATAAGTATGGACTAAAGATTATCTCGATGTGCGATGCTAAAACGTTCTACTTCTGTGGTGGAATACCCTACACTCGTAAGGTAGAGATGAGAGATAAAAATATTCTGCTGCCCACTGAGTACACTCTAAAACTTACCGAGTCTATAGTAGGTACCAATAGAAATGTAACCACTGACAACTGGTATACTTCTTATGAACTGGCTCAAGAATGACTTAAACGGAAGTTAACCCTAGTGGGAACGATGAAGAAAAACAAAAGAGAGCTACCGCCACAGCTTCTCACCAAACGTCCTATTAAGTCATCACTCTTTGCTTATGATCC
Source organism: Vesta saturnalis (assembly GCA_036346205.1). Taxonomy (NCBI): domain Eukaryota; kingdom Metazoa; phylum Arthropoda; class Insecta; order Coleoptera; family Lampyridae; genus Vesta; species Vesta saturnalis. The sequence goes on along the minus strand of JARFJB010002231.1, from coordinate 16,823,360 downwards.
AGATGTTATGTTAGCCTCGCACATTCCAAAGAAAAACAAGAATGTTGTTTTATTATCAACAATGCATTCAATGGGGGAAATTGATAAGGAAAGTTTAAAACCTGAAGTCATTTTATTCTATAATCAAACTAAAGGTGGAGTAGATGTATTTGATAAATTATGTCATGCTAAAACAACGGCACGAAAGACCACACGTTGGCCTCTAAGGTATTTCTTTGGAGTGTTGGATGCTTCAGCTATAAATACTTACGTAATTTACCAATTGAATGGAGCTCATGAAGGTCAGAGTAAATTTTGTCGTTCACAATTTTTGAAAAATCTTCCTTTCGCCCTGGTAAACCATATATAAATCAAAGGCTTTCAAACAAGTTTCTTCCCAGAAACCTTCGTGCAGAAATGGCAAACCTGTTAGGACAAAGCCTAACTGAAATAAATCCAGAAAATACACCTAATCCACCACCGGGAAGGCCCGGTAACTGTACTTTCTGCCACTACAAAAAACACTCTATCAGGAACGACAAGTTTAGTTGCCCTGACTGCAAAGAATCTGAAAATAACTGCCTTCAATGATTTTGTTTTGTTTGTTTATTTTTATTTGTTTTAATTTCATAAATTTTAGTTCCATTTTTATTTTCATAATGAACTAATATTATATTTTGGTTTTGTAAATAAAATTTTCTTACATTTTTGTCTTCATTTTTAATAATTTATTGGTTAGAATATGCTATTTATTGAAATTACAACAATAAAAAGTCGGTAATTATAACACAGTAACCTATACTATGAGTCGAAATAAGTCAGATATAAAGAAAATGGTAGGTGTCATAAATGACACAGTCTTGTTAAATTTGTCCTTTTACAGTGCCTTGTTAATCAAAGGTTAAAAAGAGCGATTAGGCGTGTAAATGACCCGTCCTTAACTTCTGACATACAGCAGAATTACATTCTTTGATACTATCTCAGGATACCTTTGCTGGGGATACTCGATTCGCTCATTCACATCATCCGTATGCAGTATAATTCACCACTTGTCGTACCAAACGGGCGCAATCCACATTCTTCTGCATGGCTTGTGAACTTTGAAATGATCTCCCTAGTTCGTGTTTTCCTCTCACTTAAGGTATCTGTTCATAAGCATCTCTTGGCAATTCAATGTCCCTCTATCCACCCTCCTAAGTGTTACTTAGTGCTTTAGCACGATAGGCAAAATTTAGCATGTTCAGGTCCACGATTATAAAAAAAAACAAGAGGAGTTGCCTTTAAATATTTGGCCAACTACGTGACGTTTGCAACTCATTTTAGTAGGGAAGTGGACGAAACTTTTGGGAATATATGGATTCGCCTAAATGGTCCAGTGCAGTGGTCCACGAGGTCACCGGATCTCACTCCACTGTCATTGGCCCATGATTTTATCAAAGATTTGCCGATAATTTTCGAAATTATATATTATTTGTCTTTTTTACGTATTTAAAAGGTTAATGAATTTTTTTAGTGTTTTCTAAAACAAAAAATGAAGCTTTTGTTATTAATCAAAGTAAAATGAAGGTTTAAAAGGGAATGTGATTCACATTTTTGGTATCGATATTTAGGAAATGCTTTTACTAAGTTGAGAGTAAAAATTCATTAGTTTCATTCTAAATAGGATAGTGTTGTGTAAATAAATGTATTCGTTATTTTAAATTAGGTGGAGATATGGTTAAATAGATTTGGGATTGCATCATATAAAATTAAATTAAAGAATATAATATTAAAAATTATTACAGTGGATGGTCTTTGTAAAAGTTAAATTTAGCCGTTTCTGTTAATAAGAGTTTGGTTTTAAACAAAAATTTGGCTTTAAATACATTGCAGTAAAGGCTAGCGTCGCTAACAAAATTTCAATTTACCATATATCCATTACTTAGATAAGGTTTCGGGAAGAGGTAGGTTCTGTTGACGATGCAATTTCTCCAGACGATTTTCGAGTTTGATTTCGTGAATGCACGTGCTTACAAAATTTGAGTGCATTTTCTTTCATTGGCTAATTTAAAGGAACGGGCTTCAAAAAACCAATGTGAAATTATTCACGAGGTCAGTAGTAGTTTAGGCGTAGAAGCGTCCAGCTTTTCGTTACGGTGACGTAGTAATTACCGCGGAACAACATTGACCAAGGTTCGTGTCGAAGGAACTATCGTAGTAGGGTTCTCATCCCCTCACAGCCCATTCAAAGTATCATATAATTGTTCAACCTTCACGAGACCAGTTTATCGGTACGTACAGTTGGTCCATAGCGACTTGTAGCAGCCCAGAAAGGCGTTTAGTGTTCAAAGATACCAAGTGCTTTCGGAGAGAAAAATCCAACGCTCGTTCCAAAGTTTCAAACGTAAAGTTCAGAGTGCGCCGCAAATCAAGAACCTTCTGTAACTAAACTAGATTTTCGTTAAGTTAAAAGTAACAAGAGTTAGTCAGGACTTGTACATAATTAGATAAGAGTAATAAGTATCACGCAGAACTAGGTCATAGTAAAGCAAAGTTAACTATTAGCGTCTTAATATATCTGTCAGTGTACATACAACGAATTGAAATTTAATCAAAACGTGAGTCGAAAGAGAGGTAGTCAATAGCTGAATGGTACGGGAGTTGCAACCGTCGGGTTAACATCAACCATAGAAGTCCACCTACAGATCCATTCCAGATGACTGCGTAACAAAAGGACATACTCTACCTAACGTAACATTTCTGTGTTCTTATTATTGTGATGGGTGATAAATGCTAAAAAGATTTATGGTGTGTAATTTGTATTTTGTTATCCGTTTGTAGAAATGGTTGAATACGCCTTTTTCTTTAAAGATTAACTTTTAGTTGTTTTTTTTTGTTGTGCAAATTTTAATACAGGTGGATCCATCCGCATTATTGTCCAAATTTATTTGAAGGTTCTTTTTAATGTTTGTTTAAACTGACGAATTTACATCGAAACTTATGTGACAAGTGCGTTTTAAGAGCACCATTTATTAGTAAATGGAAAGTAACGATTTATCATTTTGGACAATTGAATCAATTTTATAATATATATTAATAGAGGTCATTGTGAGCTAGCTAGTTTCACCGCTAATAGATAACCTAGGTGATAAAATTGTAATATATGTGTTGACAATTCGAGGGTTCTGTTTTTTATTTATTTATTTACATAATATATATTTTGGTTATTGCACTTGTGTTTTTTTAATGTGAACATATTGTTGACAACGCGCATAGCTAGTGTTTATTTTTTTAAGTTGCTCATGAAATTAACGTCATTACACTGTGTTTAGTTTAAATAAAACCATTACGTCCCAAAGTTTATTTAATTATAAAGTAACACACAGAGGCCAGTGAATCACTGCATTATTTTCTTTTATGATTTGAGCATAATTCGTTGCGGCTTGAATAATTTAATTTCAAGCGGTTGTGTTTTTTGGTTGTTAAGTTAAATTACTTTAAGAGTCGACTTTTAGTAACGTATCATAACCACAGATTATTGTTTTCTTCTGCATTTCGCCATCTTGTTTTATACAACCTGTTCCGTGTGGAGCCCGTTTCCAAGAGTCGGGATACCACTAAATCCCCCAACAGGCTCCCTTAGCACCCTGAACAGCTGGTGCTCAATCCTTGGACCCGTTTCCAAAGTTGGGATTCCGCTTGAGCCCTATCTACAATAAGTAAAGCGCTGTCCCGGTTACTCCTTAACAGCTGCCGCTCCGTCCCTGACCTAATTCTCATCAGCAGGGACCTGTTTCTGACATGACGAGCTACACTGCTGCCAATTAGCATTAGTTAAGACATTTTCTAGGAGCTGGGACTCTGTCGGTCCGTCATTTCTGATAGGTGGGAACTTGCCTGAGCATTATTTTGGGTGAGCATAGGTTCTACCCTAGCTTCCATTTTTCAAGTGATTTTTAAACTTCGTCCATCTTGTTTGCATAAGCAACTATGTCCTTAATCTGTGTACTTATATCTTTATGGTGGTACCGTCTAGAAATAAAATCCTTTTGGTCCAATTCAACACTTAGACCACGATGCAAGTTTCAACCTCTAGGGTTACTCTATCGGCCACTAATAGATCAATTCGCTGTCTGTCTCTTGGGTTAAAAGTAATTGTAGCGCCTTTTCTTAGTTGAATATTGTTCTCTTACATAGTTAATGGGCGTTAATTCCTATCTAAATAATTTACTGGGTTATTCACAACTTAACTGTTTGTGTCTTGAGCGTTTAAAGATAAAAAGTAAATAATTAATCTACAAAAAGAACATTTACTTAAGCAAATAGAAGTAAATGTTCTGTATTCAGCTGTATTTAGCACGATTATTTAAACTTGTATGTACGAGGGATGTACAGTATTTGTTGTCTCTAGCATAGATGGCTTTGAAATACCCCTAGTAACCGCACTTTTTTATTGACAAACAAACTGCCAAATTTGGTTAGTTGAGCTTTAATAGTGTCAAAGTTGTATAAGTTGAAAGTAGTGGTTGTACGAAGATTTTGGGAAATGAAAAAAAAATAGTGATACTAAAAGTTACACTAAGAATCATGGTTCTATTCCTAAAAAAAATGTACTCAATGAACAACAAGAAAGGTGTCTTAAAACATTACACTAAAGAAATTCGATTACAAAGACTTATGGTATCGGCTTAAGGTGTGACCTATAATTGGTAAGCGAGAATGTCAATGTCCTACAACTTTCCTTTAATCCAATTACTTTTAACAAAAAATTTGCTATTGTAGTAACTGGTTCACTAATTGAAAAATGTAGCCATGATTCCGCAAATTCTCGTGACGAATCTATTTTGTCATTATAAAGAGTAACCAATTTGAACCTTGTTAGGTATTACGTTTAAATTAAATTGCTTTTCGGCATTCTTTGCTTATTTTTTGTTTCTTTGGTTTATTCATTCAAGAATGACATTTATTTTTTGAACTTCATTAACTGGTTTACAAATAAAATTATGAGTTAACCTTATATTATGAATCTTGTTCTTCATTGTTACGTTAAATTAAAAGTTAAGTTTCATTGATTAATCATGTTTAATTTTGACAACAAGACGCTTATCGGAGATAATAGGTCTTTCAAATGGTTTATTTGATTGGGAACCATAATTAAATTACTAGTTTAGTTCGGCTTCATAAGTCGAGGAAGATTGGGTACCCCAAAATTTATTGTACGCCTGATACAAATTAGCATTATGAAACCAACAATTTGTCAATAGCCAATAATTAATGGCCTTGTTTAATTCCGTAATGGACTACATATCTTTTGCTCTTTGGATCGCTATTGTTTAACGGTTGATTTGAAACTTGTTACATCGCTTGATCCCGTATTGCAAACATTACAAAGTGTAGTGCGTTCTAAGTATTTCGCTGCTTTAAACCGCAAATACTTCGTGCTTAGCCTTCAGCGGGCAAGATAATGGCTACATTTTCTTGGGATGCCAAAGGAATTTTACTAGTAGATTTTTTGGAACGTAGCCACACAATCACTGGTCAACATTATGCAGCATTAATTACAAAACTTCGGTATTGCATTAAAGAAAAAGAAGAGGAAATCTGTCACGGAGAATTCTCTTTCATCAAGACAACGCGTCAATTCGTAAGAGCCTTATTTCTATGAATGCAATTCATTACGCTGGATTTGAAATTATGGAGCATCCCCCGTACTCCTAGGACTTAGCTAAAAGAGAGTATTCAGGGAACAAAATTTGAGAGCGATGATGCAGTTACGGCAGCAGCACAGGACTTCTTCTGTGATCAACGCTCCGAGTTTTCCAGAAAGGTGTTGCTATGCTTGAACATAGGTGGAATAAGTGTCTTCACGTTCAAGGGGATTATGTTGAAAAATAGTGATGTTTTCTATGCTAGGGACATTAAATACTGTACGTCCCTCGTACGTAGAAACTTATACCGTACTATCATATCTCGTAACCGCAAGGTTATTCCCATATTTAAATCAGCTATGAGGACTCTAACGTAAATGAATTCATAAAAGAAGACTGGTGACTTGGTAAATAGCTCTGTGGTAAGAAAGTGACTACAAAAGCAGTCTTGCGAAGATGTCGGCTAAACTGTTTTCATAAAATGTAAGGTATAATATACTATAAAATGCACGGTATTGCACTAAAAAGTAACTAATCTGAAATTTACCATTGCAAATGTACGAGATGCGTGAAAATTATTTGCTGATCTGCTCATTTACTTGCCATTGTTCCAGGCTTACTCCACTATTATACTAGTATGTTTTATGAAGTTTATCCATTTATAATAATGAAAATAAAATAATATCGCAGTGGTCACGTTAAGAACGATTAAAGTAATATCTCATATAAGCTAAGTGTTTGAAAGGCATTGAAAGCGCTGTAACATCAGAGGGGACTTCAAACCTCCCGTTTTCATACAAAAAGTGTATTCTTACGTGTGGCTTATATCGGACAGAAATTGAAAAGAATGTTTAGCACGGTTTTTATGGAGATAACGCGAAACATGTCTTTTTATAATATTTATATAACATCACACCGGCGTGTTAGCACTAGTGAAGTACAGCTCTGAAATGTTAGCACACCCTGTTTACCAAAAATTTATTTATAGCTGTGAACACTATTTACCATACCATAATTTGCATCATGTTACAAAGTAAGCAAAATATGGCTAATGAACGTTCAGGTCACAGTACCGGTCAACTGGACCTACAATTTAATACACCAATTATTTATTTAATGAATTTATTTGGAAACCTTGTATATAATGCAAAACCGTAATAGCATAGTACATACTACAGTAGACAGTAGTACTGTGTTGTTGTTTGACGGTATTAAGTGAATATAGTATTTAGTAAGTCTACGAGCTCTGTGTATATTGTATGGTTTACAATTATGGCAATTAAAGATATTCATATGGATTGTAGTGAGGAACCTCAATTATGTTGTGATGTGATGTAAGGAAAATGCAACGTGTTTCATTCCCTCCTCAAGGGGGGAGCGGAGTTAGGGTTCTGAGGGGGAAGATAATACCCCAGTAGTTGCCTAAATAGGCATATATGATGTTCGTATACGCAGTGACCACGCCATATGTGTTTTGAGGAAAGCCCCTTGAAAAAACTTTATACAGGGTAAACGGTAACGGGAATCCAACCTATTACCTTCCGATGCTCAGCAGAATACTTATTTAACTATAGCCGTGGATTTTCACGAAGCAAAAGGAAAGTAATTATCATTTTTTTAATTTCAACGGTAATCTTAGTGTTAAGTAATACTTGTATCGTTAGATCCCAATAGTTGAATTGCGTATTGAATAGCTATATTATTACAGTTTTTTTTATCCAAATGTATATCTATGGGCTTTAGACGCATGCTAAATATAGATAAAATTGTTTGAGGACGAAGGGAGTTTATATTGGTAATCATTAAACATATGCTCAAACTGATGCAATGTTTTGCCTTACATTTTGATTTCCACTGCACAGTATATCAAATCGGTTCATCTTTAATTGCATTAGATGAGATTATTTTGAGAAATAAAACAAATTAAATATTTTAAACGATTAATTTTGTAGAGTTTCAGAATTTTGTCAATCCTAACAGTAACCTTAACAGAAAACGTGTTGATAAAAATAATACGTACATCGCTTATGCTCGTTTGTCCTTTCTATTGTAATCAACACTTGCACTCAAATTAGGTAACCGGAATTTTTTGTCAGAATAGTTCCAACTTCTACTATTCGTACAAAAGGCGAATAAAATAAATGTATGACATAACGTGTCTTGCTGGGAAATGCAATTATAAGGGTGGCAACTTCCAAGTGTCACCAAAAAGGTGAATGAATTTAATTGAAGCATCATACTTAACCGCTTGTCGTTTTGTCCTTTATAATCACTTGCACCACGATACAGCCGATATGGCGCGAAAGTATGGGGATGAAAATTAGGCGTTCGGGAGAATAGAGATGTTTCCGTTAGATTTTCAGTTACAGTACAAACGGAATAATGGAAACGGGAATATATGCAGCGAGCTTAGGCATCAGACAGCTCTGGCTTTCACCATCGATTTAACCTTGGGGAAAACGGACCGGTCAATCCTACACCGACGGCTTGGCATAGGAAGCGAAAAAGAGCAAGGTATACGTAATTTACTGCGACGAGAGGAATTAGCCAGATGTAGAGCGAAACTGGACTACATTTGCAGCAACTTTGAGGTGAAAGTCGAAAGCATCTAAGCCCTAAGTAATGTTCTGACAGTGTCAACCTTGACAGACAGCAGGCAAGCACTACACGCTCTGGCCATCGCTATAACACCTATCGAAAACTTGCGGAGATATGATAACTTTTTAACTCTAATAGCGGCGGTGACGGGATTAACACCGGGCGAAAATCCAGATTGGAAAACGGAGGAATAAGAGCGACAGGTCGCATGCAGAAGTGGCAGGAGAGGTAAGTCAGTACCGACACGGCTAAATAACCTTCGGGTTCATATCGTACGTCGAGCGTACTTTACTTACCGTGTCTGAGTTGGCCACTTTACGGTGACAAAACGGAACCTAGGCGTACTTAAAAAGATTCAGGAAACTGAACATCGAGAGATGGGAGTGCAGGCAGGGTACCGAAAGCTTTATATGCGACATCCAATAGAAGGTAAGGAGGTTGACCGATGTGGATTGGTCGGTATTAACAATCGCAAACGATGGGTGGAATTAACGAGGTTCGCAGTACTAGTGCAGAAACTAAAACCGAGTGCGCGAAGTGTGAATCCGGATTATTAATAAAATCGTGTCTTAATTACCGATAACAGCTAATACTACCAGTTGTGGCTTTATACCGATCTTGGCAGGCGAATCTGACGTCCACCGGATCTCGTCTGTAAGGGAACAACTGAGAAACAAGGGCCATCCACACCAAAGTAAACGTCGTGCTTCTGGGGGAATCGAATCCACGGAAAAACGCGTAAAGACCGTCTGAGCATCCACGAAGTTAGAACGACGTGTAGTAATAGTTTTAGGAGTAGTGAGACGCAGGAATAGCATGCGGACATGTACTACAAGATAAGGGATAAAAAGATAAGATAAGTATTATTAGTATAGAGGCAAACATAGTTGCGTTTATTTATTGTTTGATTCAGGATATACAGCACAGGATTTCACACCACACCGAAACTTACCGAGCCTCCTTTCCACCTTAATCAAGTTTATAAAACGATCAGGATTATAAGATTTACCACTTCTACAGACAGTTAATTGGATACCTGGTGGAATGTCGGTAAAATATTTTTTGTAAAATATCTATTAACCGAAATAAACATGGATTGTATTGAATTGAAATCGAAACTTGCAATAGGTTAATTTGCACGTGATTTAATGTATCATTGTGCTTGTTTAGTGACTTGCTGCGGTATCCTACCCATATTTTCTTTGAAATACCGTTACTTGATAACTGCTGGTCTAAAGAATTCAATAAACCTTTGTAAATAGAAATTTTGATATATGATGCTGTTCCTGAGATATACATATTTAAAATAGATAGAATAATTTCTTAAAATGGAAATAAAATACAACTAATGTCGAATATAAAAGCAAGAATAAAATTTGCGCTGATGCATTTTCAGATCAGAAAGTTATTAAAAATGCAACGTCTGTTTCTCCAAGCTATGCTAAAATGCAATTTTAGACACATACGTTAGGATTAATTCAAGTGTAGTTAATCATTTTTAGCGTTTTGAATACCTTAGTCTAATTTAGTGCTCTAATCTACCAGTTTTCTGCATAATATCTTTTAAATAGCAAAAAATATTTAAATACCGTCAATAGTCACTTGAACATCTGTTTATTATACGAGAAAGTGCGAAGGGATGCTTAGTAAAACACTTATCTAGAATGATGCTTAAGTGCTCTTATATTACGGAATCCGATCTTGCATGTAGCCAGTCTGGCATGAAATTAGTAAGGTATGGGACTAAATACAGAATGGATAAAAAGCACACAAGTTTCAAGTTACGAACTTAATTGTCTTTCCTCCAAAAATCTTTTAATTTTAGTAAAAAAAAAGGTAGAAGGAAATTAAAAAATAATTTTCTTTGATATTATAATTTGTCTTCAACGTTTGTAACCTTATACGTCGACTAGAATTAACCTAAAAGTCATTTGGTTCTTGTTAGCTTTGATAATGCGACTTTGAAGAACACAAAACAAACTTTTGTAATAAACAATGACGAATGAAGTGTTGGGAATTCAAGAAGTATAAACGATTTTGAAGTTAATGAAAATACGATCCTAGAAAGTGTTTTGTTTCAGCTTTCGTTGAAATTAAATTTTACCGGAACTACGAAATGAAAACATCTTTGAGATCGAAACCATAACCATGTTGTGTGCTTTATTCAATATTTACAAACGATAATTTATAACGTTGGTGATATGTTAATTATAATATTAATTCTTAGAAAAAATAATTTTATTACGTTGAAATGTAAACTTCTTTTTGATTTATCATATTTACTAGTAAATCACTTAAATAGTACGAATTAATATTAAAAAAAGGGATTCAAATTATTTCCGTAATAATTTCTTTTAATTAATTACTCTTTTCCGAGATGGCCGTAGTGCAGTTACAGGTTTTTTAATTAAATACCCCACTTTTTAAATTACCGGCGCAGCGTTCGACTTTTTCCACGGTGGACGGCCTGTAAATACTGTGTATTGTAAAATTTACACCGTAAAAGAAAACAACATTTACTTTATGAAAATGTAAGAAAATTGTTCATTATAATTAACGTATTAATGGCGACGGTAAGCACTAAATAGAGCTCTAGCAGATATTCTGGTTTTTGTAGGTTATAATTCGTGAGTACATATGTTTAACAGAACACTGTCAAGAGAGACAGTGCATAATTCTTCCACATTTCCATTATGCTGGCAATTTGGCAAATAACAGTGATATAAACAGACTGCAAATACTACAAAACCGCGCAATGTGAGTGATACCGTTGAGTATCACTTTTTAAATTTTGAAATATTTGTTGACAAATGTCAAATTAAATACATAAATAAAAGAGTTTATATATTTAGTTATATACCACTTTTCTCTTATGTATTAAAAGTAACGATTAAACAATAGTAGATTATGAAACTAGTCGCTGTTTACATTCTGGTGCGAGGCTGTTCTACGAGGCGTAGCCGAGATAAAAATATGGCCGAGCACCAAAAGGTGACAGCACGTGTAATACATTTTAATCGTTTACGTAAAATTAGAAAAAATTAAATTTTGAAGTATTTGTTGACAAATGTCAAATTAAATACATAAATAAAAAAGTTTATATATTTAGTTATATACCACTTTTCTCTTTATGTATTAAAAGTAACGATTACAAAAATGTTATTTTGTTATCCAGTATGCATTTTGACAATAAAATAGATACGGATACCGGCGATAAACAAAAGCCAGACATAATAACATTTTATAACCAAACGAAAGGGGGAGTAGACAATGTTGCAAGAAACACCAAACGTTGGCCCATGGTTATATTTTTCTCAATGTTAAATGTTTGTGGTATTAATTCACAAATAATGTTTCTTGGAAATAATAACAACATCAAAAGCAGATCATACTTACGGCAGTTGGCTGGAGAACTAACAGAACCTCATATTCAAAGGCGACAAAAAATACTTCCACAACCATTGGGAAATTTCGAAAATGATCGTGACGAAAACGAAAATGCTGAAGAAAGCGCTAATGCAAAACCAGAAAATAGAAATCTATTTCAAAACCTGAAACAAGGAAACACCGGAAGAAACAGGAAAAGATGTGCTACTTGCTACACGAGTGATAAACGCACTCGTTTTTAAAATATTTTTGCGTACATTATAAAAAACGTTTATGCCTTGAACATTCCGCAGTAATTTGCACACATTGCATTCGTAAATGATTAAATTGTCTACAAAATCGCTTAAATGACATGTTTATTGATTTTTTTAAATTTTACTTAGAATTTGTTTTCTGTTTGACTATAAATATGATTTTTTTTAAATATTAATGCATCGAATCAATTGTAAATAAAGTATTTTGATATAAGACTTTCTTTTTTATCCCAAATCTAGTGATGTGCCTGCCGAAGGTTAAGTAGTAGAGCATTAAACGAATGCATAAATTCTCTACATAACGAATAATGTACAAAATTGTAGAGTCAACATGTTTTTGTTGCTCTGCAGATATGTCAAATTAGAAATAAATCTATAAGTGTGGTGCATCTAATTTTTGAGCTACAAGGTGTGTGTTTGAGCATTGATTATATACTTTGTGTTATATAATCAATGGTTTGAGTTGATCTCAGAACAGTTACCATTGTTACAGCTCTTACTAAATTGTAATTAAACAAACCATACATGATGAGCTATATTATGCCAGTTAAATATCGATATATATATATATATATATATATATATATATATATATATATATATATATATATATATATATATATTTGGGAGTAATTTATTTCAAGTTCAATATATGCACAGAATAACTATATTAAAAAAAATTAACACACCCTTTTCAATTACTTAAACTATTATGTAATAACAATAAATCTAAAGTACCAAATTTCTAATCACTATCCCTATCAACCGTAATGTCCAACATTTCTTCACATTTGTACTTTATCCCATATTTGTACTTTATCCCATATAGCACCAAACGTCCCATGGACATCCGTTTAGTGTCCATTTTTGGTACCGTGGTCCATGGATCCTCAATGTGCATACCATGGACGTACACACGTGGATGTTTTATGGGCACTATGCAGTGGACGTACGCTGTATGCACATTTTTCCAATGGCCAAAATAGGACGCACTACGGACGTTCCCAGACGGATCCCTTATGTACGCTGGCAATATACAAGTTCATGTAACAAGATTATTAAAATTTTTGCGTAAAGTGGGATGTTTTGTTGTGTAATTTTTGCTTGTACTAATAGTTGTGGATATCACATATATAATTACTTGTTATTATTCGCCGGACAAATTGAAAAATTATGTATTAAATGTTATTATAACATATTTAAAACTTTACAGGAAAATTTTTTTTCAAGTTACTTTTATTTATTTTGTCGCTTTTTGTTTCCAAGTGTTAGTTGAAATGATCTCGTCATGCAGAAGCTTTGTCGCGTGATGTCTCCCCATTTGGCCACCCTGTTGCCAAACTTCCGATGAAAAATAAATCGGTAATGATGGTGCCAATTTAAACTTCTTCCGTATCCAAAAATTAACCTTAGCAGTAATTCCAATTACCACGAATGAAATCTAATCTTTTACATACACAAAAATGAATCACAATCAAATCAAATAAAATATTTGTAAAACATTACATATGTCTGGCAACAATGTTGCGCAATACAGACTGGCGTTTACGCGTATTCCCAGACGCACTTGCTCAAAAATTGTGAACAGGTTCTTTCTCCATCGTGTTTCCATTCATCAATGTGACTAGTTTTGTGATAAAGTTTCTTCTTGCCTTATTGTCTTCAAGCCAAGCTTCCAGTGATCAATTCACAGGTTTCAAGTACCGGATGTTTCAGTCTTTTATAATTTTACAAACTACGAGTAACTGGTAAGTTGCAATGGATTATATACACCGTGTAACTCTGTTTTGGAGACATATGGATTTAACACATAAAAACGAAGATCAGCAAATATTGGCTCTCCTGTTTAAATTTGATAAAATTGTTAAATAAATAATTGTCTCCGAAAAAATCTTGAATTTAATGCAATTATGACTTACAAAAGCATTAAATGTTGATTAATTTATTGATGTAACAAGACAGCCTTGAAATTGTCAAATGTGCATACAAGAAAATGTTAAATCTCTAATATTTCTCAAAGAATTATCAGAATAGTAGAATTCAATAAACTTTACTTTTTCTTCAATAGTATAATTCATTTTAATTGTGGATTTGAAATAAATGTAATTATTTTGGTACTTCAAATTAATTTAACAATAAGTAGTCAAAGTCGAAGCAATCAGATTTTGAGAATGGAAGTTAAAAATGTATCAAGATTTTTCGAAAACGTTTAAATTTATTGTAAAGATAATCACTGCATTAAATGCATTATTTTTTTCTGAACAACTTATCTATTTACCATTTTTGTCGAATATAATTAGGGGAGCCAATATTTGATGATTTTAGTTACATACACGTTAAATCCCTATGTCTCCAAAACAGATTTACACGGTGTATATCATATATACAGTGTCCACCATAAAGTTTGCAACATATGGGAAAAATTTTTATTGAAATTTTAGAAAAAAACTTTTACAGTAAGAAATCTCTGCATATCTCATAACCTAACAATTAATTTTGACATATCCCATAGAGCTACTGGATTGGCGGGAAATTTAAAAAATGTGAAACAAAACTGCGAAAAGTAGAAAAGTAGATGAGCAGATATCGAAACATATAAAAATAAATTGATCATAATTCATTTTTATGGCCGTGTGCAAACATTGAAGAAAAAAAAAAGTGAAAATTGTCATTTTTCGGGAATTTCTCTGTAGTCAAGTATGATTGTTAAATTTTTTCGCTATAAATCCTTGTATTAAGATAAATGTTATAATCAAACATAGCCATTCATTAATTAGTACCAATTTTCCCCATATTACAACCTCAGATTTGAAAAATGGCATTCGGCAAGGGACCTGTCTGTTGCAATGCACTGCTCCTCGGAAAAATCGAACTTTTTTATACCTCTATGATGCCGAAATATCTTGGGGATTTTCACAAATCTGTTGCAATTTGGTGGCAACTCCTAAATAATAAATAGCCAATTTAAATTAAAACTTTGGCTAAAATAATTGAGAAGTAAACCGTAATAAAAATCAGTTTTTAGTATTTTATTTTCAAAAATAATTCGAGGATTTTAAGGAAATATAAACATCGGTTTCGCTAAAATATTTCGGCATGATGCAAATATTAAAAAGGCCCTACTTCTCCAAGTGGTAATGGTATTGCAACAAACCATTCTCTCGGCGATTATAATTTTTTAGATCTAAAGCTGTAAAATTAGGAAAACAGATTTAAATTAGGTAGTTCCTCCGGGTAGTGATAAAATTTATCTTAATAAAACGATTTATAGCCAAAAATATTATTAAGCACATTTGGCCATGAAGAAATTCCCGAAAAATAACAATTTTCGATGTTTTCTTATTTTTCTCTATTGCTTGCACATGGCTCTAAAATTAAATTCTGCACACTTTATCTCTATGATATTTTTTGATATCTGCTCATCTAAGCCCATTTTTTACTATGTAATTTCACATTTTTCAAATTTCCCGCCAGGCCAGCAGACTTATGGGATATGCTAAAATAGTGTTCTAGGTTATTCGAGAAACAGAGACTTTTACCGTAAAAGTTTTTTTCTAAATCTCTTAATAAAAAATGTTTCCATATGTTGTAAACTTTATGGCGGACACTGTATATTTGATAACTTGCATACACTTCGTAAAAACTATTAAAATATTATTTGTTTAATGCTTGATTTTGAAATACACTTACTATTTTTGGTATTTCAACTAGATACACGTGATTTGTGAATTTTTGAACCACACTCATAATTTCAAATTTAAAATATTTTATAAGTACTATATTTTATTTAGTTTTGAAACTGAAATGTGGTACGTGGCAAATAATTTTACCTAATGTTTTTTTAATGAAAAATAAAACATGCCTAAATACAAACTAAAACGAAACTAATACAGGAAAGCCCAGAATAGATCAAATTGAACATTTGTACTTTTGCTGTACCTCTGGTGCTGATTTTAGTAGTACAAGTGACCAGAAAACATTAATTCAAAATGAGTACTATAATCAATGTTCAACTATTCAATTAAATGAATTGTCAGACTTTTCTTCAGAGTGTTCAGAACAAAAATATGACAACGAAAATGAAAAAAAATCAAATGTAACTGAATCAAAATCACATGTAGACAGTTTGGATTCAGAAGCTTTTGGCCAATTTTTTGTAGAATGGGCAACTCACTATCAAGTTTTTCATGTTGCTTTGAATCCTCTGTTACGTGCTCTTAATACTCATTTCAATGCTAATCTGCTAATAGATTCAAGAACTATACTTCATACACCCTGAGAATTAAACATAGAAATTGTTGAACCTGGCAGTTACTATCGTTTTGGACTTTCAGTCGCAGTAACAAAATTATTAAATAAATATCAGTTTGCAAAAGATTTGCATTCTATAAATATTGGCGTTAACATTGATGGTCTCCCAATCAGTAAGTCAAATAGTAGTCAACTGTAGCCCATTTTGTGCAATTTGCATGAAAATGTTGCAGTAGTTGAAATTATCGGACTATATCACGGTTTTGATAAACCAAAAGTATCGAATTCTGTTTTTACCTTTTTTGTAGGTGAGGTAATACAACAAATAGATAATGGTTTTTCTTATAAGGATCGAAAATACCCTTTTAAATTATTTGCCTTAATATGTGATGCGCTAGCCAAATCATTTGCTTCATACTCTAAGGGTCATACCAGATATAATTCTTGTAGCAAGTGTTATGCCGAGGGAAATTTTGTCAACAATCGTGTTTGTTTTTATGACGTCAACGATTTACGATTACGGAATGGTACAGACTTTAGACAACAAATTGATCATACTGGTGTTTCTTTACTTGAGAGGATTCCACATTATGATATGATTAAAAACGTACCTCTCGATCCAATGCATTTAATTTATCTGGGTGTTATGAAAAAATTTCTCCTTTTATGGGTTAATGGAAAACCACAAAACAACTGCTTTCTATTAAAATAAAACAAATATCAGAAATGTTAGTTGCACTGAAAACAAATATACCACAAGAGTTCATTAAATGAAATTAATCGTTTTAAGGCAATTGAATTGAAGTGATTTTTATGTTACACGGGTCCCCTGGTTTTGAAAACTGGGCTGCCATCCGCGAAATACGACCATTTTTTGTGTCTCCATGTAGCGACAATTAGTTTGTCGCATCAAGAATTCTTACCTAAACTAGGTGAATACGCCCACAATCTCCTAAAATATTTTATTCACACTTTTGTCACTCTTCATGGCGAAGAACATGTGTCGCATAACATTGATAACTTGATTCATCTACATGAAGACACAAAAAGCTTTGGCACTTTAGAAAATTTTTCTTGTTTTCCTTTTGAAAATTATTTACAAAAACTAAAACGTTTAGTCAGAAAAAGTGACAAACCATTGGCACAGATAATAAAAAGAAAAATAGAGGAAGACAACTGTTTAAGCATATCAATGGACCAGTACTAAAGAATTTTGAGGGTTATGATCAATTTAAGCAAGTTAATTTTCAATTATTTACATTAAAGTCTACCGAGGGTGACAACTGCTGTCTCTTTAAAGAAGTATTGTTTCTATTAAAAATTTTGTAAAAAAAGATGAAAATGTTTTTGTAATTGGTCAAAAGTATCAAACCATTGAAGATTTTTATCTAAAGCCGTGCAAATCATCACTTGTAAATATTTTTCTTGTGTCTGATCTAGGTCCATTAGCCGCATGGGAAATAAATGATTAAATTTAAATTTGTAAAAATGCCGTTCAACAACAAATTTCTTGCAGTTCCTCTTCTTCATACGAGTTAAATTTCATAGAGTTTTTCACAATTTATTGCTCTATTTACAGTTCTAAAAACAACAGTCTATTTTCAAAAATTATCAAGATGTTTTTTAAAATACGTACTATGGAAAATTCATGGGCTATTATAAAATTACCCGAAAAAAAAATGCTGTTTCCGGTATGCCTACCAGTTGGCTGCAAGGAAATCAATGCTATTGGCCTCCTTGGACTAAAGAGCGCATTGAAACTGCCGTAAAAAATTGCCGACCACCCGACACAACAACTTGGCAACTTCACCCATTTACCTCCTTAAGAAATAACGTGTTCAGTAAGATTAGATTTGCTGTTATTTTTGGTTATGTGAATAGCCTTATATTTAATTTGCAGCGGACTTTAATATCGTTCGGAAAAACTAAAAAAACGGATGTAGGAAGCGTTCTAGGTCGCAACTAGAAAGGACAGAGGAACTATTTGAAGACATCCAGCGCAAAGAAAGAAGTACAACCAAAACTACGCTCAAAAAATGTGCGTCATTTGAATTTCATGAAGATTCCTCATTTGATGAAGACTCGACCAGCTTTACTTTACCGCAACCTCCCAAATTTAAGGCTAAGTTTTTTGTTGGGAGCAACCAGATAAGCTTTGTGCCAAATGAAATGTGAAAAATGTTGAAAGATCATTTAACATAAAAAATACATGACCCGACCAAATTCAGTCTGCATAAACGGAGCCACCGTTTATGCAGACTGTGTCGTGCTAAGAGAAACAAAATTTTTCATATACTTGATATATACGTCTTTCGATGGTCGGTTCTCTGACTATCATCGGACGACACACGGACGTTCATATCGGGCAACATACAGACGTCCACTAGTGGAGAACACACGGATGTCCACGGTCGGACAACCCAGAGACGTTCACTGTCGGACAACTCATGGACGTCCACTGTCGGGTAAATCATGGACGTCAAGTGTTGTGGCAAATGGACGTCCTAAACCGACGACTAATAGACGTCCATTGGTACATGAAGGGACGTCTACTGTACATGCATGGGACTACTTTGTGCTATTTGGGATAATATTCTCTGTATACTCCACACAATTAGACGAAACGGTTTGGTTACATTCTTTTAATGCTTCGTTCTACATTGCAATAATATTTTCCTCTTTATAGCCATCTCTTCCTATGTGTTTATCGTAGTACCCTTTTGCATGTGTCCGTATGAGTTCAATTGCATTACAATCACAATGATACGGTGGCAATCGTAACACTTCATGCCCATAGCTTCTAATTATTTCATCTACCTCATACCTTTTCTCTATTTGTCGAAATTGAATTAGTGAATAAAGTTCAGTTTTAAATAGCGTGAGTTAATAACTGATATTTTTTTGTGTTAACCATGAAATCATGTTAGACTTTGTCCAGGATGATGTTGGTACCTTCTCGAGTAACATTGTGTTGTACGGTGCATTGTCTATAATAATTAATGAAGGCTTTTCTAAATGATTTAACAAATGCTCAATAAGCCATTTTTGAAACAGATCTTCATTCTTTTCATCATGATAATCTTCTTTTAATGATTTTGAAGCAAATAATAGGGATGCATTCTCTATAAATCCTGTGGTGTAATCTGCATGAATAACAATAAAGTGTTTAGCATCATAGCCCTGAGGGTTCCGTACACTGTTTACGTCTTCATCCTGCCACGACTTGCCTGGATTTCCTTTTGAGTAGATCCATGTTTCATCCATAAATACTATTTGTCTTCGACTAGGTGAATTGCTCTCTTGAATATATCGTTTGAGAAAATGAGTTGGCATTTGTGCTATATTTTGTTTTTTCGAATAACGCTTTTCGATTAGAGTCTTTTTTGATCTTAAATCTAATGTGTGTAGTGCACGACTTAAACATCTATCACTTAATACAACATGACTATCACCAAGTTCAGCATTTAAAGCTCCAACTGTGACATGCTTTTCTGTAAATAAACCATTTTAGATGTGGGAATATGTATACGTTAGATTGTACTCACTTTGTGCATATATGTAGTACAGTGTATTCCTAATGCACATTTTGGATGTTTCTGTCAGATAGTTCGATTTGATTCTTTTACGAGGTTTTTTTTACCTGGACTGGATAAAATTGGATTCGATCTACTGCAAGACTTGATATTCTTTACTGTGACCACATATATACCCAGAGCATTTGTCACATGTGTAATATTACGATTAGGATAGTGAAATAAAAATAAATATTACCTACCTCTTGAATGCAAAGTAGTGATATTAAGGGACCTCCGTTTCTTTCTCCATTTCAAAATATTCCAATAAATTTAACACAAACTGCTGCACTTGTGTCTGCAAAGTTTTACCTTTTGAAGTCATTACTGTTACAATGTTTCCCACGCAAAGTAAGATATTTGAAATGATAAAGGTAAAGTCACAAAGTGGAGAGCTCTGATAAGAACTGTTTTTAAGTTCTGAAAAGAACTGTTGTGTAGAAAATGTGTGGATAGTGAATGATGAAATGTAGGAAAAGTGGAAATAAGCAAAATTACGTCGTTAGTCAAATTAGAACTAAATTGCATTTTAAGAAATACCAACACGTATTTTTTTTTTTTTCATTGCAACTATTCAATGACATATGTCGATTGTGCAAATGCACTCCAAATATGTTACTATCCTTTTTAAAGACGCTTTGGTATGAGATCGAAATATACACAATTTGGATTGCTAGGTTCATAAACTAATGACGCAGGGCGATTCTTTCCTTAAAAGAATAGTAGATGTATATTTGAGAACAACATTCATTGATATGAAAATTTATATATTCTTGTAGAAAAATGATTTAAGACGAATTGATTTCAATAAGTGCTACTCATGTAAGACTTTAGGTAAAACGTGCTTCAAATTAAAGGTACATAACAAAAAAAAATTGGTGTCAGAAGTGGGATCTTCTCAACATTAAGAAGAAACGAAAAGGTGAAGTTCTTAGTAACCTAATTCAAATTATTCTGGTGGTCCATTTTTATGGTTTAAGAAGATAAAAGTCAAGATGGTTTTCGGCTTATCAAGGAAGGAAAACCATGTGTGTCAAATTACTTGTACGAACACAACTCCAGGTACGCTGCTAAAGAATTCACGAAAGGTCATCATCATGTTACCGAGCTGGTAGCGTAGTGGTGACACGACCTGTTTAGCATTCGGGAGGTAATGGGTTCGATTCCCGTTACCGTCTACCTTGTATAAGGTTTTTTCAGGGGGTTTTCGCTGATAAACATGTAGCGACATGGTCACTGCGTATATGCACACCATGTGCGACTACTTAGGCGAATGCTGGGGTAATATTTTCCCCCCTCAGAACCCTAACTCCGGTCCTTCCGATCCTATCCTAACCACACCCATCCTTAATCCCAGCATGCATATATACGTAATGTATGCTGGGAATCTATGATTATGGCTGAAGGAGCTCGGAAAGCTCGAGCAGCCCGCCCTCCCCCTTGGGGAGGGAATAAAATACGTGACCTTTTCCTTTTTTCATCATCATGTTTGTCATGAAGCTAATTTGTTTGTAAGTACTATTGTTAATAGACTTTGCACATTTAAATTTGCAAGTCATACAATTTTGTAACTTTTATTTATAGTGGCTACATCAACTAACCAAGCTGATTTAATTGAGGAACATTAAGTCACTACTTTGTTTCATTGGATTGACAAATACGACGGTTCTATTAATAAATTAAATGAATTCATAATTAATAGTGACTCAGCTTTCGATTTAGCTTCGGAAAATCAAAAACCTCTCTTATTGGCATGCGCTAAAAAACAATTATTAGTTCGTGGTCACAATTAAATAATTTTCTCTTAGAAAGTTTTTCTCCAAGACAAACATTTGATCAGTTAATTTTATAATCACAGACCTTAAAACAGTTTTCAACAGAAAGTATTGTGGACTTTACGATTAGATTTTTAGACTCAAAGTTTATAAAAGTAACTAATTTTGAAAAAAAAAAGATTCCGCGAAATTACCAGGACATCACATCTTTGAAAGATCGAAAATAAAATAAAATGTATGATTCTCACGATTAACTTATGAAAAAATCAAGTTTTTGTAATTTTTGTAAGAAATCTAACCATTCATAAAAAAATAAAAAATTAAACCAATCAATTAATCCTAAACATAATGAGAATCAGTTCTTAGTAATGTATCTAACCATTTTAATATTCACACAATACCACCTAATCCAACTTCATAATTAATCATGATATAAAAGATTGTCGAAAATTAGTACGGAAAAAAGAACAAGAAAATAAATCATCTACAACTCCAAATATTCAATTAACTTTACCATTACTTGATAAATAAGCTTTAAACTCCCAAACTCCCATGGAAGTAACTGCCAATCCGAGGAGGTCAATCTTATGAAGGCAGCATTTTGTCAATAAATGATGCAACAGCATATAATATATATATATATATATATATATATATATATATATATATATATATATATATCCTAATTCTTCAAATTAAATTAATTCTTTAAATCTTCTGCTAGATACTGGTTCAGATATTTCATTAATAAACATTGAATCAATTCAAGGTAACGCATTAATTTATTCAGATCAATCGACCAAACTAAAAGATTTAGGTATAACAGAAAATCCAATATCCACATTGGGAACTGTTACAATTCCAATAAAATGCGATTATCAAACAATTAATCATAAATTTCATGTCATTCCTCCAAACATAAACGTTCTTGTTGATGGATTATTAGGAAATGATTTTTTAAAAATTGTCCTGGAAAAGTAGATTTTGAATCAAACTTCTTAAAATTTTCAAACATTTGTTTGCCACTATATTATAAATTAAAAAATGAGAATACATCACTCGTAATTCCTCCAATATCAGAAATCCTTATACAAATTGATGTTCAAAATCCTGAAGTTAACCAAGGTCTTATTCCAGATGTGCATATACTAGATGGTGTATTGTTCTGTAAGTCATTATTCAAAGTAGAAAATAACTTCTATACTCAATACTAATGAAAAATCCATAAAATTTAACAATTAGCCTTAATTATGAGGTTATCACTGATAATTAGAGCAAGGATTCTAGGGCAATTACCTTTTTATTCCTAATTCAGGCCGATAAATAAAAACACAAATTAAATTTGTATCACAAAAAATTACGCCATCTGACACCACTTTATAATTGCCTAAATGCCTAAATGAGACATTAATGGAAAAAAGGTGCGTAAAATACTAAACATATTACCTAAGCTGTATTTATTAAATGCCTAAGATTTTATTTTGTTTAAAAGCCGGAACTAGTATTCACAATTAATTTATTTGGATGGTAAATGCATTTTAAGCTGTCGATTTTCAGTGAGTATCAACATTAATCTAAACGTAACACGCAATCTAGCCACAGTCAGAAGCATAACTTAACCTCAGAATCTTCGGTCTTGTCACTAGTGGTTGTATTCTTCAGTTTACGTGCGGTTTTACTAGACGTTCAAAGAGGAAAGTTAAAATTCCAAAAGTGTAAACTAATCGGAGGGAAAGAGTTAAAGCCAGAATCACAACCCTTGATTCCAAGGACGTATTCCAAGTAATGAATGAGATATAGCGTTTTTTGTAAAGCATGTTCGAAAGTGGCAAATGAATCTTAAAAATGCATTTGTGGTATACAGACTGAATTAATTTTATTTGTTGAAGATTACCTGTACCAAAAAATGCCACATTGAACAACACCGGAGCGGCGGCCCAGGCCACAAGGAAAACTTAAAGAAACCTTACAGACAAACCTCGTACATTTCCCAGTTCCAGAAGTAGAACAAAAACATTTAACAAGGAAATGTGCGATGCCTTTATATCCGCTAATATCCTCCTATATAAACTGAAATCGCCTAAATTAAACAAGTTCCTTGAAAAATATTTCAATAGGAAGTTGCCAGATTAATCAACTTTACGAAAAAATTACTTACCGCAATGTTATTTACAGGTAAGGCTAAATAAGAATAATAGTAGTTATCTTAGTAGTTTAAATGTTTTTAGACCAAACTGATATGCTTGGCCGTAGTATTGCAAACATGCTGATTTGAAAATTGAATGACGAAGAATCCGGCAAACCTTATTTAATTGCTTCGAAAGAACTGCCTAAGATAAACTACGAAACAATGGCTCGATTTGTAAATGATTAGCTTGGTAAGTTAGATTTTTTATAAAACAAGATGACCATTAATATAACTAACATTAATTTCTTGCAGGAATATTGTGGCCTCAAGGTATTCACTATGAACGGCTATTACTTATGATAACTGATGGAGCACCATATATGATAAAAGTTGGAACACACATGATGGTGTTTTTCCAAATTTAATCCATTTGGCGTGCCTAGCACATAGGATCCATTTAGTTTGTGAAGCTATACGCAACCAATATGAAAACGTAAATGGTGTATTATCTAACATGAAGAAAGCCTTCCTGAAGGCCCTTTTGCGTGTGCAAGTATATACGAGTAAAGAACACCTGCCAAACCATCCTCTGCCACCTGAGCCTATAATTACGAAGCTGCTATCCAAAAAGTGCAGAATTATTTTCTTCAAGACAATAACCTTAACAGGGATTTGTGTATTAAAATAAATTTTAAGGTTCTAATTACGTCTATTGAAAGCTTAGAGACTAGTGGAATGATTTTAAATCAATCTTTGAAATTTATTTACGATTTACAAGTGACGGAAGAGTTGCAAAGCTCGCACTTGCAAAATTGCAGCTGGTACTAGCAAAAAATCCAGGGTTTGAAAATTGAAAAAAGGTGGACTTAATTCTATATAAATATGCTAGAATAACTTCATGTGATGTCGAACGGTGTTTTTCCTATTTAAAAAATGTCTGGCTGACAAGAGAACTTCCTTTACTAACGAAAACTTTGAAAAATATACTGTATGGTATGCCAAGTTTGAATAAATGTTTGTATACGTACCCAATTGAATTACTTAATTACATTGCCAATTAGTTCAATCAAACATGAAATTCCAGTCACATATCAAACTCCTATCTTTACAAAAAGCTATCGTTATCCTGAAGTTCATAAAGGAGAAGTAAATTTACAAATAAAAAAAAATGCTTGACCAAAAAATCATTAAACCATCATATAGTCCTTGGTCTTCTCCAGCTTGGGTTGTATCAAAAAAGGCTGATGCGTTGGACAAAAAGAAATGGCGAATAATTATTGACTGCCGCAAATTGAATGATGTCACAGTAGCCGATGCTTATCCTCTTCCTAACATTATTGATACTTCAGATCAATTAGATCACTCAATATATTTCACAACTTTAGATCTTGCATCGGGTTTTCACCATATTCCCATATTATCCAAATACGGAGATAAAACTGCCTTTTCAGCTCCATTAGGGCACTACCAATTCAAAATGATGCCTTTTGGATTAAAACATGCACCTGCCACACTTCAAAGGCTACTGAATAATGTATTAGTAAGTCTACAAGTTTTTAAATGTTTCGTGTGTCTAGACGATATCGTAATTAATGCTACTTCTATTGCAGATCAATCCAGAAAATTAAAACAAATATATGAAAGATTAAATGAACACAATCTCAAATTACAGCCAGAGAAATGCGAATTTATCGCAAAGAAGTTGTTTACCTTGGTCATATAATTTCTAGTCAAGGTGTCAAACCAACTGCAGAAAAAGTAAATTCAGTCGTTAATTATCTAATTCGAAAAATCCAAAGGCTATTAAATCGTTTTTTGGATTGGTTGGGTATTATAGGAAGTTCATTGAAAATTTTTCTAAAATTTCACAACCCCATACCAGATTACTAAAAAAAGATATTGCTTTTTATTGGTCTCATGATCAACAAGAATCTTTTGAAATACTGAAACAAAAACTAGTTACAGAATCTATTTTACAATATCCGAATTTTGAAATTCCGTTTAACGTAACTACAGATGCAATAGGCGCTGTGCTCTCTCAAGGTCCGATTGGTAAAGATTTACTATAGCATATGCATCACGTACTCTTAATAAGGCTGAACAAAATTATGCTACTATTGATAAAGAATTACTTGCTATTGTTTGGGCAGTTAATCATTTCAGGCCATACATTTATGGAAGAGCATTTAAATTGATAACCGACTACAAACCTTTAGTTTGGACTGAAATTGCAAGAGTAGAATTACGAAACAAGAAAAATTAAATTGCAATGCAGACGCATTATCGCGTACTACACCTGAAGTTCAATCATTACCTATTTCTTCAAATCCTAATCCACTTACGTACGATGATTTTATTTATAACAACATTACTTAAATAACATCAAACCTTCGGGAAATATAAAAGAAGTTGAGAAGGATATTTTAAAAATAAAAGATAATATTGCTCATTGCATTAGTAATGATAAGGAAATGTCTGCTTTAGAAATACGTAATATAATAGGCAATTATTCTGAGTTATTAAATACCGATACACACCTATTTGATATATTAGAATCTAAGCTCAAGAATTTCAAAATATTTCACTTAATTACAAAACAAAGCTTTTGGGATAAATCTCAGTATCCTGATTTCAGTGTTTAGTTAATTTAAAACATAAACTTCTATATGAGAACATATTTTCCTTATCAATACTTAAATTAGGATGTGGTCTCGATCAATCAAATTAGAAAAAGGTGAAATTAATGATACAATATGTATTTTATGATTCTTTTATTAATGTAACTATTTGGAATAATCAAATATTAATTCCATATTTTGATGATACACCAAGCATTTTGAAAGAATTGGATGATAATCCAACTGGTGGTCATTCAGGTTTCCATAAAACCTATAATCGTATTAAAAATTATTATAATTGGCTTAGTATGAAACAAGACATTAGAAGTTATGTATCAAAATGTAAAGATTGTCAATTGAATAAAATTAGTCGTCAAAAATTTACACACCCGTTAGAAATAACCACAATTTCTTCAAAACCATTTGAAAAAATTTCATTAGACATTGTTGGTCCTCTGAAATTGGCTGAGGACAATAACTCTTACATACTTACCTTGCAAGACGATTTGACCAAATATTCACTAACATTTCCGATTCCTGAATTCAAAACCAGATTCTTACCGATCAAGGTGCGGATTTCATTTCCAAAGTTCTAAAGAAACTTGTAAACTTTTCAAATTCGCCAAAATATTTACCACTGCTTATCATCCCCGAAGCAACAGTGCTTTAGAAAGAAGTCATGCCACATTAACAGATTACTTAAACACTACATTTCACCTTCTCAAGTTGGTTGGGATCAATGGATTCCATTTGCTGTTTTCATATAATACTACTCCACACTCTTCCACTAAATTTACTCCCTTTGAATTAGTCGTTGGGAATAAACCTAATTTACTTTCATCTATAACTAGAAATCCGGAATTTAAATATGACAATTATTTGGATCAGTTAAAATTAAGGTTACGACAAACTCATAAAATCGCAAAAAAAATTTAATAGAAAATAAATTAATTGCTAAAGTTATTCATGTTAAATCAATTGAAATTATTCATCAACATAAAGAAGGAGACGAAGTCCTGTTACGTACCGAAGCTGCTAAACTAAATAAATCTAAAAAATTGATTCCAAATTACTCAGGTCCTTATATAATTTCTTAATTAATATCGAATGTGAATCCAATTATAAAATTTAAGCATAAAGTTGTAACTGGACTATTTTGGTTATATAAAATGTCCATGCATGTGGTAGGCAACACACATTGCGCTTAGTCGATGTCACACGAAAATGTTTAGATGGCGAAGGGGTCCGGGTATAGTCATTCAATAATTTTTAATGCAAGGCTGACGTGTATTTATGGTAGGTCAAGATCCGTGTTCCAAACAAAACGATGTTACAGTGTAAAGTAAATGACTTCAAAAAAGTTTCTGTTAACTAAACTAGTACTGGTTTACAACACACGGGAATTAACCTACCCCAACAAGTGACGACAACACTAGCGCAGTCTAAAGATTGCCGTAGAGCGCGTTTTCACGTATTACTTTTTCAGCTTATACAAGTGGTAACCCTTAGAACATATAATAGTATTACATATTCTAAGGGTAACCCCTTTTAGTAGTTATACATACATTGGAAAAACCTAATCACAATTGAAAATTATTATTAATTTTATTAAATAAATAAATAAAAAGTTTACCTCGAGTAGGATTTGAACCTACGACCTGTACTTTGCTAGAGTACCGCGCTAACGAACTGCGCCATCAAGGTTCAAGCCCCAATCGATGTAAATTTTGTGTTTATGTATGTAGAACTGATGTAAATTCTAAATATAATGAGATTACAATCAAATTACTTATATTAATGGAATGTGAGCCTGCAATATCGCAAGGATTCACACATACCAAAGCAACTTGACTAATATTAAATTATTATAAGTTTTTGTTATGAACGAATAAGTTCAAAGGTAAATATGTAATTAAAAATTATTATTAATTGGTTAGCGCGGTACTCTAGCAAAGTACAGGTCGTAGGTTCAAATCCTACTCGAGGTAAACTTTTTATTTATGTATTTAATAAAATTAATAATAATTTTTAATTACATATTTACCTTTGAACTTATTCGTTCATAACAAAAACTTATAATAATTTAATATTAGTCAAGTTGCTTTGGTATGTTGCGATATTGCAGACTCACATTCCATTAATATAAGTAATTTGATTGTAACCTCATTATATTTAGAATGTACATCAGTTCTGCATACATAAAGACAACATTTACATCGATTGGGGCTTGAACCTTGATGCAGTTGGTTAGCGTACTAAAGTACAGGTCGTATGTTCAAATCCTACTGAGCTAAACTTTTATTTATGTATTTAATAAAATTAATAATAATTTTTAACTACATATTTACCTTTGAACTTATTCGTTCATAACAAAAACTCATAATAATCTAATCACAATTAGTTTCAATTCATACACGCAAATTACTAATAAGGTTTTAAACTTGCTTTTCTGCCAAAATAATATTTAATTACTCCAAATTGTTAAAATCTAACTATAATTCTTAAAATCTCCATACCTTATACGATAATAAATGGTTTAAATAACAGTTTCAACGGAAAAATGGAAAATGGCGGGTTTGTCTAGGGGTTACAGTGGTCGCCTGACACGCGATTGAGGCAGGGTCAATTCCTGGCTTATGCAATTTTTTTTCTACTATGTTACAGTAGTTTCGTTTATGTAATCACCTTTTGTTAGGTTACAGTAGTTTTGTTTATATTTTTTTCCTATTATACCGTAGATGTTAGATTTTTATACTAGTCCAGTCAATGACCGTTTCCCGTATAATTTTGCCAATAATGGATAGATGGACTAATTCTAAGCAACTTTTGTTCTATAAGGTTTTTTCTGAAAGTCAATACTTTTCCACTTATTCGCCAGTGAAGGTGTCAATCTTTCTATCAAAAAAACACGTTTTCAGGCGGTTTTTCGTCAATAACTCAAAAAGTAAGTATTTTATCTAAAAAGTCATTCTTATTAAAAATGTAGCTTATAAAAAAATAAAAAGAATTGTAGATTTATGGTGCCTAGACCGAATATAAACGAGTAGCTTCTTGAAGGTTGGTTCTTATTAGTCAAACGCCAAAATTGAAAATTTCAACGTGAAATAACTAAAAAACAATGCATTTTTCGGGGAAAACTCAAAGTCTCTAGCATGAACACTAAGTGAGTTATGACGAAAATAAAGTTGGTCCCTATTTTTTCGGCGACAAAAAAAATGTGAAGATCACCCCCTAATTACCACCCCAATTGAAAAAATTTCTCTTTATTTATGTACTTGTAATATGCTTTAGAAGTTTGACCGGTTTAAAGTACTTAGTATTGAAAAAAAATTGAGCTTGATGTGAAAAGAGCATTTTTGTAATTTTGCAAAAATTACCTTTTATTAAAAATAACTCAAAAACTATTCATGATGCACAAAATTTTGTAAAGTATAAAATTGTAGGTTTTGCTTTTCTGAAAATTTTCGTTTTTTTTCTGTAGGATAAAAATTGACCGTTTAAAGTTTGCATATATTCGTAAATAGTAACTATTTAACTTGTAACTAGCAACTTGTAGTATGTAAGAAGCACTTTAAACCGGTCAAACTTCTAGAGCATATTGCAAGTACACAAATAAAGTGAATTTTAAAGTGGCACCGAATATTTTCAGTTGGGGTGGTAATTAGGGGGTTTTTAACATTTTTGGTCACCGAAAGAAAATAGGGACCAACTTTATTTTCGTCATAACTCGCTTAGTTTTGATGCTATGGACTTTTATAAAAAAAACAATAATAAGCACTTTAAAAAATGTTCCTTAAGTTTTCCCCGAAGAATGCATTGTTTTTTGGTTATTTCACGTTGAACGTGTTTTTTTTTTGTTGAAAAATCGACTTTCACTGCGAATAAGTCGAAAAGTAATATTATCTATTAAGATTGTTAGATATGTTGAAACAATTTTGTCATACTTGAAAATTTAAAACATATACATTAGCCTGCTATTAATATAAAAACTATTAATGATACGCAAAATTGTAGGTTTTGCTTTGCTGAAAATTTTCGTTTTCTTTTCTGCAGGATAAAAATTGACCGTTTAAAGTTTGCATATATTCGTAAATAGTAACTTGTTGTATTTAACTTGTAACTAGTAACTTATATGTAAGCACTTTAAACCGGTCAAACTTCTGAAGCATATTCAACGTTATATTAATAGCAGGCTAATGTTTATGTTTTAATTTTTAAACTTTGACAAAATTGTTTCAACATCTCTAACAATTTTAATAGACATTACTACTGACGAAGATAACTGTAAGTGTTATCGAAACGTTTAGATTGTATAATTTAACATACACCATTAAAAAAAAAACAAAATAGATAAGTGTTTTATTATGTGTAACAATGGTGAAAGTTTACATTTTCATAAGTCGAAAAGTATTGACTTTCAGAAAAAACTTTATAGAACAAAATTTGCCTAGAATTAGTCAGTCTATCCATTCCAGGACTTATTTTAATGAAACATTTTTCATCCCCGAGAAGGGGCATCTACCCCCAGGGTAAAAGCAACCTCCGATACAGGGTCAACTTTGAAGTAGAACCTAAATCCAAATTTTTATGAAAATCGGTGCTGTTTGGCAAAATTATACAGTATCACCGTATATTCTACCTTCAATGACTGGACTATACCTAACTACGAAATTGTCAAACAAGGAAGCGCTGATTGGTCGCATTTAACGAGATTTAGCTGCTAGTAACAAAATAGCTTCTAAGCATCATATAAGGTATCCTGCTTAAATATTAGGTATTTTGAAATTACATAAAAATAAAGAGACTACATATTCATTTTATTACAAGATTTGTTATGAACGAATAAGTAATAAGTACTCTAGTAAAGTACAGGTCATAGGTTCAAGTCCTACTCGAGGTAAACTTTTTATTTATTTATTTAATAAAATTAATCATAATTTTTAATTAGACTACATATTCAGTTAAAGTAATATGTATTATAAATCCATTAGAATAAATAACTGATGGTGATCCATTTATTAAGTAACATTAACTTTAATGTTTTTAGGTTAAGATAAAAATTATTTAAACTTGATTTAAAATATATAAGACATAATGTTAATATGTATGTTTTCGTCCATGACGAATCATTTAGAATTCAGAAAATTAATCGAGATATTAATATCTCGATGAAGATGTTTACGAGGTAGCACAATACACAATATAATCTTACGAGAGACATAAAATACTTTATAATTATATATTTTTATTAGTTTGTGACTGTTAACAAATTTGATAATATGTCAAAAACCCGAACATGAAAAAAATTTTCAAATATTCCATCTCGTGATTTCTTAAAGATATGGAGGTTTTTAAGAATGAAAGAATTTTTAACAATTTGGAGTATTTGAATATTATTTTGGTAGAAAAGCAAGTTTAAAATCGTTTATTTATTTGCGTGTTTAAATTCAAACAAATTGTGATTAAGTTTTTCCAATTTTTGTGTACCTACTAAAAAAAGTTACCACTTGTATACGCTGAACAGGTAATACGTGAAAGCGCGCTCTGCGGCACTATTTGCAGTTAACACGCTATATTTATACATTATTGAATGACTGTATCCCTTAGCCATCCAAATATTTTCGGCCGGAATCGGCAAAGTGGAATGTGTGTTGTCTACCACATGCTAGGACATTACTTATGTCCATGTAAAAAAAATTCTCATTTAACTGAAACTACACTGCCAATATTAAGACTAAAATTCGAATAATTTAATAACAGCATTGCTGTTAATGATAACGTAGAATATTATGAAAATACCTTAAACCAAATAAAAAATGATGATAAACTAACTCTATTAAAACAACAAATACAAGTTGTACAAACGACAATTTCCGCATTTAATAATACTATTTATAATTTACATAAGAATGAAAAATTTTTTAATGGAGATATTCAAAAATAAATATAATAAATATAATAAATAAATAAAAATGTTTTATGATACATATTTTCAGAATGGCGGCTGATTGAAGTTTAGGTTTTTAAAGAAATAATTGGTACAGTAATGATACTTAAATTAAGGTTGTAAGATCAAAATTTTATTGAATGAATACAAAAATACATTGAACAAAACCTGTTATTTATCTAGTAATTTGTTAGTTAACTATTAAATGCAAATTAAAAAAAAATACTTCTGTCTTTTTGTTTTTAAACGTATTGCAACTGGCATGTAACAATTCATGAAATTTAGAAAATGCTATTAAAGTTACCTCATAAGTAAGGTTAGATAATATTAAAAGTTAAAATATTGAAATATTAGAATAAATAATAAAATAAATTTAACAACAAAAAAAAAACAACAAACGAAAAAGTGCATTACAAGACAATTACACTGACAAAATTCGTAATAAAAATAACTTATTATTAACAGCTGATCATAACAGCTTATTATTAATAGTTGATAATTGTTGCAGCAATACATTGGGGTGTAATATTATTTAGTGTTGAGCACGCCATTCCTAAAGTATCAGTTGTTTGTGGTTACTTATTTTGATTAGTTGGCTGTGTATTCTTGTCGTCCTCTACCTGAAATTTTCTAGCAACTTTTCGTTTCCTCCTTTCATTGTTCTTAATTTTGTTTTGTTCTTTATTTTAAATAATTACATTGTCACTTAGTGAACAGGAAAGGATCACACTTTTAACGATCAGAGGCTTTGGTGATACAATTAGGTCGTATCAAGAAGTACGTGACTTGTTCAATGCGACGTTTAACAATCGTGACCCTATTTCAAAAAGTACTGTGTCAAGAACCATACAACGATTCCAAGAAACAGGAAGTGTTACTATCAGAATAAAACAAGGTAACAGATGATAACAAATCATTACAAATTCTGCAAGGATTTGTTGAGAATCCTCATTGCTCGACTCGAAAAGTTGCACAAGAATATGACATTAGCCAAAGTTCAGTGATTCGGACATTGAAAGATGCACACTTCAAACCATTAAAAATACATTTGGTGCAAGAACTTAATGAAGATGACTTGAGTTCTGCGAAACTATGATGAACAATACTTTTCCACGTCCTGATTTATTAAAGAATGTTGTTTTCAGTGATGAGGCGAGGCGACGTTCTAAGTGAATGACAATGTTAATAGTCACAATTGTTGGTATTGGTCTGATGAGAATCCACACTGGTATCGTGAAGCTCATTCTTAGTATCCAGTCAAAGTAAATGTATGGGCAGGTATTGTTGGTGGAGTATTGATAGGGCCTATTTTTATTGATGGAAATTTAAACGCAGATCTATACGAAAGGTTGCTTGTGCAGGATATTATTCCAAGAATTCGAGACATAGTTGGCCCCAACTACCATAACATTTGGTATCAACATTGTGGTGCCCCACCTCACTACGGGATTCGGCTACGCCAAGGAAGATGGATTGGACGAAGTGGTGCAATAGAATGGTCAGCGAGATCACCCGACTGGACACCATTGGATTACTTTCTATGGGGCCACTTAAAAAGTATTGTTTACTGTAGTAAGCCGCAAAATATCAATGAGCTACGAAATAATATTGAAGAAGAAGCACAAACTATCACTGAGGAATTATTACATAATGCACTGTCATCATTTTACAATGCATTGGCGCGCTGCCAAACGACAGAAGGCGGACATTTCCAGCATCTTTTAAATTAAAATGTAAGTTTTAATAAACAAATTACTATATAAATAATAAGTTTTTTTCAGTGTATTTTTGTATGTATTCATTCAATAAAATTTTGATCTGCAAACTTAATTTTAACATCATTACTATACCAATTATTTCTTTAAAAACCAAAATCTCAATCAGCCGCCATTTTAGATACAAGTATCATAGAAAATTTATATTTATGCCGTTGTTCTTGTTTTAAAAAGGCCTTATAATGATGTACCACATAGTGGGTGTTTCCATTTAAAATATTTTAGTTGCAACCCCTGGGCCATACCCTGACGAGGGGTTGAAATTGATTTGTCCGTCAAACGGTAGAGTATTTGACCAATAATTTATCCTAACAGTTACAGTACTATATCTACAAAAGTTTCCAATTTATTGTGGTGTTCCCATACATATGGTTCTTAAGAACATGTAGCAATGAATATGAAATATTTCACAGGTTAGAAAGATCAAATTCATGGCTTTATGTATTAACAAAAATAGATTTACGAAATACATAAAACAGAAATCTGGCAATGCCTAATTGTCTCAATAAATTTTTTAATGCAAACTATTTTCAACTACATTAAAATGTAACAATTGAAAGATTTACAACATTTTTAACATACTGATTACTTAATTAAGAGTTCAAAATGTGCTCCATTTGTGAGTTGACAGTACCTAATCGATGGTAGAATGCATCTACCAAATTTCTCCATGATTGTCTGGAAATTAATCGAGATTCATCGATAAGTCGTTGCCTTAGATCTGGGAGACTTGTTGGTTTAGTTTTGTAAACTGAATTTTTCAAGTATCCCCAATAAAAATAATCTTTAGGATTGAAATCAGGTGAACGTGGAGGCCATTCAATACTACCTCGTCTAGCAATCTATCGTCTGGGAAATATCTCATCTAAATAACGCCGAACATTAAGACCAAAATGAGCTGAGGCTCCATCTTGCTGATTAAAATTTGCTCCAAACACGTTTCTTAGTGTACGTACAACTTCATTTCTAAGTAGCATTTCGTACTTATCTGACGTTAAATTTCTTCCGATAAAGAACGGCCCAATTACAATTGAGTATGGTATTCACGCACCCAGTGTGGATTTACGTCACTCCAGCACCTTAAATTATGTCGATTTACACTCCTACACAGTGTAAATGTTGCTTCGTCGGAAAAACATATGTTGTTAACGAAATTTCCGTCATTTTCAATTTTATCTATCATTACCTAAGTAAACTCTAATCTACGGTCGAAGTCATCTTCACTTAATTCTTGCAATAAATGAATTTTGTATGGTTGAAATTAATTTTGTGTAATACACGTAAGAATGAAGAATGACCTATATCATGTAATTGTGCAACCCTGTGTGAGGATGTATGTGGATCTTCAATGAAACTCTCCATTATATCTAAAGTTTTGTTGTCATTTATAACTGTTTTTGGTCTACCTGATCGGTATCTATCTTTTACTCCTCCAGAGTCCTCAAAGCGCTTTACAGTTTGGGAAAGTATCGTTGAGCAAGTTGGCTACTTCGCTATAACACCGTTTTCTGTCATCATTAGAATAGTAATTCGCTCTTTTTCATTAGCAACCATTTTAGATAAACAATTTACTTTGCAGGACTTTTAAAAACACATCATACTACTGTCAGTGTTCTATAATAATGTAAATGGTGTACAAATGTCAAAATCACAGCATTCTATATTTAAACATTTATATTTTTTAAATCTACATATATTGCACTGTTTTATGTATTTATGATCTTCTAGACTACATAAAATCACAAGTGTTGCATATCGTTGAACTCGTATTGAAGAGAAAATTCCAATAATGACTGCATATACAGGGTGATGTATTTAAAAAAACCAAAATGACTAATAATATCAGAGAAACGGCAAATCTGGCAATATTGCAAATGGCAAATCTGGAATCTCCGTATCCCAAAATAGGCTTATTCAAAATTTTGTAAAATTCGGACTAGGAATTTACGAGATAATTGGGCGTTTCCAGACTTTTGTTCCACTCTGTATATCTCATATTATTCCATCTATTGATATATTACATGACGATTGCTGTGAAAAACTAAACGCTGAAAATAAAACAGATATTTACTTACCTCCATTAAAATTAACTGATATTAATCTAGATGAATTGCATCATTCTTCAGATAGGTTAGGAGTTATAGAAGATAACATTAATAATGTATTAAACCATCCTAATGTTGTTAAGATATATGATATGTTTCATTACTTAGGTTTATTATTGGCTATAATAATTAGTTTATTCACTACTAGCGATAGAATATGCCATTAGTAGGCCGATTTTGTTTTTCTCGACCTGTTTAATTTTTCTCTCCTAGTAGTAGATAATGAAATTGACAGTTGGGTTGCCTATCTAATACCAATATCAAAAAGTCGCGTTCCTTTGAGGACGTGCATGTTTTTAGGACCTGCGCATTCTTTTTCTTTATTTATAAAAGAAAGAGAGGTTAAGTTTTACTTTAATTCGCTTACGCAACAGAAACTTTAAGAAAAATAAATGGAAAAAACAACAATTAAGAAATTAATGATGAAAATGGTAATTAATTGTACAATTATTGTACGTAATGTTAATTCGTGACGCATCTGCATTAGAAGCAAGATTTCCCGTCTTCATTCAATGGGAAATCTTGCAGGGGTATGTTGTAGCATTATCGATACTTGAGGTTGGTGTGTCACACATAGTGCAAGAATTTCCTTGGACCATGTGCGCAATTCTTCTTTTATCGGCAATAGAATCTTCTACATATCCTTCTGCCACTGTAGATGATTTCCACCCACCATGCCGTTTTAGAGATAATAAGTCACCGCCATTATCTGCTAAAATTGTGGCCGATGTCCTTCTCAACGAATGTCCCGTAAACTGATATGCATTAGGGAGATTTAAATATTTTGCAACCTTTATAGAAACACCGCTTATTGAATTATGGCCCATATTTTGCCTAGTTGGTTTCCCCGATCGGAATCCGATAAAGGCTTTTTCCATGTCTGGATGGGGCCTCTGTGACAGGTAACTCTTCACGAGATTAACCCACTGTGGTTCTACAATTACAAATTTTCTTGCAGATTTTGTTTTCGTAAGCGGGATGTTGACTATGATTATGTCATCACGAACATCAGTATCTGCCACTCTCATATTCCATAGCTCCTGCAAGCTCCTGCTACGCCTATTACAAGGGTGACCTGAAACACCATAATAATTGCTTAATTTGACTATCCCATCAAAAGATTTACCTTAGTGCAAAGAAACATGGTATCAGGAGCTTCGGCGAGAAATTTTGCTGGATCCCCCTTTTCAAATACGGGTGATTTTTTCGGCATATTGGAATCATTCTTTCTTTTTAAGAATGCAATTACTTTATAATATTTCGAAATGTCAATATTTTCTTTCAGCTTTAAAGTTTGTTTTAACATCGAAAATGTAGCCCACAAACTGGAAGCTTTCCTATTTTCGGATCTCTCTTGAAAATACACTAAGATCACATTTTCACTCACTTTTAGTACGCCTTTCGACTGGCACCAATCTTTGAAATTTGAATACACTTTAAGGTAGTACTCTGTCGATTTTTCAGGTAATAAGCTGCCTGATGCTACATGCTCTGCTGCCTCTCTAATTTCTGGAGGAGTACTAGATATTTCAATACTTTCCATTTTAGCTACTGAAACTACCTAAGGATCATTAAAAGTTAAATGTGAATGTATTACAAAATGTCAACAAATTGAAACACGTGAAAACCTCAGGCCACTTAATTTTTTATGTAATAATAAGATTATTTGAATTGTATTTATTTATTGTCATATTTACAGAATGTGTGCTAGTAGTGAATAAAATAATATATAAACCACGGTAGAGAAGACCTTCTGAGCCTCGTACACTTATTTCGCTCGACGCTCCGCGTCTCGGGAAATAATACACCTCGGCTCAGAAAATTGTCTTCTCTACCTTGGTGTATAATTACTATTATATGTTATTTGGAAAATCATTTTATGTATTAGATTAAGAATTTTAAGGAAAACACATGCAGCTATAAAGTTTGACATCTAACACCAATTTTATTTATAAGTATTTAAATTTTTACATGAGCATTGTATTAGCACTTATTGAAATCAATCCCTCTTAAATCATTTTTCTACAAGAATATATAAATTTTTATATCAATGAATTTTTTACTCAAATCTATTTATTGTCTATTACTAGTAAATATGAATTATCGTTTGTAAATGTTGAATAAAGCACTTAACATTAAAGGTACATAACAAACATAAGGAATAGGTTTAATGTGTATACGCCACCTAAAAAAATTAAGCTTGTGCGTTTTATGTGTTAAATGAGACTCGCGTTGATATATCAAAATGTAACTGTCACAGAGCCAAGCTGTTTTTCAATTCAGGCTTCTGTTGCATTTGCATAACTTTTTGACATGGTAAAATTGTGCATTGAATAGAAAGAGTTGAAAAATAAAAAACTTTCAACATATAGGTTTTGCACACTCGCTACTATCAGAATGAAACTATTACGAAACTGTAATACAAAAAATAACATTCATAACAATTTTGTTGCAGTTGGAAGTTGAATATGTGATAAATATTAATTTTGCATGGCTAGAGTATATATGGGAACAAGTTCTGTTTCAAAAGTTTTTGTCCAGACAATGATCCGAAGAAAATAAAACATATTAAGAAAAAATTCAAAACTATCCTTTATTTCTTTACACAATAAATAAAATATGCAATAAATTAATCAGAAATTACTTGCCACAGTGGCAAGCCACAGCGTGACAAAGAGTTCAGACTAGTAGGTAATAGTTTAGTAATAATGTCTATTAGTTATGTTTAGACATGTGTAATAGCATTTTTGAGAATAAAAATAAATAATATTAAATGAATTAGCAGCTTCTGATGAAATTAAAAAGAAAGGAAAGAAAAAGAAAAATGAAATGTACTTCTTGTTATTTTGAAGTTAAAATTAGAGAGAGGTATTTTTTAATTTTGTAATTATGGAAGAGATGGTTTGTATTGTATCATTGGCTGCCGTGTATCGTCAGTAAGCAAGGCTAGGTACGGTCTTGACAGTTTAGAGAAGCCTCCCAAGGTATTGACAGCACGGATCTCACGGGAAGGTCATTATATATCTTAGGGCCAAAATAGGACCAGTACCTCATGCTAGGGCCCCTCTCACCTCCTTCTGGTACCTTGGCCGTGGTCAACCATACTTAAGAGGCCTAGGGACTTCCACACGCGTCGCGTAACAGTAAACTGATAAAGTTCAGTTAGGTGAAGTACGTCAAACTCCCTGCACATGACTTTCGCCGAATCCGCTCTCAGCTTGCCCAGCATCGACTTTAGAACATTATTTTGCGCCACAATGGCACTGGTTATCGTGGTGGTGCAAGCACCATCCCACGATAGTAGAACATAGCTGAGAACAGTTTGGGCAAGATCATAGTACACCGTCCTAAGCGTGTCTATTTTTAATATTCGGCGTAATCTTGCAAAAGTGTAAGTTAATCTGTTTAAACGGCCTGTTAATAGTTTAGTCTAACTGTTCCATCCAATGTGTTGGTTAATTTGAATTCCCAGATATCTAATTGAATTTACTTTTAAAATCTTGCTATTAGAGTGTGATATTTGACAGTTACTATTATTAATTACTAAATGGCTCTCTGAAGGGGGATGGCCGCTTTCATAGATAGAATAAGAAATGAATTTTGGTTTTGTCTATATTTATTGTCAGTTTATTTGCGCCCATCAATTTTTAACAATATTTAGGCCACGCTCTGTAACAGTAAAGCATTGGGATCAAGAGGAAGATGTGAACAACAAGAGTCATCGGCGAATAAAAAGCATTTTACTGAATTTCATTTGCAAGATCATTCATGAATACCAGGAACAGCACTGGACCAATGACTGTGCCTTGAGGAATACTGTAGTTTGTTCCAACAAAAGTGGAGCCACCCGAATTTTCTAATTTTACAAGTTGTTCTCCTTCGTACAGATAGCTCTTAAATCAGTTCAGTACTGTTTCCAGTACTATCAATTTTTCAGTTTCCTAACCAGCAAGGCACGAGGCACGGTATCAAAGGGCTTGGCTAAGTCTAAACGTATAGATAGGGGTTTATTGTGAGAGTTCAATGAGACGTATATCTTCCAGACGACAGCATCTGTAGCGTCGTGGATGCCCAGGCCCGTCAGAAACCCGTACTCTCTCCTTGTAATCAGATTACTGATTTCTAGAAATTTTGTGAATTGTTTTTTCACTATTTTAGCTATATTGGAAAGCATAGATATTGGCCTATAGTTTTCTAGGATAGTTGAGTCCTTATTTTTAAAGATAGGTGTAATTATTGAAGTTGTAAGACATTTAAGAAATATTCCTGTCACAAAACTTAAATATATTATATGAACTACAGGTATAAGGATAAATTGTTTAATTTCTTTGATCATTTTTACTGTAATACCCTCCCATCCAGGGCCCTCTAAGCTGATCTATCGCCTCATCAGCCTCCACAGAATCCAAAACGGGGGTTGTCCCTTCTGTTTCAACGTTTGGACCGCAATCCACCCCTGGGAAGCTCATAGCCATCCTAGTATCAACTGTGCCAAAATGCTGGTTGAAAGCATTTGCACAGACCACAGGATCCTCTGCTACACTTACTAATTTACTCTGAATGTTGATAGTTTTAATAATAATGTTTCTACTTTTATTACCAATGGCTGAAGTTATGGTTTCCCATCCTAATTTAGTGTCGTTTTCTGCTTGAGTAATTTTACTTTTAAAGTATTCATCTTTTGCTTCACGAATTAACATTTCTTATGACAGTTCCCATCTTGCGATATTTCAATTTTTGGAGATTTTAAAGCCCACGACTTCAATTGGCTTCAATTTTCATCTACCACTAATACCGCAGGTCATAGTGCCGAAGCATTTGCTGTATCATGTGATCTCACACAAATGATTTCCGAACCAACCAGAATCCCTGACAATCCTAAATATCTCCTGGACCTATTCCTTACAACCAACCCACTTGTCTATAAAACAAGAGTCCTTTCCGCACTTAGTCAATCAGACCACTGCCAAATCGAAATAGCTTCCTCTGAATCTAATCCCATTGTTACTCGAAAAATAGATAGAACTATGTAGTGTTTTAAAACTTACGCCAGGGGAAAACATTGCTCTTCCAATAACTGAAGTTATCTTGATGGGTATGGAGTTATACATTCTCAAAAAAAAAAATCATGTAGGTCATGCCCGTTCCCAACCCTGGCCTAATAGAGCTTGCACTGTTGCATTATCTCAAAAGCATAAACTCTATACCAAATGGAAATCAAATAAATCTGTCGAAAATCACGCCGACTATATTGCCACAACGAATAGTTGCAAAAGCATCCTCACCAAGGGCAAAAAGATGTTTGAATAGCGTAAATGCAAAGAATTAGTCTCATGTCCTTTGGGTGGTCGTAAATTTTGGTCATTAGCTAAAGCCATCAGTAAAAACTTTAGTACATCTTCCTTTCCTCCCATGACGTCTCGCGACGGAGCTGTGGTAGCTGAACCTGCTGAAAAGGCCAACCTCTTTGTCGATTAGCTTCCATCAAATTCATGTCTCAATGCTGAGAAAGTAATTTATAGAGGAACTGAGTGAAACTCCCTGGACTAAATAAATTTAAAAGTTACTAATCACAAGCTGTGTCGCTAAAGTCAGTTTTTAATAACATTAGCCTATCAGAAGCTTCCACTTTAGTTAAGTAATAATAACCGTCAAACTGTTACAAAAACAACACAGGATTTGCCTTACGCATGCTGATCAAATCATACTCTACCATAAATAGCAAATGAAATGTCAAGCGATTAATCAAACTTATCCTCATCTACATTAAAAGATACCCCAAACGTTACTGAAATGGCAGTTATGGCTCCCTGATACCTGCTTCATACTAAAATATAAAATAACATCAGAGTTTATCTTACTAAAACATTCTTCTGGTGCTTCCTTGCAACTTGCAGATATTTCCCGAATTGTTATGGAGTAATTGGTTGTCTCCAATAAACTAGTATTAAAATTATCCTACTGTGTGCAAAATTATTCCATAGTTCGCATTTCATTATAAATTTGAAAACAATCATTACTGGCTTTCGAAATCCAGATAAGTGTCAACCGGTGGATAAACACACCTCGATGTCGTAGTGATGTTAGCAATATTCCAAAAATTGATATTGTTTCCATTTCTACGTCACGTGACCGGAAATGAGAGGAAAACCAAAATCATTATTAAACCTAATTAACCATCGGTGCTATATATGCTTGTACGTCCTGCATGCCATCTACGTCGTCTACGTGATCTTAGTGTACGCCGTTCCCGT
Source organism: Vesta saturnalis (assembly GCA_036346205.1). Lineage (NCBI taxonomy): Eukaryota > Metazoa > Arthropoda > Insecta > Coleoptera > Lampyridae > Vesta > Vesta saturnalis. Next base: position 16,781,090 of record JARFJB010002231.1, on the reverse strand, counting down.
TATTTCCATTCATATCCTTAACACTACTAAAACTGTTAGAGCCATTTGCGTCATCAACGCCATCCGCGACATTTAGTCATTCATTTCGTCGATGACACCTAGTCATCTCCATTCAAGGCATCCACGTCGTGCAGTTTATCCCAGTATCCATGTCATCTACGTGACTAACGCCAACACGTCACCTACGTTATTCTCCTTATGTGTATCATCGATGTCAACTCCATCTACATGATCTTCTTCACCTACGTCAACTACGTAATTTTCTTGTCTGTCATCTCTAACATCTAGGTCACCTAGGCCAAAGGGCATGAATGTTATTTATGCATCTTTTATTTACTTTCCCCTGTCATTTACAGTGTCCGTCATGAATCTTTGTTTACCGATAATATATCGTTGGTGGTGTTTCTGATTACATTTTATTCTCAGCTGTGACGTACGTTATAAGCATGTCTGGGTCGTTTATGATCTTTTAGGGTATATCTTCATATGGATTACGTTGACCGTGTTCTTTGTGCTCAGTGATGCTACCAACCCTCACTTTCTGCATTTTTTGTAACTCTTATACCGCATGCACCATTATGTTCTACATTTCCACATGATGCAGAGTACCATCACTACTGGTGCCTACCCATTAGCTACGTTTCTCTGACCAAAAGTCTCCCTCATCGCCTTCATTAACATTAGTTTATAGCAGCTAGTTTTTCTTACTTTAACATTTCAAAATTACGGATGGAAACATTTGATTTCTTTTTTTGAAATGGGAAAAGGGTATTTTGATATTTCTCTTTTCATGTTTCATTAAAGCTAAAATTTTTAGAAGACTTTCAGTCATTGTTAATTAGCTACCATCAAATTATTTGCTTTGCTATAACCCAAAATGAAAAAATCTAGTGGTGAGCAGTTCGGCGTTCGAACTGGCTCCTCGTTCGTACCCCTTCGACTAACCCTTTACCCAAACATGTAGTTTTTAAATAATTTCTTTCCTCTCCAAAGTAATGTGGTGGCATAGTACATTATTCAGAATATAAATATGGAGCTCATGTGGGTTTCGTGTAACATTATTATCAATAAGAGGTATGATTGAATGTATAATCACCTAAATTCAATTAGCGCTGTTCACATTTTGTTCAAAACTATGTGACCAGTAATATTATTTTCCAAATTACCAGCCCACATTGTAGTGTCCCACGATGCACTATTATTCAAAATGAAATTCAAGGTAAATCTTTAAGAGCATAATATTGAATTTATTGACATCGATACAAATTCGGTTAAAAATTATCTAATAGCATCTTGACGTTTCTGGCATTCATTTAAGGTTCACAGTGAAGTTACTTGCAATAACTCAAATCTGATAAATAATTGAGCGTCTAGGCGGTGTTATGTTAATTAGCGAGATATGGAGGGAAGAAATTAAGTGTTAAATCATAGTAGAGTAGTCAAGCAATTAGAATTAACGAGCTTTTCGAATTGGTGGTTTAACCCGTTAATTATACACTGGGAAAGAATCATCAAGAAAACCTAACTGTTTGTTAATCAATGAGTAATTTTACAAGTAACATTTATAAGTCGAATACAAACAAACAAACAAAAGGTTTAAAATGAAAACACCGCAAGGTACCATTAGATCAATTTATAAAGCGTACAAAATTGTAAAGTCAATCGACAAATTAACGATAAAATTAGAATTTGCAAGTACAAGTGTATCGGAAATAAACGATGCTTTTCACCTCATACATATATAGATTCGTGCAATTGCAATAAATTACACATAAAAGTCAGATCGTTAACAAAAGAATTCTAAATAAGTAAGCTAAATTAAGTACTACTATCTGCTGCTGCAAATCATTAAAAAACTGCCTATTAAACGTAAGGTGGAAATAAAACCGTTTAGTTTACAACTGGGCAAGGGATGGTCAGTAAACTAACCGGCAAGCTATGGCGCGACCGTTGAGTGACCACGCTAGAGCCGACAGCACCTCTTTCTCATAACTCACATTCATCTACACAACGCTTTACTTTTCAGTAAAGTTGGAGTTCGAAAAATTATTCCCGTTATCCGGTCACATGTTTGATAATTTCCAAGCGTTGTTAATAATTGTCCAAATAAATAAATTTGGGCTATTGACTCACGCTTTGACTCCTTCTGAGTTCTGGTCAGGGGTGGAAAATGTTAATAACAAACAACAATGCTAAATCATATCAGTAATGATCAAAAAACACCATAAAAGTACTAACGGCGGCTATTCAAACAAATTTCTAATCTAACTTACTGTAATCAAAGGACAAGTCTGTGCGATTTGCATGTCGTTGATTGACTAAACGCTAATGTTATCAAAAGACCTCAATAAAAAACTTGGACATCGTTAATAGTTAAATAGCATCTCTTGCAAACCGGTATTATAGCGACAGCATATTTTAAAATTTACCCCAGCTTATGGAATTACTTATTTCGATTTTGAATTTTCATTCACGCTAGAATATATTAACACTTTAATCTGTTAACTAGTTTGTCACTGTCACTGTGATTATTTATCGGTACAAATATGTTTAAACGACTTTATTATTAAAACCAACAAAAAAAGAGAACAATTTTGTGCTTTTATCTTACTAAACCGGAAACAATGATATATTTATTGCATCAAACGGTTTATAATTATTACATGTAACACAAAAAAAACGTCTAATAATATCCCTCATATTCTACATTCGCTGCTGTATATGCACTGACCAACTTTCCTCTTTTTACGAAAAGGGACCGCTTTCAAAAGCTAATAAAGTATAACAAAAAGCAAGAATGATTAATTGGTAAACATTTCCCTTATACTTTTTCCATTAGAAGAAAAATTAATTTTTAAAATATTCGTTCATCCGTAGAAAATAGCATATGAATTGAATTTCAGCGCAGCAAAAACTGACATAACTTTGATTTCGCTGTAAGCGCGCAATGTAATCTGGTCGTAACCGTGGTAAACTGTGATATTCTACCAAATTGTGTGGGTAACACCTTTAGTTATCTTCGATTTCATGTTAATATTAAACATTAACTTTTTGGCGAATCTGTGTATGTTCCTAATGAAATACATGTATATTTTAGCACTTAAATACGTGTAAGTTTGAGAATTGATTTCTTAACTCAAATTAAAAGTAAACTAATTTCGGATTCAAATTTGCGTCAAATAGTGAGTATTTCCGCAGAGCCTTTCTGCTTTAAGTTCGTTTGTTCTAGCGTGGTCTAGTCGAACACGAAACCTACAAATTCAATCTAAAGGTTTTTTATTTTTCTTTTCTTTTTTAATCCTACCAGCTACACTCCCAGGGTGAGTTCATCAGGAGGCTACCAGAAACTATCCCCGGCCGGTGATTAGTACTATTTTAAAAATATGTTTTTATACCTAGGCATTTCAAAATTTGACACATAAATTTTTACACTTAATATAATCTGACAAGAAATAAATGACGTTTCTTAATCTTCAGTGACGTCGATAGCATCGCTATCGACTTACCTTCTTCCAGTAGAATTCGTGCTTACTTGATTTTTCTAATTTTCCTGCAACGTTACTTCTATTTTTAGATCCTGAATATTGTAATGCTTTGTCTAAATTATTCTTTCTCGTAATTTCTGGCATCTCCTTTATCTTCTCTTTCACTTATTATTTCTTCACACCTTTACTTTAAAAGCCAGACCAATATGTCTGCTTCCAATTATCACTCCCAATTCACCCTTAATTCAAGTATATCTCGGATCAACGTCTACGCACGTCTTATCCTCTTCCAATTTTTTTCTTCTTTTTATTTATCTCCCGTTGCTGTTCAACCGTCATCAATCTTCAATAGCACCCTTAATTTTCTATTATTATTATTATTATTATTATTATTGTTATTATTATATATACAGTGTGTTTTCTTATTGAATGTCAATATTTAAGGGGGCGATTTTTGGGTCTATTTTAAGAAGAAAACTTCATATGAATGTTTGTCCTAAACTTTTGAGGTACAGGGTGGTAAAGTTTTCAAAAATAAATCATTTATGATTAATATCTGTAATACCACTTTAGATATTTTAATGAAATTTGGCATACATGTATTATGTGTCAAGAGGCACTGTTTAATGTACCACGTTTTTTTTTATTTCAATCAGTGGCATTCGTACAGAATTGTACCTGCCTATTTTGGGAGACATTGATGATACACCACTGATTTCTCGTAAAATAAAAATTATTCTTGAAATCCTCAATCATTTCTAAGCAAATTAGATGCCTCCATTTTTTCAATCCTATGCAAGGATTTCGCTTAAAAAAATATAAACCGTTTCTCTGCATGATCGTAACAATATCCTTAATATGAAAACGGTGCGTAGGACTAAAGTAATTCAAGAGATCAAACCTGCTCAGAAATGATTACACCATGTAAATGATTTTGTTAGAAGACTGTTCTTTTTTAAATAATTTTACTTTTAATGAAATAACATAACATTCTTTAAAAACAACAAGATAAGTAATAAACGACTCTTATTTAAAAAAAAACAATACCTACTATTAATAATTCTAACAAAATTATAAATCGTCTGTTAATAAATTAATAACAACCTTTGTGAAAAAAAATAGAACATGGAAACTGTATAAGTTGTTGAAAATGCCCTCCACCTTGAAGGATGCACGCTTCAGCTCTTTTCCTTATATTGTCGCACACTCTTTGAAGTATACCTCTAGTATTTCTTATTAAATCGCAAGAAGCTCTTATACGATCCTTCAGCTCTTCTAAACTGTTTGCTGGGGTGTGGTAAACCAGACTTTTAGGATGCCTCCACAAGAAAAAGTCGACAGTATTTAAATCTGGGCACCTAGGGGCCATGGTTGAGATCCACCACGACCTACCTATCGATTATTAAATGGGGCATTTAAATATTCTCTTGCTGCAACACTAAGGTGAGCGGGTGCGCCGTCATGCATGACCCACATTCTGTTTCTAATTAACATTCTTCTTCTAACAATATGGGCAAATGCTCCTCTACAAACCGGCGATAATTATGGCCATTTAGCCTTTCTGGCAGGAGAAAAGATCCAATTAAGTAATTTCCAGCCGAGACATTTACCGAAAATTATTCTTGATGGTTAAACGCATGAGGGTTTCCGTCGGCCCAAATATGGTTATTTTGTAAATTTCTGATTGCGTTTCTGGAAAAATTAACTTCACCTGTAAACATTATTTCACGCTCAAACAAGGATTATGCGCAATTTTCTGCAAAAACCATTGACAAAAATTATCGCGCAAGGGAAAGTCTCGGAGAAGTAACGCTTGGACCCGTTGAATATGATGCGGGAACAATAGAAAATCGTGCAAAATTTACAAACCAGGACGTGCGAGAAATTCTGATTGTTTCCAATTTTTGTAGTACTGAGTTCAGGATTTGTATCAATCGAATTTAAAACTGCTTCTTCAATTTCTGGAGTTCTTACAGTCTGATAGGCTCCTTTTAATTGATTATTTGGATTCAAAGTGCCTGTTTCAGTCAGTCAACCTTCTATGTACATTTGCAAATGCTCGCCTATCTGGTATGACTCTATTAGCAAACTGCTCTTGATACAATCGCCTAGCTTCCGGCGATCTACCATCAGCCAAACCATACATGTGCTGCATATTCTTTTTCAAAATAACAATGCTCGGATATTTTAAGTGCCAAATTAATAAGACGCGAATAACTGAATTTAAAAACTGATGAACTTTCAAACAGAATAATGACAAACGCCTTGTCAGCAGAATTAATCATTCTTACAGCCACAGCCTACTAACAATGATAAGTAATACTTTTTTCTTACTTAAGTAATTTTTTTAATGTTTTATTGAAAAACCTCCAAAATACCAAGTACTTAAACTCTGAAGTGTATTTTTGACATCCTTATTCAATTATGAGCAGATTTGATCTCTTGAATTTCTTTAGTCCGCCGCACGGTTTTTACCTAAAAAATTAAAATCTATTTACCTGCATGGTGATATTGTCATATTAATCATATTGTTATGATCATGCAGAGAAACGGTTTTTATTTTTTTCAGCGAAAACCGTGCATCGGATTGAAAAAAAAATTTGTATAGAAATGGTTGGGGATTTCAAGAATATTTTTTATTCTAAAAGACTTCAATGGCGTACCATCAACGTCTGCCAAAATAGGCAGGTCAAATTCCGTACGAACGCCACTGGTGGAAGTACAAAAAAATGTGATACATTAAAAAATTCCTCTTGATACATAGTACATGTATGCCAAATTTCATTAACATATCTGCAGTGGTATTACAGATTTATTTTTGAAAACTTCACCACCCTATACCTCAAAAGTTAAGGCGTTTAGAACATACGTTCACATGAATCGCCCCCTTAAATATTGACATTCAATCAGAAAACTCCCTACACACACACACATATATAAATATATATATATATATATATATATATATATATATATATATATATATATATATAGACACACATACATACATTAGCCACTAATAAAACTATCAACTAGCTGAAAGTAGGAAGTAAACAAACGCACAGATAGTTTCAACCGATTCACAAAGTATTAGTTGTATAAATGAGACGAATTCAACATGCATCCCAGATATGTATATACTGAAGTGAAGTAATTCGTAAAATATAACACATAAGAAAATAAAAACGGCTAACTTTCACAACTAAGGTGTTTGAGTTTTTGCGTTTAAATACACTACTTTTGCGCAAAAAAATAAGTAATTCGTAAGAAACGTGTTTTACATAAACGAAAACTCTAACAACTCCGATATATTGTGGTGACAAGATCGTAAGTAATATATTATCCAACTAATTATCATTATATTACGTTCGCATAGGTAGATCTATCTGATCATCACTAGCGTCGAAGATGTCCGGTAATCAGATGAAATAAGACGTAGGTACAGCGTTGTTAGGATACCTTCAGGAAGGCTGATATTAATGTGAACGTTGCATCGTTATATTGAAATCTACAAAAGATGTGTTAATAATTCGTCATCTCTAGGAGGTTAACTCTTATACTTCAGTACGTTTCTAAAAGGCGTATAAACATCGAGTGTATGCATCGACAATATAATCTTATTTCCAAATTACGAGACTGAAGAAAATATTTTACAGAAACTAAATCCGAATTATATTCGTCGAAGAGTGAGCAGAATTAGTTAAAATCTGTATTGCTCACGTCTTACAAAAAGCATCCCTTTTTATTATAGGAAAGCGTCTAATAAAAATGCAGCAAGCAATGAAAAATGTGGTTGTAGCAATTTAAGTTTACCAGAAAGTGTCTTATCCAATCAGATAAATTAATAATTTTTACTAGAGCTACTTTGTTTTATTTAAAATTAAGTAAACCTTTTTAATTTATAATTGTCGTATAAAATTGTAAAATAACTAGATATTTATTTTTCATGGTTTCAAAATTTATTTAATGAAATTGGAGAAAGTTAACCATTCGCGTCGAGTACCAAAGTCGTGTCCACAATTTTTAGCGAGGAAATTTTGTATTTAATCGAACAATTTTAGAAAAGTATGTATGAACGATAAAAGTAAAAAAAAAGCAGTAGAAATAATATTACGAACGTCACAAAATTTCAAAAAATTATTGGTATCATTACCGACATTTAAAAAATAGAAGAGAAAACGACATACATACACTTTTAATTGAATTTAAAAATATTAAATTTCTTTTCATACTAAATGAAACATTAACTCGGACAACGTGCTGTTGATTTGGGTAGTAAGTCATATTACCTTACTTGCTTATTATACAGTGATGACATAAACTTCGTCGCCCCCCCCCCCCTCTAACTTTTGAACCGTTCGGAATATTGCAATAAAATTTGGAACGATACTATATGAGACAATAAATTGTCTATTTTTTAAGTTGAAAATGACAACTTCATTTGTCAAAATAAAGATAACAGCTTGGCATAGTTTCGATTTTTTTTTAAATAGAATAGTGGGTTAGTGGAGTTGATCGGCCTATTTCCGCCGTTTGTGCTCTTTGAGCGCGACGTTTCGGAAGCGGACTCTGCTTCCGTCATCAGGCTTAGTCCTGAGAAGGACTATTTTCGCACTTGAGTCGAATCCATATGTTATATATAATTTTTTTCCCAAGCACTTGACTACTCTCAGACTCGAACTTGGTATCTTTCACTTACTAGTCTGACATCTTTACCGCTGAGCCACTGAGTAATCCAATATATATTTTTAGAACTTATATGTATATATATATATATATATATATATATATATATATATATATATACCAAACTTTTTCGTGGTTGCGCAGAAGTTTATTGCGCATGTTGCGCCGTAATTTCTTGAGCAGGTGTGTTGCGCTTAAGCTCTTCGCGCATTATTGGAATCCATATGGGTTTCATTTCTATACTAGCTTGGCTTATTGGATTTTCTGCTAGTGCGATGTATGTGGCTTCTTTGAGTTTCCGACGAGTTGTATTCTCGTCCTTTGCCACTATCTGTATGTTATCATGTTCGGCGATTCTTGATATTTCTGTTTCGCTCTTGCGGACGTTGTCCTTATGTTCCTGCGTTCTCACTTTGAGTGATCTACTGCTCTCTCCTATGTATGCTCTACATAGAAGAGAGCAGTAGACCGCTAAAGATTTTGTTAATTTCCACTTTATTTCCGGAGTCGCATATGATCTTTCTTTACGAGTATTTAACCTCGACTGACTTATTATTGCATACATTCGTTCAACTCACGGTCAAATATAAATGCTTATCATACAAAATGTGCAATTGTCTGTAGATAACGTCCAACTTTCAATATAATTCCCTTTATATGTTTCACTAAGTCACTTCCTTTAGTGTAAAATAAACTTACACAACCTCTACAATAACATTTCAACTTACATTACTTTTTTTCTTTTAACCTTCCTATTACCTTAGGGTTACTGTTTAAGCTCCTTAAAATTATTAACCATTGTTTACACCGTAGTTAGATACCTATTCCTAAAAGCCATTAATTTTTACAATTCAAATTAGCAGAAAAATGTACCTCTGTACAACAATTGCCTTCAGGGTCATTCCGACCCATTAGAGAATTCTTGTGATAACAACAAATTTCTTCAAGGTATTTAGGGTATGATTACAGTATAATGATAATTAGAATTAAAGACTTAATCCTTCAATTACAATTTAATTATCTGTAATAGCACATTGTTTCCATTTATCAGTCAGTCAATCTACTTGGTTTTTCATAATGGACTTCTATGGTATAATTATATAATTGAAATTACTTTATAACTTTTGTTTGCTTGTTGTTCTGCAAAGGTGAATAGTTTATTATCATTTTGAAGTAATGTCTAAAAAGTTTTTATCGAGAGAAGAGTTAGCAGATTTTTTCGACATGGACGAAGTTATCTCAGAAGAAGAAGATGACAATTATGAACCCACTTCCGATAGTGAAGATTCTTCTGAAAGTGATTGTGAAGGTGGTCATCATACTAAAAGTGTTAACGTGACAAAGGAGAAAGAAGACGAATTAATCTCAAGAAACGAGTTACTTATTTGGAGAAGCACGCCTCCAAAGAGAAACAACCGATTTTCAAGTGAAAATATAATCAAGTTGACTCCAGGACCTACTACTTACGCTGTAAGAAGAGTGAAAGGTATAAAATCATCTTTTGAACTATTATTTTCAAGTGATATGGAGACTATTGTGTTCAATACGACTAACTTGGAGGGTACAAGAGTTTATGGAAAAGAATGGGTTCAGATAAATCCGATAGATCTACAAACGTATATTGGTTTGCTATTGCTTGCTGGTGTGTACAAATTCAATGTAGAAGCAACTTCCAGTTTGTGGGATGAAAAAACTGGACGACCAATATTTAGGGCTACAATGTCTTTGAAAAAATTCAATACAATTTCGCGAGTTTTGCGATTCGATAATAAATCTAACCGAGAAGAAAGACGAGCAAATGATATACTAGCGGCTATATGAGAGTTATGGGACATATGGGCAGCAAATTTACCTAAGTTATACAATCCTGACGATAACATAACGATAGGTGAGCAACTAGTGGCATTTCGGGGACGATGTCCTTTCAGACAGTATATGCCCAGCAAACCTGCTAGATAAGGTATCAAATTCTGGGTAGCATGTGACAGTAACACTAGTTATGCTTGGAATATGCAAGTATACACTGGAAAATTAGCAGGTGAGAAGCCCGAAAAGAATCAAGGAACAAGGCTAGTGATGGATTTGACGTACGGGTTGCGAGGCCATAATGTAACTTGTGACAACTTTTTGACCTCTTACGGACTAGGCCAATTTTTACTACAAAGAAAAATTACTCTTCTGGGAACTCTTAGGAAAAATAAACCAGAAATACCAACATCTATGGTTGTAACAAAATCGGTACCAGCACTATCCTCAAAGTTTTGAAGATACAACGATTGTATCGTATTTTCCGGAGAAAAGTAAAATAGTTCTTCTCTTGAGTACCATGCATCATGATAAGGCAATCTCCAATGAAGATCATAAAAAGCCGGATATAATAATGGACTATAACAAAACAAAAGGCAGTAGATACATTAGATAAACTTGTGGCTGCCTACTCCTGCAAAAGGATGACTGCTCGTTGGCCTGTTACTGTTTTTATAACATACTGATGTAAATGCATACAATGCGTATGTTTTATGAGAGCAATCAATCCAGATTGGAACGCGAATAAATTACATAAACGAAGGCTCTTTCTGGAAGAACTGTTACATGAACTCGTTACACTATTTACAGATGCGCAACAACGTCTTCCTAGAGCAGCGCATAGTGCAGTAATTGTGAAGGAAATTAAAGAAAAGGAATATCAACGGTGCAAATAGATAACAAAACTGAAGTTTTAGATCTAATAAAAGAGGTAGGTGTAAGTTGTGTGGAAACGGAAAAGACAGAAAAACAACAACAGAGTGCAATAAGTGCCAATGTTATATTTGCAAGGACCATACCATAAATTTATGTAATAATTGCCAATGATGATTTTGTTTTAAATTTTAACAATAATTTTAATTACTTGTATGTATATTTATGGGCTTATTTGTAATAAAATTATAAATAATACACGTGAAAAAGTTTTTCAGTTAAAAAGGGTCGATACGACCCAAAGGGTAAAAAGTGTGTTGCAGTATTGAGGGCAATAGGAAGGTTAATTGACCGAGTAAAAAAAATTAAAAAAATTTGTTTTGTCTTGATTTGAAATAAATAACGCCCGTTGCACTTTGGCGAATGTGCAGGAAGTAGATAATAATAAATTCAGAAGCAAATATCAAAATTTCAAGTATTAGGTGCAGTAAAAGATGCCCCAAGATCTGGAAGGCCCAAAATTCCCGAAAATGTTAAAGTGCAGGTCATAGCTGTTCTTCCGTTAAGAATATTTTAAAAAGTAATAAATTTCATCCTTATAAGATGAGATTTGTCAACGAATTAACAGAAAATGATCCAGACAGACGATTAGAGTTTTGCGATGAGAGTAGATTTTTTCTCAATGGAAGTCTACACTCAAAACTGCAGGTACTAGAGTGATGTAAACCCGCATCTGTTTCACGAAGCACATACTCAATTTCCACAAAAATTAAATGTTTGGGAGGGGGAATTTGGGTGACCATATTATAGGTCCCATATTTTTGGAAGGACACATATCTTCAAATGCTTCAAGAAAACATAACTCCACTTATTGCTCAAAACAAAATGAATTCCAATTTGGAATTGTATTTCAACAGGATGGTGCCCCCACATTATTACAGAGATGTGACTTAGATGCAGCTTATCCGAATAGGTGGATTGGTCGCGGAGATACGACAGAGTGGCCAGCGCTCTCGACAGATCTGACACCCCTTGATTATTTTCTATGGGACTACGTCAAGTCTCAGGTTTATAAAACGGTTGCGGATACTCTGAATGAACTTCGACAACGTATCAACGATGTGTGTGCAGGAATAATCCCTGCAATCCTCACAATGTTAGGAAGAAATTCTCTAACAGGATGTTCTATTGTCAAGAGGTCAAGGTCGGCATTTTCAACAACTTTTATGATGAAAATTTAATTTTTTTTCTGCTTTTCATTCTCAATTCTTAATTTTTAATTAGTTTAAATTTTAATGAGTTTAATTTATTTTTTAATTTTAATTAGTTTTGTATTAGTGACTTACCTTAAGTTTTTGTAAGTTAAATAACCAAAAAATGACCCACTATTCTATTAAAAAAAATCGAAACTATGTCAAGCTGTAATTTTGACAAATGAAGTTGTCAATTTCTGCCTAAAAAATAGACAATTGTCTAATATAATACCGTTCCAAATTTCATCGCAATATACCAGACGGCTCAAAAGTTAAACGACGGACTTTATGTCCTCACTGTATGTAAACGTTAACTAAATTCATATAAATTACGTTTCAGTGAATATTTGTTTAAATATTGCATTTCATTATAAAATATTCTAGATAAAATCTGTGGAAACTTCATTATTGAGTTGCCTTGTGCATTCAGCAGAAAAAACAGAAACTTCGAAAAGGAAAGGATTTCCTTTTGAATACTCATATGTGCTTTGAAATATATTAGTATTTGATTAAAAATTTGACTACTGACTTCATTATTAATCGAACTGTAACATGCTAACTAAAGTTTTAAATTAAATTTTATGAATTTAGTTAAAGCCCTCCATACTACATACCCATTAAAATAAATTAGCAAGCGCTTGCTCTATGCTGGGTTATATTAAAAGTAAAACTAAAATCGGTATAATATAAAATAACTTTTCCACGTAGCAAGTAATTAATTCAGGTTGTTGAAACATGGCTTAATGAATCAAGTTAAGTTAATTTTACCAACTCTATTGTATTGCAACAAACTGCAACTTGTACATAGGTTTGAGCCTTTGCAATTAAAATGCACGTTTCAGTGATAACAAAATTTAATTAACATATGTAAATGCAAATATTCACTATACTAAAAATAATGTCAACTATTTCTATTTAATTGAATTCTCAACCATATTAATCATGTCAACTCCTTTTATGCTGTCTAATCGTTACGTTTTCTTTTTAATTTTTCCATTTATTTTATTTTAATCAAGGCATGGGGGAGAAGTAGTCGTTTATAGCTTTTTCGGAGCCATTACGTTAGTATTCAATTTACATTAATGTAAGTCTGTATATTTGATTTACTTACTGATCTGTAAAGATGAATTACCATACGGTATAGTAGTTAATTTAAGTAAGTGGAATATGCCATTTATAATAGATTATCCTCTGCAGTTTTTTACACTTACTTGCAAAGCAATAATAAGAATACACTTAAATTTAATAAGTATATTTTTCTGAGGTTTTTTAAGAATTTTGTAGAAATGTATGTTTAAAACAGATAATCTTAATTACTAACGCTTCGGTTTCTATAATATTATTGTGCATATTTATTTAAAAATTTAATTGGTTTTCTCTATAGCGTGATCGTTTAAAAACCGACCCTAGTCATATTTTCCAAATGCAATATGATATTAAAATGCTGTTTGCGCAAGCTTTTATAGTGGCAAAGAGGAACGAGATTTTAAGATAAGGTGGTGAATTATTTCTCACTCCCCAACTCTTAGCAACCCCAACTTAAAATGGCACCCTATAGAATGGTGATATACGACGTGAAAAGTCTTAAAATCATGAATATCATAAAATTTGTTGAAATCTGTGCTGTATCTTTTAGGGTACAATGCTTTGAGAATTATAAACTTAAATTTCACACCTTTATTTTGTTTACGAGCATGCCTAATTAAAAAATATTTGTTTTAAAATAAAAATTGTTTATCGGCTATTATTTTTAAGAACTTGGAATATTACTTATCGTAAACGTTGCCGGTTTTGAACAATATATACGATACATATTCAGGATTCATTAATTTTTTGCCTCATTGAAAAAGAATTTTTCCCAAACTACTCCTTAGGTAAAGGTTTCGTGCAGCATTCCACTTACAACAAGTAAATCAATACAATTGGAGCAAAGGAAGTATTTATATAATAGACAACGTACGCCTACATGCAATCTCATTTACTTAAATGGAAAGGTGCTAATCTTACTTACTTACAAAACTCTATTTCTATGCGAAGTTGTGCATGGTCACCGACTGAAATCTTGCGTTAAAAATATCAGAAGTTCCCATGATGTATTTAACCCAACAATTAATATCCCAATAATTGAACCAAGAACAAGTCTATTTGAAATGTAAAATTACGAAATATAAATAAGATGCTACCGTATTTGTGAGTTAAAACGAGGAGCAGTAGCGCGTGAATTAGAGTGAATAATTCGTTTACAGTTAAACGAGATTGCGTTCATAAAGATTTGATTCATCATATGATAGTTTTACTGATTTTGAAGGTCAAATCATGTTAAAATTGCAAAATTTTGTGAAAAATTAAAAAAGCCTTACATGGCAGTATTTTAGGAAGGCTAATTATTACTTCAATATAACGTTGAATAAAACTGATAGTTTAAATTTGTAAATTGGTTAATTAGCCAAGATAATAGATTCTTAAACCAAGCTTTTCAGGTATAAAGAAGATAGTGGGATTTGTAGTTTTGGAAAATAAGCTTTGTTTTGAGTTTATATTCGCGTTTGCTTCTTAAATTTCTAAGGTTAAAGCTAACCTTGCAACCACCCTTCACTTTATGCAAAGGTGCCGTGACATCATATTTTGCATCTGATGTCATGTGTTCTAGATTTTATAATAGAGGGTGTTCTGATTTACCATCGTCTAGGCAGTTTAATAATATTTAATTTATTAAGGATCTAGTTATCTTATACTAAAATTATATCCCATTGTTGGCTTTATACATTTATGAAACTATTATACTAATAGCAGGCTTATGTTTTAGTTTTTATCTTTTTCATATTTCATAAATTTGTTCTAACATCTCAAGCAATTCTTACACATATTGCCACTTTTGAGGACGATAACTGTAATTGTTATGGTAACGTATAGATTTATATTTTGTTTACTTCACATAAATAAATACTATTATAAATTATAATTATAAAAACGCACTATATAAAAACCTAAAAGCATTTTATTTTAATTAGGTAAGTTATCCATACTCAAAGTGAGTTTATTAAAAAATAGGAAACTCACGAATAAAATTGTAATTACTTATTAATAAGTGCTTATATACAGTATGTCCCCGGATCGACTTTAAAAGAGGAGAAATCTCTTATTTTTGATTTCTCAGAAAATTTCATTCTTGCTGATTTGCCCTGCTTGTTTTCAAACCCCCGAAACACAAATTACTTGCTATTTAACTTAAAGGGTTCTCGAGATAATATCATTTTTCTTGAAAAATTCGAGGTTTGCGTAATTTTGTGAAGTAAATTGATTTGTTTCAAAGGAAAAATCAAATTGGTCTCACAAGTTTTAATTAATAAATTTAACAATTGATGGTAAAATGAAATGAAATTCTCAAAAAACTAAACTATTAATTATCTATTCGAATAATGCTCCTCCTTTTTCCGCACAGATTTCAATGCGAGCTCTGAATTCATTGAAACTGCGCCTTATTTCTTCGATTGAAAGGTACTGGACAGCATTCCGTATCCTATTTTTCAATTGCTCTTCATCATTGTCTAATGGCTCACTGTACACAATTTGTTTTAAACGACCCCACAGATAAAAGTCCATTATTGTGAGATCAGGACTTCTCGGCGACCATAAAATGGGACCATCTCTTCCTATCCATTTATCATGGAACTCTGTATTGAGCCACTGGCGAACAGTACCGGCAGAATGAGCAGGGCACCCATCGTGCTGGAAGAACATTTCAATTTGGTAGTTCAATGGCAATTCATCCAGTTTATCAGGTAAAAAATTTTGCAACATTTCCAAATATGAATAACGGTTTAAATTTTAATCAAAAAAATATGGCCCAATAATTCCATGGTACGAAACCGCACACCACACATTAACTTTTTTCAAACATTGTCTGCGACTAGCAATTCGGAAGTTTGGATTATTCGTTTATGAAAATTTGAATCTTCCAAAACTTTATTGCCCATTTCCAAACAAAAATCCAGACGTTTGGTTCCATCACCGTTCTCTAAAGTTTGCCTAAATTGCGGCTTAAATGGTAAAATTTTGTTCTCCTTGAAGATTCTTTGTAAATGAGATTTACCTATCCCAATTCGTAGTGCCCTCCTTCTTAAAGACAACCTTGGAACTTCTGTTGCGGAATGAACGGCGAGAACAGTAGCAGCATCTTCTTCATCGAACAACTTCTTTGGCTTCTTTAGGTTTAAAACCGAGCCTGTTTGAAGGAATTTAGTTACCGAGTTTTTTGCTCCGGCATTCGAAATAGCAACCTCCGGGTATTTTTGGTTGAATTTTCTGATAACAACTCGGTAGCACTCTTCCCCAGTTCCGTAACATTGAATTAGATAAATTCTTTGTTGTAAAGTCAACATTATAGCATACAATTGAAATTAGCATGAATTAATTTGCAGTTCAACAGAATTATCACATTTGACAATTTCTGTCAGTGGTGTTTTTCAATGAAATCCGCCTACTAAAGTTACTTCTAAAAATTGGAAAAACATTCTGTCCAATTTTTCAAGAAAAATGATATT
Organism: Vesta saturnalis; assembly: GCA_036346205.1. NCBI lineage: Eukaryota > Metazoa > Arthropoda > Insecta > Coleoptera > Lampyridae > Vesta > Vesta saturnalis. Next base: position 16,764,443 of record JARFJB010002231.1, on the reverse strand, counting down.
ATCTCGAGAACCGTACGAGTAAAATAGAAAGTAATTTGTGTTTCGGGGATTTGAAAACAAGCAGGTCAAATCATCAAGAATGAAATTTTCTGAGAAATCAAAAATAAGAGAATTTTTCCTCTTTTAAAGTCGATCCGGGGACATACTGTATATATATATATATATATATATATATATATATATATATATATATATATATATATGCTTGTGTTACAGATTCAGCAAGGTAACCCTCTGATACACTTGTCGATTGCCACCCTCAATGCCGTTTCAGTGCACTGTATTCATCAACAGTGTATCAGATGTTCTTCTTAGGCAATGACCAATATACATCTTTAAATCTGCCAAACCTAAGTAAGAGGCTACTTCCTGAGCGATTGATGCTAGCTTGTGTACGCCAACAACTTGTCTGTGACACTTCCCATCTTGATATTTAATAAAGAATCGATCGTTATTAATACCAAGCGGGCGTAATGACAAATATTTCCTATACAACTGTAAGTACTGTTCACCAGTAACTGTAAATGATCGTGGTTTTTGGTTTTAGTGTCCGGCACTTTCATTAATAAAACAGAGTCTAAATCAGAGATGTCTGACAATTTCATTTTGGACAATTCGTCACCACGTAATGATCCTGCCACGCTAAAGATCAGACCAACCTAAAATATTTCAACTCTAAAACCAAAAGGAATACTTTTAATTTTACCTTAGTCATTAAGTATTTGGAATCTCTAGCTTCATTTAAACATTTTTGAACTTCTTGTTTAGTAAGTGTTTTTGATTTTTTAGGCTGATTACTATGGGACTTACTTTTTAGGTATGATAGCAGCTTCGAATATGTTCGTATATCTATACCATGCTTTACATTTAATATCCATTTCAACATTAAATAATGGCTCCAGAGAGTTGATGGCTTTATGGTTATAGCTAAATCTGCGAGATAAGCAATGATTACATTCTCCGAAAAAGAATTTGCTTCCTTATTATGTCGCCACGTCATAAAGCACATGTAAGTTTTTTCATAAACCTCTCCTGATTTTGCAGGGAGCAAATCTAAGGTGACCTGTACTTCCGTTTCCTTAATCTCAGGCGGAGTACAGTTTACGTCACTATCAGTTTGGAACATTTCTATTTTACAGGAAATGACTATTATTTAGTGAAATAAGAAACACTGTGTAGTTTTTAATTAATATTTATTGAATAAATTTTAAATTTTACAGATGGTGAAATAATGTGAACATAAATGGCGCCACAGGCGACGGAAAGTTTCTTAAATTATGTTCAAAGAATATAATCACGAAAAACATTTCAATAATCTTACCCTACACTTGCTTAAAACGAACATAAAATGCAAAATTATATTGAATATCAATACTACTTATAGCTGAAAACATTGTTTGTGATGAACATGTGATAATTCTGAAATTCTAGTTATTGAAGTAATGACATCCCATGAACATCAGTCAACACAGTGCTGATGTGTGATCAAGGTCATTACTTTTTTGTACTATGACAAAAAGTAAATTACTTTTTGTACAGTTGCCATGGGAACATGTTGAAACCTCGAAATCAGGGCAGGTAAAATTTATTTAGTGTGCAATTTGTATCTTCCCACAGTTCTCTGATAGGAGCCAATTTGTCTTTTGATTTGCGCTCTGTCTTGGTGGTTTTATCATCAAACCGTAAGACGCGTGATATATACGCGTACCGATTTTTACCCATAGTAGTACGAAAAATTGGATTACGAAATATTGGGTTCCATTACTCTTTCAAATTTCGAATTACTTTCATAGGCCCAAGAATTACATTATGACATGGAGTCTTTCCTGCTTTTTCCGGTTCTGGGTTCTATTTTCCATTTTTACTCGCGTATTTTATAATAGGAGTACTATCAGTACTATTATTTGACCAATCCTCGTTTTTATTATCTTGATCATCGTTGGCCTCCCATGCAACTTCTGTTGCACTTTTACTTTCAGAATCAGTATCTACAGCAAAATTCCCGTCTTCGTCGTCATTGTCGCTAAATACGTGATTATCATCAACACTATTTTCTAAAGCACGCTCCTTAGTTTGATATTTACGTTTGGTCATTTTGATACTTAAACGTATAAAATCTACATCTAAAGAGTTGTTAAAAATAATGCTATTAGAACTTCATCTAGTAATAAAATAATAATTGTTATTCCTAATTATTCCTGTACGTGTTCCCTCGCAAGCACAAATCACACAAAACTAAATAACGAACAATAATGTCTATATAAAAACTTACCACCCAATAACAGTATCTCTGCTACTAAGAAGTACAGACAGAATGATGTTTTACGATAATTCTTCAAATGCAGCAGAAATATTGCAAACTGTGACATGTCTACACCACGTCTAGACCCGATTAACCACTTGAATATTCCATGTGTCTAACGGACACATCTAGGTTTTTACGCTATATCTTTGAAAAGATGTTTAAAACAAATAATATGATTTTATTTTTAAAAGTTTTACTGAATTATACGAACAATAACATGTAAAGGATAAAGTACACGATTTGGCCAGTAACCGGTCTGCTCGCTATGGTATTACTCAAGAAAACAATACAATGGCCTCACAGTAACCTGGCCACAAGGGGCGGTCAAGGTCGAAACAGACAGGCCCCGTTGCTGACGACTGTGCAAGGAATGAATGGCGAGTGGGTACGTGGAATGTTAGAGGTATGCATGGTAAAGAATTTGAAATTGCGAATGTAATGTACGAAAGACACCTTGATATTCTGTGTGTATCGGAGACAAAGCGCAAAGGAAAGGATGCTGAGGAGATGGAGGATGGCAGCCATGCACTATGGTCGGAGTTGAGACGGAAGTGCATGGAGCAAAAGGAGTTGTGATGATCATAAGTGAAAGAGCGAAAAGATGTGTTAAACAGTACGAATTGGTATCTCCCCGGGTAATATGGGTTAGAATGAAAGTGGAGTTTCGAAGAATTTTTCTTATTGCATGCTATGCACCGGTGAATGGAGAACGAGACCAGGAGCGTGAGAACTTCTGGAATGAAGTGGAGAACGTGTTGAACGTATGTAAGCCAAACGAAAGAGTGGTTATAGTGGGGGATATGAACGAATGGGTGGGTATACAGAGAGAACATAGTGAACGCGTTCTAGGAAAGTTCGGAGACCAAAGAGTCAATGAGAACGGTGAACACTGCTGAACATCTGTGTGGAGAGAAGCCTGTTTGTATCCAATACGTGGTTTAAACATAAAAATGTACATATGTATACATGACAAAGAGGTGAATCTAAAAGTATGATAGACTTGATAGTGTATGATGAACGGCTTAGAAACCTGGTGAAAGACACAAAAGTAATGCGCGGAGAGGAATGTGGATCGGACCACTTTTTGGTTGTATCGAGAGTGAGTTTAGGGCAAGATTGAGTCTGGAGAAGGAAAGCAAACGTAGTGTGAACGTCCAGAATTAGGGTTGACAAACTAGTGGATAATGGTGAGAGAATGAAATACGCAGATTCTGTGAGTAAAGAGTTGAATGTGAATGAAACAGTGTGGAACGAACAAATAAAAGACACTGACGTTGAAAGTGCATGGATAAGCTTAAAAACTGTGTTGTCAATCGTGCCGTGCGAATATGTGGAAGAGTGATTATAGGTAGATAGAAAAAATGTGCTTGGTGGAATGAGTCGGTAAAAAAGGCAGTATGTAAGAAAAAAAGATGCGTACATGGTAATGATTACTGCAAAAAATGAGACTGAGAAGAAGATATTGTATGAGGTGTACAGATTAAGAAACAAAGAAGCGAAGGAGGCAGTGAGAATAAGTAAAGAGGAAGTGATGGCTGTGGAAGGAGAAAAAAATGCAGAATGATTTTGAGAGAAACAAAAAACTCTTCTGGAAATGGGTCAAAACTACAAAACGTGGCCCAAAACAGAACGCTGCAGGAGTGATGAATGCTAGAAACAAAATAGTATGGGACGATTGTGAAGTGAGGAAATGCTGGCAAGAATATTTCGGAAAGCTCTACAGTAGTGAGGAAAGTAAGACTGAAGGGTTAAATAAGGAGAATATAGAAGAAATGATGAATGAAACTGAGAAGGATATTGAAATAAATGAGGTAGAGAAAACGGTAGGAAGGTTGAGAAACGGCAAGGGAGCAGGCGAAGGTGAACTCACTGGTGAAATGCTCAAGTATGGTGGTGCAAATCTTATGCGAAGATTGTGTGAATTATTCAATGTATGCCTTATGTGTGGAAAAGTGCCGAGTGATTGAAAGAGCGCCATCATTGTACCATTGTATAAGGGTAAGGGGAACAAGAGTGATTATAAGAACTACAGAGGAATAAGCTTGCTCAGCGTGCCTGGTAAAGTATTTGGAAGAATACTAATTGATAGAGTACGAGAAACTACACAAACTAAGATGTGGGATGTGCAAGGTGGCTTCATGCCAGGGAGAGGATGTATCGATCAGATGGTTGCTCTCCTGCAGGTGATCGAAAAGTGTTTAAAGGTAAAAAGGAAGTTGTACTGTGCGTTTGTAGATCTGGAGAAAGCATATGACAGAGTGAATAGGGAGAAGCTGTTGGATATATTAAATGAATATGCGTAAATAAAGCTCTAATAAATGGAATAAGGGCAGTATACAACGGTAGTCGGGCATGTGTTATGGTGAGAGGAGGTGTGAGTGAATACTTTAATATTGAGCAAGGAGTGCAACAAGGCTGTGTGATGTCACCGTGGTTGTTCAATGTATACATGGATAAATGTCTTAGACAAGCATGTACCGATACAAATGGTGTAATGGTTGGAGACGTAAATGTACGAGTTCTGATGTAGGCAGATGACACAGTCTTATTAAGTGACAGTGTGAAATGATCTGCAAACCGCTCTGATGAAGTTTGATGCAGTCTGTGAGAGCATGGATCTCAAGGTAAACGCGAACAAAACTAAGATTGTGGTGTTCAATCGGGAAGGTGGAAAGGAGAGTAGAGTATTTACTCTGCAAGATGAAATGTGGAGCAAGTGGACGAGCTGGTATATCTCGGTAGAATGTTTACTGCAGATGGCACAATTGAGAGCGAGATTGGACGAAGGGTTAATGCTGGAAGGAAAGTGATTGGAAGTATGTGGACGATAATGAGAAATGAAATCATGAGCCTAGCTGCGAAACGACCAATCTATAATGGCATATTCGTCCCGTCAGTACTGTATGGAAGTGAGACATAGGTATGTCAAAAAAAGCACGAAAGAAAAATAAATGCCGTGGGTATGAGATTCCTGAGAAGCGCATGTGGTAAAACGAGAAGGGACAAGATAAAAAATGAATGCATAATGACGGAGTGTGGTGAGGAAAAGACGATGATGGATAGATATAAAAGTTGTACATTACGTTGGTTTGGTCACATTCAGAGAATGAAAAACGCAAGATTAACGAAACAAATATATGTGGGTGAGGTTAGGGAAAAGGCCGGGCCTGGTAGGCCTCGTAAAACTTGGCTGAATGTAGTAGAATCTATGATAAAGGAAAGAAAGATAAGGAGGTTCAAAAACAGAAGGGCATGTCAGAGACTATGTATGAATCTTGCGGAAGCTAGGGACGTATGCGGAGATAGGAAAGCATGGAGAATGATTGTGAATGAAAAATAAATAAGAGGCAGGGATTGTTTTGCCTACCCCCAAGGAAATGGCGTGAAGGTTAAGTTAAGTTAAGTTAAGTTAAGTTAAGTTAAGTTAAGCCATGTCGCAAAACAACCAGTAATTTTGATTATGAATACGACTAAATTTGATGTGTGCGTTGGACACTACTGGGTTGTTAAGAGTTAAGTTCATTTTCTAGAACTAACATCTGAAACCTTTCTATGTAAAAATGACATACTACTGAACTTCGTAGTCCAGTAGTGGTTTCCCAAAACTATTATCCTCGTCAGGAGTGTTCACCGCTACGTCATTAATTAACGAATTTAGCTATCCGATTTGCTTATACTATGTTCTCAAGCAAATGTAGTAGAAAGAGTAAACTTATAAACGCGAAATCAATTTGTTTCATATGCATATGAATTTAATTCTCATTTGAGCAATACTACATAATCCCCATTTGTTTTTTTATCCTTTGACTATTTCCTACATTTACTTCTTTTAATCATCATTTATTACACACTTTAACGAAAATGGGGGTCCTCTGATATCAGTATCTGCTGTACAAGAAGTATGATTAAGTCTTCATATCTTTTAATTCATTACAATCACGAAATTACAGCGTATGACAAGCGCATTGGGTATATCTGAGAAGACGGTGAAAAATATCAAGTCTCGAGCTGCATCTAATCCTGTTTTAACAAGTTCGGATAAAAAACGACCACGCAAGAAGACAAAATCTGACGATCTACCTGAAATATCCAAAGTGGGCATAAGGATTACGTTATACAGGGTTCCCCATTTTAGACTATACAATTTAAAAATCGAATAAAAACTTTCTAATCAAAGTAAATTAACTTTTTAATGGACTAATATGTAGCTTATTCTTTGGGATTTATGACTAAAGTAAATAACAATTCAAGTTTTAAAGATCATGTCTTCCAAATGCCCTCCTTCGACTTCAATGCATTTTTGAATTCTAAGTTCAAAATTTATCATCACTCGGCGAAGCAAATCTCCATTTATTCCTGCAATTTCATTTCGAATCTGCTCCTTCAGCTCCGGAATTGTTGCGGGACGACTTGCAAAAACTTTTTGCTTTAGGTATCCCCAGAGAAAAAATCGGGGCCGTTAAATCAGGAGATCTCGGGGCCAATTCAAATTTCCAAATCGGGAAATTATACGGCCGTCAAAAAATCTCGCAAAATTCTCATAGTGTTTCTAGCTGTGTGAGCCGTTGCTCCATCTTGCTGGAATAATATGGCGCCATTTAGTCCTCGTCTAATTAGTTCTGGGATAAGAAACGTTTGCAACATGTTTATGTAGCGTTCGGAATTAACTGTAACAGAACGGTTATTTTCATCCTCAAAAAATAAGGACCGATAATTCCAAATGATGCTACACCGCACCAAACAACGACTTTTGGACTGTGGAGGTTTTTGGTAAACAGTTCGTGAGGATTTTCTACTCCCAGTATCTAAAGTTTTGCTTGTTAACAACACCGTCCAAATGAAAATTTGCTTCGTCGCTCATTAGCAAATTATGAATTTCTCCACGATGCTGATGTAAAATTCTTCACAAAATGTCACCCTCGCTCCTTTGTCTAGATCACTGAGGTTATGCGCCATTTGATATTTATAGGGTGAAATTTTATATCTTTATGCAGAATTCTGTGGAGACTTCCTTAGATATTCCTAGGGCAAGTGATTGCCGATTAGCCGATCTCTTAGGACTTCTTGTAAAGGCAGCTCTCACTCGTTCAATATTTTCAGGTGTACGCACCGTTCTTCGACGTCCAGGTTTTTTAATGTTTTGCACAGAGCCATTTTCACGCCAATGACGAACCCACGCCGCAATTGTAAAGCGTGTTGGTGCATCGCCCCTATTATTGTTTCCAAACTGCCGTCGAAATGCACGCCGAACTTCTTCAAATGAACCAGTTCTAATGTAGACTTCCACAGAAAACACACGCTCTTGAATCGAATAATTCATAATGCAATGAAAATTGTTAAACTGGAGCAATTATATCGTTTGCGTGTAACGCATATTTGACAGAAGCACTTAAGTCGTTGTTTATAGACAGGCGCCTCTTTGATCTTTAAAACTTGAATTGTTATTTACTTTAGTCATAAATCCCACAGAATAAGCTACATATTAGTCCATTAAAAAGTTAATTTACTTTGATTAGAAAGTTTTTATTCGACTTTTAAATTGTATAGTCTAATATGGGGAACCCAGTACAAATATGTATGCACAAAGTGAGTAATATTACATCACAATCTTTTACACATGTTGACATACTAACTTATTTACAGCAAAACATGTCACAGTTGCAAGTTTTAATGTACAAATTCGTGACAGTCACATATCAATAAGTGACGGAAGTCTTCATCGTGTAATCCAATCGCTAGGATTCAAATTAAGAAAAGACTCCAACCGTAGAGCTTTATTGGAAAAAAAGTTACATCGCAGAAATACGAATTAAATTTCTTAAACAATATATTAAAGAGATCAATTCGCCTTATCGTCGGCTAATTTAATTGTGTGCGATATACTGAAGAAACAATAACACAATGGAATAAACAGCAAGAAATGTTGGACATCACAGTAACAAACTGACTATTAACATCGTAAACTATTCTGAAAGTTCGGATGTAGATAGTGACTGATTAGAAGTTTTACACTTTGAAAACCATGTTTCTACAACCTACAATTAGTAAAACAATTAGTAGTAAAAGTGTGTTAGTTCATATTTAATACAATTTCTATTAGTAATATATTTCAATTATGTGAGTACAATATATTTTGTGGTAAAATGCTTTTCAAGATGTTAATTCACATATTTCCCATAGAATTTATGTTCCACATTAAATGTCATCTTCATACGAATAACAGTTCCATTTTATTTAGGCACGTAACTTAACATTCATTTTATGTAATAATGTTACCTTCTTATTGTGGACCATCATTGCTTTCCGAGTTGTAAACAGTGAAGCTCTATAGTTGTTCCATGCAAATTGTTTAACTTATAAATTGAATGTTCAAATTATCAATTGTATGATTGTTTATCAGCAACTTACAACATAACAATTCTCCTGTTTTTATAGTGCATTAAATGTTTACTTTTTATTGAAAATTGCATTGTTTGTAATAGGGCAGCAATGTGTTATAACTTACATAACCTGCAGGCTGCAAAAATAACGTACCAAAGGGTATTGCTTTTCAACCGTTACATTACGATTACGATAATCAAAGTTCTCTAATTTTTACAAATAAATCACAATAAATAAGTAATTGTATTATGGAATTCTGCCGCATTACATGCTGCCATCTGGGGGTATATTTTCTAATCAGAATTTATTATAACGAAAATAATTTTTACTATATTTTTCATATTACACCGTATGATTGTATGTGATGAGGTAGCGGTAAACACTCCTGGCGAGGATAATATTCCATCCAGTTGTTCATAAAATTTATTATTTCATTGAAATTAATTAGTAGTAACACAGTTCTGAGGCAGAAATGTTTTTTCTTATATGAGACTAATGTTTCGCAAGGTTATATGTAATTTTGCTGGAAGAGCTTCAGAGCGAGTTAATTTCGTGTTTGATAAAAATTAAAATTAATAGAACTTTCAACATTCAAAATTATATTTCAAACAATATTGGTTTGCAGTTAGAGCAAAATTTCAAACTTTAACAAGTTTCAACTGTGTCATCTGAAAAATTTTGCTTTCTCACATTTTGTAGTAATATCAAACATGACCTCAATTCATCTAAATGTACTCATTTTTATCCCAATCATATCTATTTAATCTTGACGAAAACTGGTAATCTAAATGTCCAAAATCTCTGGTATCATAGTGTGATTACACTTTCTTAAATTTGTTTCTTGAATGTCGAATTTTTTATAGTTGGCATTCCCCCGTTAGAGAGGTTCGAATGTTACTTGCAATGTGGTTTAATAATGTTTAACCTGTAAAGATTTAACTTTTTAACTAAAACCAAATACAATATTCAATAGCAAAATATCAGGTACATACGCCTAATTGTTATAGCAGGCTTATTTATAACGTTTTAAGTTTTTTATAAATTTGTTTGATATTTTGACTAATTGTTAAAACCGTCATTATCACTGACGACGGTAACTGCAATTAATTAAGACGTCACATAAAATTTAAGAAATGATTCATAAATTTGTTTTGACATGTTAATTAATTCTTAAAGTTATTAACATTTACTGAGGACGATAACTGTAATTGTTATCTAAACGTTTAAATGTATATGAAATATAAATAAAAATACACGATTTAATACCCAAAGGATAAGTATTTTAAATATCTGTGATAATCCTGAAAGTTTGCAATTTGTGTATAATTTATCTTCAACTACATGATTTATAAACCCAAAGGAAAGTACTTAAATCGTGAAAGTTTACATTTTCATAGTGTCATACTTAATAAGCATCTGGTGTTACTTTGTTTACGCGTAAACATTTTTCCAATATTTAAATGAGGTATTCGTATATTATTAGATAAGTACTGTAGGCGAAACCTCGAGTTACTCATAAATGTGCTCCTTAACGTATTTTGTTCTTAGTATTAAATTATTTAGTAGTGAAATACGCCTAACGAAGCTTAAACAGGATAATCCTTTAAACCGACCTAATCTATTAGTAGTTGATGCTTTGCCATCTCCATAACGTACGTAATTAACATGTGGTAATTATGTTGGTTATTTATTATTCTGTATCTCCTTAAATTTCAGTTTATCCGTTTTTCTATGTTTGTTAACACTTTTCCAATACATTTACTACATAATGTTACATCAGATCTTGTTTGTTAGATTGTTTTACTAAGCCACGTTATTAAGGAAATTGTTAGGTAAAATGTTAGGCTCTTTATACAGCAATCAAGGAATAGTACTTTTTAATCTGAATTCTACTTGTATAATTTACTGTTACTGATTTTTAAGTTGTGCATGTTATCTACCTTACTTGCACATTAACACCAACGTTTGTTGCTATCGTGAAAAGAACAGACAACGTTTGTGATAGATACTACACATTTATGAATAATTGTTAAGAGACTACATTATTTGAGAGATGAACAAACTCAACAATTATTTAGAGTGTCATGAGAAAGTACTCGGAGCATTTGGTGGTATATTTCAGTTTTTACAGCAACGACCACCGAAAGGTTTACAACTTTTCATTTTTATTCCGTTTAAACACTTTTGTATTAATATTACCTAATAAAACAAATTAGAAGAATAGTTTTAAGTAGGAATTCTGGTGGATTAAGATGTGCCTTCCATAAGTACTGCGTTGTATTTCTGTCCATCACACATTATTAAAAAGAAAAAGAATTAAACAAGTTTTCCTTGCAGCGTGTGCGAACTAACAGAAATACCTTATGTTCTTAAATTTTACACGCAATAGAAGGAGAACGCACCGGCACTTACACGTCGCATTCCCAACAGAAGGTTTACGCCACTGATATAAAATAGTATATAACATAATAAGGGTGGTAGGTAGCCTAACACGCAAGAGTCTATTGTTGCGATCACCAACAAGTGTCGCAATTTACACAAGTGCGTAATAGGCATTACCACCCGAGTTATGTACTATGCTTTTTCTACTCCCATAAGCATACGAATAGTGACTAATACATCACTATCACACATTAAGATTCTTGTGACCTTTGAACGTTTTATACACGTACCTAATATTATAATGAATGATCCTATAAAAATAAATTATATGTAAATGCATTATAGGATTGTATGGCTTATTACAATTACAACGTTGAAGTACGAAAAAATCGAACTAAAATAAATAGAACTAGTTGACGCTACTGGTTTTATTAGTTATCTTGAAATTAAACAAATTAACCTTACTTTTTGTATGGTTAACGATGAAATGCAATTTTATTTTATTAATAGAAGTTGTTGCTCTAAAGTAGTAATAAACTTAAATGTACTACAAACTGTAATTTATAGGTGGTACTGATATATTTTAGTATTTCAAACTTGAAATTTATTGAAAAATGTTGCAGTTTACAATAATGGGCTATGCTTTTAAAACACTGAAGGTAATGACTTAGGTACATATCTGAGTTTTAATGTTGACACACTGCTTTCGATATATTCTATGTATTAAATTGTAGTGGCAGTTGAGGCATTACTTAACACAGAATTGTCAATTCAACTTTCTGTAACGTTTTATGACTTTGTGCTATTTAAGTCAGCAGTGGAAGTAATACCACAAGTTAAAATAGCCTAAATGTTACATTACGATTAAAAATATTCTTTTTCTTTATGTACTAAATAAACATGCTTTCAACTACAATAGAAAGCTCATAATGCATTATCGAATATAAAATTTAATCTAAAATATACATGGTGTGCAACAAGTCATATTCGATACGTCATAAGTTTCTGTTTTATGTTTGAGACACAATTGGCAAACTGCACAGACTATCGTTAAAAACTAAAATTATTAAGCTACTAAATGTAGAGTGTATCAAATAGTCTTTTTCACCATCGACAAACAGTATGTCCGATATTGTTCCATTATGTCCTTCACTCTCTTGAATGAAAATTATAATTTATTGGAATGATAATATGTTTTTATATAGTGCTTAAAAGTTGCTTTAAATAACATTATCAATACATGTTTAGCTAACTTCATCTAAAAAATGAGGTGGATGCTAGATTAATAGAACAAATCGGCTTGAACCCCTAATTAAGTGCTGTTACTACAACCAATGTATAATATATTTGCTCTATACTTCAAAACCACATGAAAAAGTGCATACAATTTAGAAAATGTTAATTACCATACAATTGTAATATGTAGTAATTTTTTGACATTGAAATTCATACCAAACCTACATATATATATATATATATATATATATATATATATATATATATATATATATATATATATCGGAGAATAATATGGTAGGTGGAAATATAAATATACCTGCGTTGTATTACTCGAATCGGAAAACGAAAAGTAAATGTAACAGAAAAAATAAGACAAACAATTGTATTTAATAAAACGTGTAAAGTATTCATTTAAACACGGATTAGGACAGAGGTGGATAAAGAAGAAAAACCGTGAAAATAGACAATACGAAGGCGTTAGCGAATAATGAATAAAACGACACACGATAGACGGCCTGGTTAGGGAAGGTACGAATGACAAAAACCAGAAAGTGAATAATGTATAGCTTAAGAAGCATATGGCAAACAAAGCCAAATGGTAGTATGTTATTTGTGACGTCATAGGACACGCCCGTCCTCACTACGTAATCCGCCTCTTCCCCCACGTATGGAGTGAGGTAGTCACGTAACCTCCCCTTCACCCACGTGACCACGCCCTCTTTCAGGCGAGCCGATGTACATGCGCATACTGCCCCACGCCGTGCGTTCTGATTGGAGGGCCCAAGGGTGGGCCACCCCTTCCAGCTGATTGGTCGCGCACGCGCTTACATCCCAAGGGTAGACCACGACCGCTGGTTTCTGATTGGTCCTAGACTCCGCCCAGCCTGTGTTCTGATTGGAGGCCTAAAGCTCAAATCAATTAATCAGATCAATTAATCAAGTCAATTAAGAAGACCAATCTCAATCACATCAATTAATCAATCAATCCGATGATGCACAATCATTCAATTAATCAAATCAATCTCAATCAGATCAATCTCCATCAAATCAACATTAAGCATGCCATCTAGTGGAGTATTTCTAGCACTATTGAATGTTTTCTGTAATAAAGGTTGATCGTTATTCCACCTAGCGGTAAGTACATACAGATCCCTGTAATCGTTAGGGCAGGATGTTTGAAACAGTATTCTAATACGGGTGCCCTAGCTCATAAGACAGGTATAGGTCCCCGAAACTTATGTTAGGGTCTTAGCCCCGTGTCAGGCCCCTTGGCGAGAAGTTTCAAACAGTATTCGAATAAAGGGCCCTCATACTATCTCATAAGATGGGTATAGGCTAACCTTCAGGTAACGATTCTCCCACTATATATACCTAGCTCCTATGAGCGACCGCTTACTTTGTAGATAAGGCTGCCCGACACTCAGAGCTGGTACTTTCCCTAAACGAGAGGGCACCGGCGTGGGAAAACAGTCGATCATCCGCAAATCAATCCCAATCAATTCAATCTCAATCAAATCAATCAACCAAATCAATCTCAATCTAATCAGATCAATTAATCCCCCTTCCAGATGATCAGATCAATCTCAATCAGATTACTCTCAATCAATCAACCTCGATCAAATCAGATAATTAAAAGTTGTGGATCAAATCAATCAATCTCAATCAAGTCATTTAATCAATTATTTCACAAAATGACTGCTTTCCGCCATTTTTAATGATTACATCACTTAATGCCACCAAAAACGTTGCATATGTGCCTTAGTCCGGTTTCCCAACATTTTGTTTATTTCAGTTGTATGGTTCACATAATAGGTTGGGGGGGGCACTGTATATATGGTACCCGTTTTTTTTTGTTTATGAAGGCGTGTTGTTATTGATAAATTCGCAGAGGGTGAACTAATTTTAATGAAGTTCGGTTTATAGGAACTTTTAGCTGTGGTAAATATTTAGCGTTATTTATCTGAAAATAGTGGGAGAGGAATAAAGAGGAGGGTTACCGATAAACTTGGAAACGTTGCACCTAATTTTAGTGAATTTCGCTATAAAGAACTTTTGGGGCACAGGGAATGTTTTGGAGAAGATAAAAAACATTAATTGGCATAGTAAAGCGCACCCGGTCTGCTTGTGTCTAATAAAATAAAATAGTTTTCCAATGAAATCTTCCACTAAGGTAGGTAAAGTGACGTATCTAACAAGATACAAATTTGAACAACCTGTAAAGTAAAAAAAACGTTTATACATACATTTAAGTGAAAAATCGTTAACTTTGATATGCGAATTTGTAAGACAAATTTCCAATAAAGCCAAACGGAAGACAAATTAATCATTTTTAAGTCGGAATAATTATTACCAATTCATTTTTAAAAGAACGAGTATGTTGAGTTAGACACGCGAACTGTCGGTTTATTAGACCACCTAAGGTACAAGAGAAGGGGTGAATTCTGTTTAGAATAATTATTATGCACATCTTCGCGTGACGACTGACCAACCCCTACGGAAGTTGTATTCTGATACGTGCAGTGCTAAAACGATATGCTATCGTGTCAGCTTGTATAATGTCTGACCTTATCTTTTAAGTACTGGGTGATACGTTAAAATAAAATATTTACTTATTTTACTTTAATTTAAAATACACCATATCATTACAGGAATATCCAAAAAAATAATTTGTATTATGACAAATGCAGATAATAACTTATATATGGAGTCTGATACAATATATTGCTGTATAGACGATAAAGACAGAATATCCGAAAAAAACAGACTTCAGTATTTTAAACAATACTAACCTTCATCCTTAACTAAAACTTTAATTTACCTATAGAATCTCATTTATCTTTGGATTAAAACTATTGGTAGTTTTATAAATTAATTCTTGCCACAAAAGGAAAACGAATGTTTACCGAGGAAATTGCTTTCATTCAAAAGCTACACATTTTGTTTACTTCGTCCAAGAGCTTTCAGATTTAATTGACTTTTCTTAAGTTGGTTTTTTGAAAGTTTTGTAGTTAACAGCAGTATAGTTCGTCGCAAATCTAAGATTGTGCTCTTATTGTTATTGTCGTTTTCATCAGCCCAGGTATTTAATATATAGGAATTATCCATTTTAATGTATCAACATATATAAATAATTTGTTATTATTTAAAGTCTGTAGTACCTAACAATAATTTGATAATTTATTAATACCGACTGACCTCAAACATAGGAATGCAAAGTAGTACAATAGATGCAATAGCCGAGTTGACTCAGGAATTTTTTTTGTTACATGTTACTACTAATTTTTGGTATTAGTACCCTACTAACCAGTTACTGTAAAAATGTACTGTGAAATCGCTTTTTATTTCCTTATTGATACCCATCATAAGTAAAGTATTGTTTTTGTAAATACATCAATGTCGAGTTTTCAACGGATTTACACATATGCAGCATGTTGATATCTATCTAAACCACTTTCAACTTGAAGGCTGTATGTGCCCCAAAAAACCTTTTTTTTATTATCTCTGAAACGGTTTAAAATACCGAAATGAAATTTAGGCCACAAATACCTTTGGTTAGGTCATAAAAGGTAGTGCTGACAAATGTTTGATATTTTGTATAGGAGCGTCGCTAAAGGGGAGAGCCACTTATTTTGGCACCAAACTTTTCTTTATGGGGATATTTTTAATTTTTTGGGCAAAAACAGTGCTTTTTAAACAATTTGTCGCAAAAAAAGATTCTTTTGTTGAAAGTGAAAAAATTACTGGTTATGGATTTATTTGAGGTTTTAGCAAATAATAAATTATTTATTTATTATTTATTATTATTTTAAAATGAAACAATTAATAAGTTTCATGCGCGACAACGAACTACCTCAGGAAATAATGATTGTTTCAGAAACAACTAGGAGGTAAAATATTGTAAATTATTTAGAACTTAAAAAAGGTTTTAATTGTATGACATTAACGCAAAACAGACAAAGGAAACAATTAAAAAAAATGAATAACACAAAACAAACAAACAAAAAAATTGAATAGGTAGATGCGGGTTTTTACATTAAATGTTCGAAGTGCCCACCAGTTTCACGAATGCATAATCGTAAACGTTCTTCGTGTGAAAACATAATCCTTTGGAGTGACCGTGGTTCTTGAATTAACATTTTTAAATTATTTTCAATTCTCGCTTGAAGTTCTTCAATGGAATTTATTTCGCTTGTATATACTTTTTCTTTAACTAAACTCCACAAATCAAAATCCATAGGATTTAGGTCAGGGGACCTTGGTGGCCAGTGGATAGGAGCATCAGCACCTCGAGCAACCCAACGATTTGGAAAATGTTCGTTGAGCCATCTTCTAGCTGTTCTACCGAAATGAGGTGGAGCAGCATCATGAAAAAAGCATATTTCTTCGTAGATCAAGAGGCAAATCTTATAATAGCGTAAATAAACGATTATCCAAAGTAGTAAACATCACCATGTAAGTTTCCATCAAAATGTGATATGCTACGAGGCGGTTGCCTAGAATTGAAGCAGAGCATAGATTCAACTTAAAATTATGTTCATAATGTGTTACACGTTTAACCCTTGGATTTTCCTCTGTCCAGAAGTGACTGTTATCACTATTAAACATACCTTGTCTAGTAAAAGTTGATTCATCGGTGAAAAGAAGGTTTTGTAAAAATCAGGGTTCTGTCTCATTCTTTCTCGTAATAATTTTCTTCTCAGAAAAATGTCTTCAGGCAATAATTCTTGTACTTGTAGTGAAACGGGAGCAATAATTGTTATTTTAATACACGATGTACACTAGAAACACTTGCGTTACTTGCCATTGCCACATTTCTTACACTTATCGCAACAAATAGATTTAAAACATTTTCTTCTGTTTGAGGAATTCTTGCCACTCGTGGTCTACTAGAATTTACCTTTTTTGATTCAAAAATGTTTTTGAATCCGAAACATCACATTCCCCTAATGTTAACAGCATATCGGTATAGTCAATATTAGTGTACCGGGTGACCAACTGAGAACGGCCGTCGGCCATATCTCAGGAATGGATTATAGCACTGGTTCGGGAAAAAAATTTTTATAACAAAAGTGACCTACAGAAACGCCTGGAAATTATTTTCAGAATTGTAGGCCCACCGCTAGAGGGCGTATTTGACAGTTAAAATTTTAAAAAGCAAAATTTTTCAAAATTAACTCAATTAAGGGGCATATTAAATATAATAATCAGATTTCTCGACAAATTCTGCAAATTTTTTATTTGACAAGTTTTAGTCTATCTCTTCAGATAAGGGGTGGGGGAGAGTGGGAACCTTGTTACCAAAAAACGCCCTTAATTCAGGTTCTGCTTGACCGATTTTAATAAACTTGATGTTGTCTAAAAGATCTTTTGTTAAACAATAGAAAATTTGTAAATTGGAAGCAATCTGATTAATAACATAAATGCTAGACGGCGCTGTTTAATATTTTTTTAATATTGTGTTTTCTCTTAACAATTTTAAATGGAAGCATAAAAATTTAAGCAGGTCTTTAAAAAGTAGACTAAATTAGTAATAAAACAGTGAAAACTGCAAGTCGATATCTTTTTGCTATCCTGAGATATCGTAAGAAACAGGTAAATGCGGGAATTGTTCTTCCAACGTCTGGTAAGCTAGTTCGCGTTAACGGAAATTATTAAATTTAGCCTGGATGAAATCATACTAATGTTATGGTAGCCGCTAGGTTACCTAAATGTAATTCTGTCGCTACTAACAAATTATAAAATAATAATGTGATAAATCTAACAATTAAAACCTTAAATAAATAACTACGTAATTAGTGTCGCCCAGTTTCAATAAAACAACAAGGATCTCGTTTATGCCGATAGACCCAGAACAAGAGCTGACATGCTTGATAGAATACGACAAACAATACGAAGTATTTCAAGGGCAGAAATTGAAACTGCTGTTCTCTCCACCCGTCAGCGATTGATTTCATGCATTGAAAATGATGGACGACATTTCGAACATCTCCAAACCGAAAATACCTACCTACCAAAAATTTTGTATTTAAGCTTGTTTTCATTGGACTTGGAGCTGATTAGATTTTGCGAGTAATCCAGCGGCGGTGAGGGGGAAGTTACTAGAGTCAGTTTTGGTTTTATCAAATATTTCTAAAACATCTGCATATTTTACAGATATAAAAATACCTAGATATAGACCTTAAATATATCGATTAATTATGCTCTACGCAATTTTTTGATATGACGCGTAATTTAGCTGCAAAAAAATTCCTAAGGTAGAATTTAAGTGTTTTCAATATCTGAATAACGGATTAATTTTATAAGAAAAAGTGTAGACATATTTTTCAAAGAAAATTTATTTTGAAATAACTTTTCTTTATAAAGCTTCTTAATATAACGTAAGGTAAGTTTAAAAATTAATTAAATATGAATGAAAATAGTTAAACTGTATTTTTGGCATCTCATAGAAGCGGATTTGGAATTTTTTTTAAGTTAAGATGTATTTATGTCTATTAATCTCTAACTGACATGAAGTTTTAAACGTCATTCTGACATATTATTGTTTTTGTTTTTACCATGTTAGCTGTTTTCATTATGAACGCTGCATAGCTACTAAAAAAATTATAATTAAAATTATGTCATTTCTTTTAATTTTTTAAGTTAGCATCTAGATGTCTATTAACCTCTGTGTGTCATTAGAAAAGTGGATTGAATTAAATATTGGTCTCCACTTGACAGTTACTCTATTTGTTTTCCGCGCTAATTCTCGTCAGTAGTTAATTTATTAATAAAATATGGAAGCAGGATTTTCAAATGGAGAAAAGTTTGACATAATATCGTGTTACACCTTAAGCAATCAAAATTGCATACGAAGCGCATGTATTTGAACAAGTATCCTGAAAGAAAGCAGCCAAATGAAAGAACATTCAGCAAGTTAGTAACCTTTAAGAATACGGTGCTTTTAAAAAACCCGTGCTATCTCGGAAAAAAACGGGTAATGAGGAATATGTAAACAATGTATTGCTACCAAATTAACAGCACACTTTGTTCTAAAGAAGACAAAATTTCATCCGTCCAAATACAGAATTTGCCAAGGACGCAGAAAGACGGAAATTATTCTGTGAGTGGTATACAAGAAAATGCCATATTATGGTCTGATGGAAGTACGGTTTCCAATAATGGGATATTTAATAGAAAAAACGTTCATCAGTGGTCTCAATAAAATCCAAAATTATGCAAAGAACACCGTTTTGCCTTCAATAAGTGGGTTGGGATTTTAGAAAGAAGGATAATAGGACCTTTTCTTTATAATCAAAATTTAACATCGCAACGTTACTTAAATTTACTAGAAACTACTTTGGAACACGCTCTTGATAATTTACCCTTACCCGAAGTACGCCATTGTTGGTTTCAGGAGGATGGTGCACCTGCACACAATTCACGCATAGTTAAGGATTACCTTTCAAATAGGTTTTTCCGTAAATGTTTTAAACATCCATTCTGGAACACCCTGGCCAGCCCGTTCTCCCGATATAACCCGGCTGAGTTTTTTTCTTTGGGGGTAAATAAAAATTATGTTTATAAACATATCTTTGGAACAGAAGAAGACCTCCGAAGGTTGGCACTTAACGCATTCCAAACTGTAACACCTACAATGTTAAAAAAAGGAGCGCTTTTCTAGCATTTATCATAATTCTTAGGTTAATTATTGTTATGCGTTATGTTTGAATTTTCTTGTCATCAAATTTTATCTGTCCATTTATGTGTTTTTGATTGATTGTAATTTATTGGTTATAAAATTTGTATTCAAACTTGAAAAATTCTGTTATTTCATTAATTTGTTGAGAAAATCACAATTATCAAAAGCCCATTTATGAATAACACTCAGTTTAAATGTTATTGGGAGGGATACAGGTTCATAGATTTTCTCCGATAATCGTAAAATAAGTTTAAAAATCGCAATTAAACCATAAAGTATGGTATATGCTTGAATGCAGAATAAAAAGCTCTTCTAATATTATGTAGAAAAAAAGCAGGACCGTATTTATAAAAACAAAATTGATGATGGTTACTCGAAAACGAAACGTCGGATTCCAATTTGCTGCGTGCTATGTTAAAGAACGTTAAAAAGTACGTGTAAATGGTTCCCTTACATTTTATTTAAAAGCAACCATAAAGCAACAATTTCTCAAAAATGGAATCGTGTAAATTCGCTTTTTGTCGCATAACTTCGGAACGATTCTCAATTTCGTCAGTTTAAAAATGTCATTTTACTAACTCTAAATGTCCAACATTTCTCCCATTGAAACGAAAATCCCTTACCGTTTCCGAAATCACCATAAATAAAAATAAATCCCTCCTTATTCATATTAATATCGAATCAAACATTTCAAAAACTTTTAATGTAGCCTTAATTTTTATTAGTGACCGACAAAAATGAAATGGTAACATTCCATTAACGTAAATTTAAATATGGTTTTTGGTATTAAATTAAACGTCAAACCAAAGATTATATACAATTATATTTTATAAAGAGGAAAATGTTTAAAAATAAATAAATTTAGCAGGTAGGGTGTATATACCATTTATTCATTACTTTTTACAATGTAAAAATTGCATTCAATATAAGAGGAAATATATCACAACATAAGCCTTGTGCCCTGACCAAATCGGGTTTATTCAGTAGGGTTAGCAATTTTTGAGATATTCAAAAAGTAGTTTAGCGACTTCTATATTACAATCTTACTTCTAAAAGGATGTTAGCCAAATTTTGGTAGAACCGATATATTTTAAGAGTAGCTATAAATACAGAGTTTAATTAAAGTTTGATAAGTATTTTTTAAACTATCCTGGCTAAGCCAACCCCCCCCCCCCCAACAGACGCACTCACCCTTGCGCCCACCCACTCAACACACGCACACGCACACGCACACGCACACGCACACTCACACGCACCCGCACACGCACACGTACACGTACACGCACACGCACACGCACACTCACACGCACACACACGCACACGCGCGCGCACGCACACGCGCACGCACGCGCACACGCACACGCACAGGCACACACGCACACATGTACACACACGCGCGCGCTTACACATACACACACACACACACACATATATATATATATATATATATATATATATATATATATTGAAAACCCTACATCGATTTTCTTACAAAAACCATACGTAACTGATAATTGAGCATAAGAAGGTACAGGAAGGTACAAGATATTAATGCGGGTTGGGCACGTACGTTTTGTAAGATCTCAGGGCAAACTGTACAATTATTTACAAAAAAGCAAAAATATCTTATCTCTATACTATATTACATGAGTTAATCTAGGCCATTTCAGTAGAACCTTTTTCTAAATAATATGGTATTATCTTAGGGCATACATTTTTTCCAAGAAAATATTCAAGTATTCGCTATTTTCGATTTTTTTTACGTTAACTATAAAACATAGTTGTGAAAACATGATTGTTGTACAAATGTGAGAGGTAATAAAATACTTATCTTTTTTGGGTTTTTTAATGGTGTATTTTAAATTATACAATCTAAACGTTTCGATAACACTTACAGTTATCTTCGTCAGTAGTAATATCTATTAAAATTGTTAAAGATGTTGAAAACAATTTTAATAGATATTACTACTGACGAAGATAACTGTAAGTGTTATCGAAAGGTAGCGGACCGCGAAAATTTTATTATTGTAATAAACGGTTGTCAAATGGCCAATGTTACCATGATAGAAAAGATAATTAGTGAATTTTTAATATCTTGATAATACGTCGTAATTTACTAATGTTTTCAAAACATTTTTATTTACATATTTTTATCTAAGGAATGCAGGATTGTTTGTAAGTAATATGTATGTAAGCCCATGTTAGGGGGTGAGTGGCAGGTGCACGCTTAAAAATGCTTTACTGAAGGGGCGTAACAAATCATTGGAATTTTTCTCATGCGCGCTCTTGATGTAAAAAAGTCAATGGTCTAATAATTAATTGTGGCGAGACAGGCCACGATGAAAAGATATCTTTGTTACTGGGAAACTCGAGACCCGTCAACATAAGGTTGTTACCGACCAATGCATATTTTTAAAATTAAGATGTCGTGCAATAATTACTATGAAACTATTCCAACATAAGTTAGTGTTTCCTGGTTTTTTTATTACTTTTGAAAGACAGGGTGGTTTTTCGGGAGAAGACATAGTTATGTTTGGATCGGGAGGGAGGGCAGTTACAGCGAGCTTTTCAATCGAGCCAGATCGATTTTTGGGTTAATTAAATCCCTTCATTGTAACCAGTTTGTCTTTAGAATAATTCGGCCGTGTACATTTTCCTTTTGAATTCGCCAACACTAAGTTGTCTTTTCTTTCGGGGTTAAACCGCGTACATTAACGATTTGTGCCTGTGATCAATTAAGGGAATATTTATTCTAGTGTAAGTATGTATTTTTATATAACTGAAGGCTCGCAACTGGTGAATGGGTATAGCATGCCGCAGGTTATTAATTCTAAAAGGCCTGTTGGTACACACTCCCAAGCTAGACCATTAAACACCTCAAATGTTATATTTATTGTTTTTATATGTTGTATAGGTAAATGTGTAACCGGAGAGAGAGAGGCACGGTATGTTGCTAACGCATATATCAGTCACGATGTTAGTGATCTATTTATAACGTACCCTTGTAAGGTTTTGTTGTAATGAGTTTCTATTTCAGTTTTGTTGAAGCTGAATTATTTGTCTGCGAGCTGATTTCTCTTTTTTATGTGCTTTATTACAATGTGATTGATGTATTTTGTGCTTTAGTTATCACTAAACAATTGGGTAATTTTTAAATTCCTTGTCTGTTTTCTTTTGATCCTCGCATTTACCTTATTACCTGTGCAAATTTACTGTTGTATTTTATTTGTACCGTGATTTGCTTTATTATTTTATGTGCTTATTTACTTAAAGACCGACATGATTGGTTTTTAAAAAGGGCCATATGTTTGGTGTTACGATTTTTATTATGATTTTAATTTTGATTATTTATGACCCAATTTTGAGTGTGACTATATGTGTTTTTTTTTATTATTGTGTTTCTATGTAACTAAACTGCTTTTTATTCATTTTCTCTTAATGTTATAATTTTGTACGTACTTTAACCTGATTTAATGATATTTTGTTATATATTTAACCCTTTCATTGTTTTTTTTTGTGTGTTATTTCATTTTTTAATGTACTTGCGCAACTGCCTATTTGTGAATAAAGTGGGTTTTATTGGTGGTTCTTTCCCACAGTAGTAGATTAAGGGGCTGAACCACCGGTGCGCCAAGTTGATTTTAATTTGAATAGTTTCATTTTTTTTTACCTGCCCGCATGATGCAACACGTACCTCATCCAGACTATCTCATTTAGATATCATAACGTCCCTAACACTAGACGGCCACTTCGTTTGTCAGTTTGAGGTTTGCAAGTAATTAAATATCAGACTTGTAGATAAATGCTAATGTTTTAATTATTGCCCGGACAGTCAAAGTAAGGCAGGCAATTAATTTGAGTAATAGTGACATTATTGTCAGTCAAGTACAGATAAATCACTTAGTGATTGTTTGGTTCTTGAATTTGCATTATTGCAAATGAGTTCAAATTACTCTTTTCAAGATAGGGTACCTGGGGGACGTTACAGAGTGGTGCCTCGTGACCAGGATGAGGGGGTGTTTTATTATGTGTGATAATGGTGAAAGTTTACACTTTCATAAATGTTAGAGGTAGTTAAAAGCACTAGTTAAGTTAGCATAAAGATCCAATGAAAGTGGTGGAAGTCTCATACAATATTACGGCTTGAAATTTTAAACATAAAAACAAAAATGTAGTCATCGCACGCTACGCAACTAGCCTAGGCTAAACTGTACAAATTTATGGTAAATGAATTTGTTGAATGCAAAGTTCGTGAAATATATAGCTAACTAACGTTTAACAATAAAAAATTGTATAACCCAGTATCCGAGGCTAACTTTTTTCTCCAAACTTGCTTAACTAAAATCGAGTATAGTTGTTTACTTAGGTCAAACAATACGAAACTTTGACATTAGATAGAGAGAACACTTTTACTGCCATAAGCATATACATTTAAACAAAGTCAAATCACGCTACAGAATCAATTAAAAAAATTTTATAGTGTAAAACTTTTACTTGTAAAAAAACGTATATGAAATAGCTTTTATGAACATGCAAATTCTTGGATTCGCCATTGTGGAAGTTTCGGATGAAGCACAAAATATGTTATTCCATAGACCTTGAAGTGAAACCTTTACCATATGGACATAATGTCAAGCATTATACTCCTACTATAATGTAATAAAATTTTGTTAAAATTGCTTTTTGATTGTGCTTTTCACTGTTAACCTTTGTCCGCGTAGAAGGTGTTCTAGAATATCATGTTGGTTTAATATAAAATTTACATAACCTGTTAAAAATCTTGCAAAATAAATACTCTACTCTCTTTTCCACCTTCCCGATTGAACACCACAATCTTAGTTTTGTTTACCTTTAGGTCTATGCACTCACAGAGTGTATCAACTTCCTCAGAGCAGTTTGTACACTCACACCTCCTCTCACTCTAACAGTTGCTCGGCTACCGTATACTGCCCTTATTCCGTTTATTGGACCTTTATTTACGCCATATTCATTTAATATTTCTCACAGGTTCTCCCTATTCACTCCGTCGTATGCTTTCTCCAGTTCTACAAACGCATAATACAACTTCCTTTTTACAGTAAAACACATTTCTATCACCTGCTGGGGAGCAAGCATCTGATCAACACATCCTCTCCCTGGCATGAAGCCACCCTGCACATCCCAAATCTTAGTTTGTGTAGTTTCTTGTACTCTATCAATCAGTATTCTTCCAAATACTTTACCATATACACGAAACAAACTTATTCCTCTGTAGTTTTTGCAATCAATCTTGTTCCCCATACCCTTATGCAGTGGTACGTGCGTGCGTGCGTGCGTGCGTGCGTGCGTGCGTGCGTGCGTGTGTGTGTGTAAGTGTCTGTGTGTGTCTGTGTGTGTCTGTGTGTGTCTGTGTGTGTCTGTGTGTGTCTGTGTGTATCTGTGTGTGTCTGTGTGTGTCTGTGTGTGTCTGTGTGTGTCTGTGTGTGTCTGTGTGTGTCTGTGTGTGTCTGTGTGTGTCTGTGTGTGTCTGTGTGTGTGTGTGTGTGTGTCTGTGTGTGTCTGTGTGTGTCTGTGTGTGTCTGTGTGTGTCTGTGTGTGTCTGTGTGTGTCTGTGTGTGTCTGTGTGTGTCTGTGTGTGTCTGTGTGTGTCTGTGTGTGTCTGTGTGTGTCTGTGTGTGTCTGTGTGTGTCTGTGTGTGTCTGTGTGTGTCTGTGTGTGTCTGTGTGTGCTGTGTGTGTCTGTGTGTGTCTGTGTGTGTCTGTGTGTGTCTGTGTGTCTGTGTGTGTGTGTGTCTGTGTGTGTCTGTGTGTGTCTGTGTGTGTCTGTGTGTGTCTGTGTGTGTGTCTGTGTGTGTCTGTGTGTGTCTGTGTGTGTCTGTGTGTGTCTGTGTGTGTCTGTGTGTCTGTGTGTGTCTGTGTGTGTCTGTGTGTCTGTGTGTGTCTGTGTGTCTGTGTGTGTCTGTGTGTGTCTGTGTGTGTCTGTGTGTGTCTGTGTGTGTGTGTGTTGTAGTGTGTCTGTGTGTCTGTGTGTGTCTGTGTGTGTCTGTGTGTGTCTGTGTGTGTGTCTGTGTGTGTCTGTGTGTGTGTGTGTGTCTGTGTGTGTCTGTGTGTGTCTGTGTGTCTGTGTGTGTCTGTGTGTGTCTGTGTGTGTGTCTGTGTGTGTCTGTGTGTGTCTGTGTGTGTCTGTGTGTGTCTGTGTGTGTCTGTGTGTGTCTGTGTGTGTCTGTGTGTGTCTGTGTGTGTCTGTGTGTGTCTGTGTGTGTCTGTGTGTGTCTGTGTGTGTCTGTGTGTGTCTGTGTGTGTCTGTGTGTGTCTGTGTGTGTCTGTGTGTGTCTGTGTGTGTCTGTGTGTGTCTGTGTGTGTCTGCGTGTCTGCGTGTCTGCGCGTGCGCGTGCGCGTGCGCGTGAGCGTGAGCGGGAGCGTGCGCGTGCGCGTGGGCGTGAGCGTGCGCGTGCGCGTGCACGTGAGCTTGCGCGTGCGAGTGCGCGTGCGCGTGCGCGTGCACGTGCGTGCGTGCGTGCGTGCGTGCGTGTGTTTGTGTGAAAATAACTACTTAGTTTGAAATAAGCATAATTGTGTTTTTTTCTATTTATTCTTGTTATATCGAGTCGACTGAAGCAATGGAATGTTCAAGTCGGCTGACTCAAGTTTGGGTCAGTCGACATATAAGTGTCTTGAGGCACTCCGTACGACCTAACTGAACTGTATTTTCTAAAATGTTTTAATTTGATCTAAGTTTCAGTTTATGGAGTAATGTATTATTTAATGAAATGAAATTATACTGTGCTTCTAAGAATAAGGCTAAGTGTTAGAGGTGAACTTAAATAATGCGATTTAATTAAATAGGCACCCTTGTAATTTATTCTTCGTCATAATAGTGCGCCATTTATTTGGCGTTTTAATAATGAAAATGGGTTACAAGTAAACACTAATTAATGCTTGTCGTGGTGTGATACGTCTTAACATGCTACAGATACCAATTTTCCTTTTGAGATGCGCTCAAGTGATCAGAATTTCTAATGACGTTAACTTCGACTTGTTGCAACGAACAATAGATTCGTTACAAACGTATACATATATTTAGTGCTCATTATACCATGACTGGATTTTAAATTTACGGACATGTATAGTTTACACAATAATGAAAAAATGTTTGTAAGCTGCAACTAGAAATACCGTCTATAACACAAAGAATTTATTTTAATTTAATTTGCAATGATCCATTATTTAATGCACTAGAACAAACGGTAATACATACGTGTGAAAATTAATGGAACAAAAATTTTCAAATATGAAAATTGCATCGGGTTTTATTATTTTATTATTACTCTCCAATCATAGTTTCATAAAATTTATTTATCTTTTGTAATGTCATTTCTAACAAAATTTTATTTCTACTAAATAATTCGTTTCCAAATCCTATTGTTGCACTTTAATTTACATTTGTACTATATATGCTCCATAAATAAGCTCTATCATTGCACATAGATTAACGCCAATTTTATAAAAACAATGGTCAACGGTAACAACTGATTCTGTAAATGTATACAAAAGATAATCAAAAATGAACAGACTAGTTTCAATTAATCTCTGCACATCTAGCTAAAACAAAATGAACTCATATAGCTAAAGATAAAGGTTTGGGCTTCGTAAAATCCAGGAAATGCATATTATGCGTTCATATAACATAGCTTTTATGTATATAATCCATACTGAAGTGCGGTCATCGGAAACTTCATTCCGATGGGGGAATTGATAGATGTGTTTTGTAATTCAAAAATTCCCCAAAGCTTCATACAAACCTACATTTTGCACTTCAGAACTTGTATTATTTATGTTATTCAAACATGTTCACGTTCAGACAATATATGATGAACGAAAGTTCTTCGTTGTATAATTTGGTTCTTTATGTATTCCAATGTTATCAGTTTATTGCAAAATTACATATGGAAACCGACGGCACAGAAAAAATTAACTAAACGTATGTATTTTAGTTTATTTTATTGACTAAAATTGATAGGCAAATGTAGTTG
Source organism: Vesta saturnalis (assembly GCA_036346205.1). NCBI lineage: Eukaryota > Metazoa > Arthropoda > Insecta > Coleoptera > Lampyridae > Vesta > Vesta saturnalis. Next base: position 16,736,447 of record JARFJB010002231.1, on the reverse strand, counting down.
TTCTTACCAGTCTTTGACGAATACTTGGACCTTACCTGAAAATAAAAAGAAGGGAGTAAACAAAATTCAATCAATAGACAGAATGAGTGTCAAAGGTACGGATAACTTGACCACTTATGGGGTTAAACAGTTACTACTCCTTACGTTACATAATTTGTGGTTTAACTAGTTTTCAAGCTTACAATACAATATATCAAATGGTTCTCTAGAGCCTCTTATAAATTTTTTAGACTTAATGTTCTGATAAAACTTTTAAGCCAGTCTAAAATTTAATAAACGGTCTATACACCTTGTACTGGAACGGAAGAAAGTCGCCGTGATTCTGCGTGGCCTTTCCTGAGTAAAAGCGATTGTCTTTTCTGTAGGACACTTATTTCCCTTGAAGGTTCTGACCACAGTCACGTATTTGCTAGCACAATCAAATAATATACGAGGGCGGGATGATTATTGGCCAGCATTCAAATAGAGGGCGATAACACACTAATCATTAGTTTGAAATTTTAAAATTACATGCTTTTAATTATTTTTCTATGGATAATTTTTAGAAATATGCCGTTATTAAGTTTCTGTATTTGAAAGGTTTAAAGAATGCAGATATTCTTGAAGAAATGCGGAATGTTTTGGGCAATTCTGCTCCTTCATATACGACCATAAAAAGTTGGGTGCCTGAGATTAAACGCGATTAAACGAGCGTCCAAGATGAACATCGACCGGGACGCGCTGGAAGTGTCAGCACACCACAAATGATCGAAAAAATAAGATATGGTGAGAAAAACTCGGAGACTGTAATTGAGTGAAATTGTCAGTACTGTGGGTTTTCTTTCTTTCTTAGGGTGGCTAATAATCATCTCGCCATCGTAATAACATAATCAAATAATATCGACAGATGACTGGTTATTAATAGTGAAGAGAAGGGTTGAATACTATGGAGTAGATTTTTACGATATATTTTGCCAGATTAATTTCGGCATGAATCACCTGGTTCTCAGGAAATTGGAGAAAATGTGGTCATTCTAAAGATGCTACTCAAGAACAGGTTTTCTTAAGAACGTATAGTTTCCTTGAGATGACTCATGAAGATCAGTTGATTGTTTTGGACCCTCAAGAAGAAATGAAGGAGCTCTTTAATAACCTGACTCAGAGCATGAACTATTTAGATTCAAACTGATTATGAGTATTATGAGGACGCAAGCTTCATTGCTGACAGAAGAGAAATAAACAGCATTATAACACGTAAAGAGAAGATAGCACAAATACAAACTAATGAAGAATCGCGAGGGACAGCCATAATTTAAACTAAATCATGGATAATTAGAAGCAAAGTCATAGAAAATGTAATTACTAGTTACTACCAAAAAGTTGAGGATATGACACTCAACTTTACACTCAATCTCATTCCAGAGAGCTTACGGAACAAAATATTTATGGTAAAGTAAATTCAACAAAGGGTAGTGGGCAAGCCTCAGCACAGATATGTGCTCATATCTATTAAGAAGTGAAACCACTCTTAAAACAGTTGTCACATCAACTGCAGTAAATATAATTAGTGAGATACTCGACAAGAGGTCTGAAGTAGTGATTAATTTAAAATAAGTATGTTGTAGGTCAGATACCAGAAAATGCTAAGTAACGCACAAGCGATGATAAAATCAGATCGCACTGGGTCTAGGAACAAATATTTTCATGAAATTCATAACGCAATACACTACAACGGCCTAGAAGGGTCTAGGTTGCGACTTCGTAATACAGCAAGCAAGCCACCAAAAAGCACTGGAGGTTTAACCATGGAAGAACTAGAAGGGAAGATCAGCGAGCAATGTGGACAATGTCAGCCGCCATTACCTCTGGGTACATTATTTCCTTGCAGAACATTATTGATGGCTCATTAACCACAACGGAACAACGCAAAAATTCCAGTGTCTCGGACATTGAAGGAGATACATTAGACATATCTAGAGTACATGCAACGCTGTCAGTATATTTGCCTTTTTCTGCTGACCCTTTATTTAAAAATAGAATCAATGGGATCGTGACGCAAGAAGACGTCAATGTTTATAAGTACTGGTCGTTTGGCAGAAGTCTAGTGTAGAGAAGGCTTGGACAACCTAAATTTTTCGTCTACAAGGCAAAGACCATGCATGTCAAGATTTCTCGGCGAAGGATTATTTATCCTGGCTTAGTGCATACCCAACATTGCCTTTTGAAGGCAACTACATTGTGAGAAAGGCCGATAAACCACAATTGACTCATCGCATTGGTGAGCATTATAACAATCAAGTTTCAATTGAAACAATACCAGCAGCTGTTCTGTGTACGGAAATATATAGCTTCTTGATACCAAGCTAAAGTAGAAAAATGGAGATACGTATAGTAAAGTCAAACTATACGCAGACATTACAATTAAACACCATCATGTGGCAAAAAGCATCCATTATCGAATGGTTCACTTCAGCGTTGATACTGAATTCTATGGAAAGTAAGAACATTTCTTTCATTTGGAAGTAATAAACCAAAGCTTATCAAATTATTCAGTGTAACATTCTGTGATAGGATTACGATTTTCCAGCGATTTACCGTCAAATTTTTGCTGTTGAGTTGAGCTGTATGGATGAATTTATTTTACGTGTGTCGCGACCTTTAAGGATGGTGTGTTTCGAGCTTAAGTTTTTTTTGTTTGTGAATTACTATTCCGTAATTTAAGGAATTAACTATGATAGGAATTAGGTTTGAAATCGTCGGTAATTGGTTTCTAAATTTATTGAGTTTTTTTTCGTAATAATACATTTAAAGTTTGAGAGATTGTTTTCATTATTATTCCCCGGTTATTAAATGTTGAGTAACGTTTTATTTGTAATAGTTGTATATAAGTTTAAATAATGTTTATTTCGTTTGATTTCCTTAAAATTTAATAGAAAGTTTTGTAAAATTAAGTAACTTAAAGAAAGAGTGTAGATGTAAATGTATTTGATATCGTTCTGGCGTCAAGAAGTCGAGTGATTGCAGTGGTTCAGCTTAATATTGAGTATGTTGGTTTTGAGTCATAAAGATAGAATGTGGGACTAACTGCTTGAACTTAAATGAAAATACAGAGATACTTTTCACGTTGATTCTGCTGACATTTGGAATTTTGAAAATTATCGAGTCCTTACGGTTGAAAACGAAGTTTGTGTGTAGGGGGTATCAAATCTTCTCCTTCCGTTTCTTAATTGGTGGAACTAAATTAAATGAGATTTTCTTGTGAGTGGTGGGATTCAAAAATCCAAGATGGATTTTTGGTAATAATTTGGGATTCTGAAACTGACAGCGCTCCCGACTAGTAGTACTGTGACGTTTGTTGTTACCTTTTGATGTTTAACGAACGAACTTTCGTGTTGTGAGGGTAGTTATCTACTTTTTGAAGAAAACCTGTGAAGGGATTTTAAGTGAAATTGTTCAATCACCAAAGGACTAGACCTAGTTCCGATTTCGATTTTACGTAATAAAGTTACCTAGAGATCACCGTGGTGTTATATTAGTGCTTCTGTGACCTCATTGGTTTATGTCGCACTTGCGGATTTATTAAATTAACGTTCTTGAAGTGCTACTTAATTGCCGTGCAGGGCGTGTTGAAGTACAAAGAAACTTTCGCCGAATATTAAAATTATATTTATTTAAATAAAGTTAATAACCTTTTGGATTGGTAGTGTAAAGAAAACTATTTTAAAAGAAGTTTTTAGTTAATGCAGTAACATTTTACCGAGATTCAATCAAGGAATCGTTTGAGTACAAAAACAAATTGTCAACCTTATCACTCATCATCTTGTGTCAGACTAGGGAGATTCCGTATCCGTAGTAGCAGTAATCGGTCACCTGGTTCATTTTCAATTGTTGTAACACAGAAGAGGTGCCAATTTAGACAGTAAGGTAGTATAACATTGTGTTTTATTGAGTATTTACAAGATTTCTTGTGTGTGTACCTCGAATTATTTGTTTTGTTAACGAAGGTTTGAAAACGGAGTCGTGTACCTTTTAAATTAAGTTGTTGCTTTGGGTTTATTTATTGTAATTAATCATAATTCTGACACTTCGCTTCACCTTCATCTTAGTATTTAAAGGGCAATTGACCCTGAAGTAGTGGTTAAATAATCCACGAAATATTTAGTTTAAGCAATTTAGTACGAAGCGTTACGCAGAATTCTGGCCAGACCTCCGTCGACCTTTTAAATTAAGAATTTGTTATCTTTGGGTATATACGCATTATCGTATGTAATACATATATTTTTTCTTATCTTCGCCTTCACAGCTTTCTTAGTATTATAAGGGCAATTGTTTTAATTCTGTGAAGTAACCCTGTTGTGTTAACATAATCCACGAAATATTTAGATTAAGCAATTTAGTAGTTTACGCGGTAATTCTAGGAGACCTCCTAAGTTTTCAACGTAACGAAGTGATAGTTATCTTTATTGTAGTATAGCGTTAATGATATTCAGTGTTTTATTTGACTTTAGTTGATTATTAATTCATTTAGAGTGCTTATTCAACAAAGGTGATTGTTTAGGTTTTATAAGATTATTGTATAATGCTAATTATTTACACTGAGGTGAAGTAACGTACTTATTGTGTTGATTAACAGCTTTTATTTGTCAGATGTATTTGCAAGCCCTATTTCAGGTGGTTTAGCTTAAGTTGCTGTAACAGTACACCTGGGATTGATTGCAGGTAGGCGTATGTTTATTGTATGTATTAGACACGTTAATGATATTCAGTAATTTTGGCATTTGACGTCCCTTATTTTGACTACCATAATTCATTCTAGAGTGCATTCCTAAAGCGATCTGATTACGTCTTCATCTCCTACTTTGACTTACGTACGATTTACTATTCTGGATGTGCAAAATTTATCAACATCATACCACTGCACGCTGACTAGTCGGGGCATAAAGGCCAACTATTGATCTGTTAATCCCGTTCTACCGTTTGTCAGGCGTGTAGTGCTATTCATTGAAGACACTATGTAAAAATGAGTTTGCTGAGTTGCTGTCCAGTACAACTGGATTGATTTACGTAGGTAGACGTAATGTAATTTGTATGATAAATTAGACACGCTATGTACTCGTAATTTTGGCACGACGTCCCTTATGGTTGCAACTAATGCGCAAAGCATTCTGGCGCCCTAACACCGATCTAGATTACGTCTAACATCCAATAAACTTCTGCGCAACTTACGATACGATTTACTATATCTGATAGTTCTAACAAATTATATCGGATTACATCAGTGGCTCAGTGCTTACGCTGTCAGACTAGTGGGAAAAGGTACCAAGTTCGAATCTGTAGAGTCCCGTTCTTGACCAACCCGTTAGATATAACAAATGAATTCGACTCATCGAAAACAGTCTTGTAGACTAACCATGACAAGTAGTTCCTTGAAACTCTCAGTACAACTGCATTCACTTTACTAGATAGAACCTAATGATACAGTTAATTTTGGTGGTTAACCGCTGGATACTGTTTTTGTTGGCAGCAGTACAGGTTGCCCTACGTTACCAAACACTTAAGAAGAAAGTTATCACAGCCAAATCACATCTTCATCTATTGCCAAAGATTACCAGACCATGATATGGGTGAATGTTTTTGGTGGGAAGAATCCAATTAACTGGGGTAGAAAGCTTGATGGCTATAAACTTGTACCTACAATGTGTGATGTGAATGCTACATCAAACCCTCTACGGAAAATTATACATTTTAATTATGCGGCTAGCTGCAGTATACGTTGTAGTTGCAGAAGACACGGACATTCATGCAGTTCTGTATGTGTATCGCGTCAACTACTGAATTGTCACTGTGATGTACACAGTGAGATAAGATAAACATAGAACTTAATATTATTTGTGTCGTTGACGAAAAGCTGGTATTGTACCTACATTTATCAATATCGGTCCCCTCTATGAAGCCATGGATAACATTTATTGGTTGAAATGAACTCCTTGACCATAAAACCGTAAGTTAGATATAAAAATAATTGTTTTACGTTAAAAACTAACACAGTTACAGGATTTTTACCGATTTTTATCGCCCTCCTCCAGTTGTCAAATTTTTATACTTTTTGCTGTAGATAAATACCTCTAGTAATGCCAAAAAGCGATAATAAACCTTTTCTTGAAATTTGTTCTACGTCTCATGGTATATTGATCCGTCTATTAAGTATGTAGTAGTAATTCGTGACAAGCTGAAAACATTGATTCCATCAAGGTACTGTTAGATTTGTCATTTTTTAAAAATCAAATCAACATTATGCATACGTGACAAATTTCCTAAGCATTATGACTAACTACCAACACAATAAATAATAAATCGAATACCCAATTAAATTCGTATCAATAAATTTTATTTCTCGATTTCACTAACAATACTAAGAGCTGCAACGTGAAAGATCAACACGTGTTCATTTTTACTACAAAAACAGTGATTAAAGGAAACTCATATTCGAATACGTAAAAAGATGTTTACAATAATAATTTAGTTAGTTTATATCATAAGAGACAGTAATAACTGGTAATTTTAAGTTTAGTAAACGATATGTGCAGATGAAGGTGGAGTAAGGAGTGGAGTTCATTATAAACTTCATGTTATAAGTTAACCTTTTATGATTTGTAATAAGCTTGTAAACTATTTTGTACTTTTAAGAAGTATACATTCAGCTTTTTAAACTAACGTTAAGTAGAAATGGAACCTTTAAATCCACGTCGATGAACAACTTATTTCACATCTAACACGAAGTCTATAAATAAACACTGCACAAATCCCAAGATAATAAAGAGTTTTTTATAACACATAGCACACGTGAATCTTTAATTTTTCATCTTCAGATAGAGGTTAGAAACATAGATGCTTGAAAAATAAGTTCAAAGTCTATACAAATATTAATAATACAGGTTAAGCAATTGCAAAGTTACTTAATTCATTTTTAAAAATTCATATTAGCAAACCTTATAAAGAAAATCTATAAGTCGGTATTTTTACCTATTTGAAATATATAGCTGTTTCAGCAATATTCGATAAAAACAAAATACTTCGCCTAATAAACCCCACTCTCCGCCTCTGGATACACGAAACTTCAAGTACGTACTTTGATCGTTCTGGAGCTATCGTGGATACTAAGACGCACACGTGCGCGCGCAAGCATCACACACACATACCCACAATCCCTTACACCCATACACCTACACACTCACACTCCCCACACACGCATATGTCCGCACACTCACACACAAACATAATATCACTTATACAAGTGATCATTAGAAATAATGCTACAAATTGCACTATGTATCTACAATCAACTTGACACGCTATATGTTACACTACGTTCAAACAAGAGCGTAATGAGGCAAGCTTTCAAATGAGAGAAACAAGGACGCAAGAACTTAGAAATTTTATCGCACACACTATATGATTCACTGACTAAAAAGAATACATTCGTGTCGCATTTTTCTCTAATAATTTACTTATGTCAATAATTCTCTTTGTTTACTTGCAAAAATTGAAGCTAGTATGCGAGTATCTAACGGAGGGGGTAGATAATACGTTGTACATAATGTTTCTGAAATGTCCACATGTCTAAAATCCCAGACCTAAAGTAAAAATTCCTATGGTCCTTTTTTGTTGCCTCACCTACATATAAGAGCAGGAACCGCCACTGGCATACGCACGCATGCACTCACCCACATACACACACGGGTCCACACAAGCATACACGCACACCTACACATGCGCACGCACGTAAATGTCCACACCCAACAACCTTTAAATAGCAGTTTCGTAGTTTGGAAAGTTAAACGTGCATTTAATAGTTCTGTAAGCCAAGCTGTGGAACACGTGAACTAAACTTCAAAGAATGCTGACTGAACTAAAAACACAGGATGAGGTTGGATAAGCTCGCGCTTTAACTATATAAGAACTGTCTATAGTAACAATTTAATTTCTATAGCTACCAAAGAGGTATAATAAGTAAAATTTCCAATTCAATTAATAAATTAAACTTTTTTAAATGAGCAATCTGTATTTATTTGTGTGCAGGTATTTTATTATAATAAACGGGGTTTGGCTAATAACTGGGTTATTATTAAAATTAAGTAGCGGTTTGAGGACATGGCTCATTTCTCGTACACGACAACACGTTTCACGTTTATTATGCCATAACGGTGTGTTCATCTGTGTGGGGGTTTGTAACCAGAATTTCTAACACATAACAGCATAACTTCCCGCTCCGGCTAGGGACTCTTTGGGGTTTGTCGGTAGACTAGGTTTAACTTCCTGTCCTTCCGACGGGAGAAGAAAGCGCCACTGGGCTTTGAACGAATTGGAAGTATATATACAGGATGTTAGATAAACATGCGGCAAAAATTCAAGCGGTTATTTCATAGCCTTGAATATTTTGTGCTATGATGATTTTTGGAAAACCCCTTTGTTTCGAAGACACAGGGTGAACAAAATTTGCAACAACCCTATTCGATATTTGTAGCAGTCGACTTTTTTTCACTATTAGCTTATTAGCTCATTTTACAACTTTTGGCCAAGTTTCGCCAAGATCGGCCATCATGTCTCGATGTCTGTGTGTATATGCGCGCGCGTGTGTGTGTGTGTGTGTGTGCGTGTGTGTGTGCGTGTGTGCGTGCATGTGTGTGTGTGTGTGCGTGTGCGTGTGCGTGTGCGTGTGCGTGTGCGTGTGCGTGTGCGTGTGCATGTGCGTGTGCGTGTTCGTGTGCGTGTGGGTGTGCGTGTGCGTGTGCGTGTGCGTGTGCGCGTGCGTGTGCTTGCGCGTGCGCGTATGCGTGTGCGTGTGCATATGCATGTGCATGTGCATGTGCGTGTGCGTCTTCGTGTGCGTGTGGGTGTGCGTGTGCGTGTGGGTGTGCGTGTGCGTGTGCGCTTGTGTGTGCTTGCGCGTGCGCGTGCGCGTGTGCATGCGCGTTTGCGTGTACGTGTGCTTGTGCGTGTGCGTGTACGTGTACTTGTGCAGGCGCGTGTGCGTGTGCGTGAGCGGGTGCGTGTGCGTGTGCGTGTGCGTGTGCGTGTGCGTGTGCGTGTGCGTGTGCGTGTGCGTGTGCGTGTGCATGTGCGTGTGCGTGTGCGTGTGCCTGTAAGTGTGCGTGTGCGTGTGCGTTAGCGTATGCGAGTGTGTATGGACGTATGTTAGTATTTACGATAACTCCAGAACGAAAATACCTACACACTTAAAATTTTATAGTTAAGTTTGTTTTCATTTGGCTTAGAGCTGATTGGTTTTTGGGAGAAATCTAGAGACGGAGAGGGGAGTTTATTAAGTTCAGTTTTTGGTTTTTATCAAATATTTCTAAAATAGCTGCATATTTCAAAGATACCTAGGTATAGACCATAAACATATCGATTAATTATATTCTATGCAATGTTTTGATACGACGCGTAATTTAGCGGCAAAACAATTTCTAAGATAGAATTTGGACAACTTGTGAAATCGGATAATTGCTGGGTGTAACTCAATTGGAAACGACCCTGATGTGTTTGAAAGGGTTGGGCAGTCAATGACGAGAATATTGAATGCTTGTATCCAGGCTGGAGGAAGTCATTTCGAACATTTATTGTCGATTGAGCAACTTTACATGTACTTTTTGATAATAAAATATTGTTACTGTCGCAAAATTTGTTCACCCTGTATCTTCAAAACAAAGGGGTTTTTCAAAAATCATCATAGGACAAAATATTCTTAGAATAGGCCATGAAATAACTCCTTGAATTTTTGCCGCATGTTTACCTAACACTATATATATATATATATATATATATATATATATATATATATATATAAATTGATCAATATATATATATATATATATATATATATATATATATATATATATATATATATATATATATGGAATGTATACATATCCACACAATTATATACCCAAATAAAATAATGAAAAAAGTATTATCTACTGCACGTGCGAAATTCCGATTTATCAAAATTCAATCATTTCTAATAACTGACTTTATTACTACAAAAAAATCTTTCTGAAAATCAAAACCTTAGTATTTTAGATTACACCAAACATTATCATGAATAAGCATATTAATGTGCAAAGCAAGTTATAACACAACTTAACGTTACCCAGCGTTCTTCCGCCACTTCCGCAGTTTCCATTGTTCGAGTCCAAATTCCATCACTATCACCTGACACCGTTTCATTTGGAAGCGTCGCAAAACACCAATTTAACAAAATCCTAAGAGAGCGCATTCTTTTAAATAACCTTATATGTGAATATCCAAACACATAAGAATGTGACACCAAACAATAGCACGTGTTACTTTTCTATTATTCTTATAAATCACGGTAATAGTGTCTATAATCTCGATGAATCCATACACGCGACAACAATATAGATCATACAGATCTATAGATTTACATAAATACGAGAAATGTTTCTAACACAAGTTTTTAAAACAGGGTATACAATGACGAGGCCCTCGTCGGTTAAATATCGATTAAGAGGGCGCTTTGTTTTCTGATAAGCGTATGGCTAAATTTGAAATCTTCGACTTCTTTTATTGAATATGGAGTTCCTCGATAAAACGGCAAGCGATAAACTAATTTGCTGGGGGTACAACTATAATCCATAACCGCATAAAAGTGAACTGCTAACCTAGCATCGATACGGTACAATCCCAGCAAAATTATTTTAAACTTCGACTCTCAATATCTATACTTCAATTGAACTAAAAGGGAAGCAACCGCTTGCCCCCTCTTCTAAATGTACTTAGATTCGGTAAATAACACCTCATCGTTTCAAATGGAACTCAACGATAAAGCAAGAAACAAGAATCTGTCAATTCAGAGAATACACGAAACATAACACTACTAACTACTGTAAATTGAGTCAAATAAGTTGTCAATAATATTTACAAGAACTACACAGGCAGACTTAAGTTACCATTCCATATGATCTACTTTATTCAAACAACTCAATTGATATAAACTAAGAATTCCAAACGATAATTATATCAGAATGTCACAGGATCTGAAAATGGCAGTGACTACGTTTAGCAAACTAAACGGTCTACATACTTATACATTCGTAGTAAACAATTTAAATCTCTGCATAATTTCTTTCGGCTAACAATAATAAAATTCATCAATGTACTCAATTAATTCCTATATTTTCCACATTGTGTGAAAATCATGAGAGAAATTGAGTAATGTATATTATTAGAAATTCATTCGGTACATTGAAACATTTTATTATATTACGATTTCTAAAGAAAAGAATTTTTTTAATGAGGAAGTTATGCCAGGATTTAAATTGTTTTAGTACAAATGTATAAATACGTAGACCGTTTACTTTGCTAAATTTAATCACGGCCATATTCACATCCTGTGTCGTTCTGATATCATAATTATTGTATGAAATTATTAGTTTATATCAATTAAGTTGACTGTATAAAGTCGATCATATGTAATAGCGACAGCCCGTTCGTGAAGCTTTTGTAAATATTGTTGAGAACTTATTTGACTCAGTTTATAGTCGTCGGTAGTGTTATCATGTTACGTGCATTTTCTGAATTGACTGTTTCTTGATTCTTTTTTTATCGTTGAGTTTTCATGTGAAATGATGATTTGTTATTTACCGAATCTAAGTACTTTTAGTTCAATGGAAGTGTAGATCTTGAGAGTTGACGTCTACATCTTGAGAGTTAAAGCATATAACAATTAAGATGTAGTTACGAATTAGTGTGTTTTGGGGCCTTCGAAGTCCTGTGATCATGGTTTAGTGAAGCTACGCTCCGTGATTTTGTTAGGACTGTAAAGTATCGGTGCTATGTTATCAGTTCGCTTTTATGCGGATGTAGTTACTCCTCCAACAAATTTGTTTATGGTTTATCGCTTTATCGAGGGACTCCCAGTTCAATCAGTGAAGTCGAAGATTTCCAATTTAGCCTACTGCTGATCTGAAAAAAGAGTCTTCTTAATCTATATTTAACTGATGTCAGTGCCGATGTGCAGCGTGTTTTAATAATTTGAGTTAAAAAATTTTGAAGAGCAATAAAATAGTATCACGTGGTATTATTTGGTAGACGTTAAAGTGCCAGATTATTATGTTTGAGTATTCATGTAAGGTTATTTGAAAGAATATGCCCACTCAGCGACAAACAGTGTTTGTGTGACATTTTATAATAAAAAAAGTGTCAGCTGATAGTGATGGAATTGGGACCAGAATAATGCAAATTGCGGAACTGCCGGAAGGACGTTGGGTAATTCTGTTTTCTTTGTGTTACAACTTGCTTTCTATATTAATAAGCTTGTTCATGATAATGTTTGGGGTAATTTAAAAGTTTTAATCAATGCTGCATTTCTGTGTCATCGTCGTTTTAACGCTTTGATTTTCAGAAAGCTATTCTTGTAGTAATAAAGTCAGTTGTTGGAATTGATGGAATTTTGATAAATCAGAGATTCACACATGTAGTAGATACTACTTTTTTTACCTTCCAACCTACATGTACATATGTAGGTATAGAAGGTTATGCAATAGACTATTTTTTCACTATCGCTAAATCGACTTATTAGCTCATTTTACAACTTTTGCCCAAGTTTCGCCAAGATCGGCCATCATGTCTGGATGTCTGTGGGTGTGGATGTGTGTGCGTATGAATGTGTGCTAGTATCCACTATAACTCCAGAACGAAAATACCTACGTACTGATTAGATTTAGGGAGACGTCCAACGGCAGGTATGGGGGGTTCATTAAGGGCAGTTCTTGGTTTCTATCAAAATATTTCTAAAACTGCTACATATTTCAATATAAAAATACCTAGACATACACCTTGAACATACCGATTATGTACAATTTTTTGGTATTACGCGTAATTTAGCAGCAAAAAATCCTCAAGTAAAATTTAAGTGTTAGTTAAAATTTTTTCATTAATATGAATAAGCAAAAGTGTAGACGTATTCTTTAAAGAAAATTTAATCTATATCTATAAAACACAAAAATTGTTTCTATCTATGTCCGTTATAGACTTTGAAACCATCCAACCGATGTGCTCAAAAAAGTTTCATTAGAAAGGCAATGCGAAGATGGTTTTAGACCAATAAAGTAGGCACATTCGATTCATTCATGATTTTGAATTTCCCGAATTTTGAAATTTTTAAAATTTATATTTTTAAATAGGGTATCCGCTATTACACTTTTTTATAAGGCAAATTTTACGTTTAAATAAATATCGTAAACGGTTATTGAGGTGTGTTGTGGTCAAGCTCCACGCTAGTTTTACACAAATGTTCTTTATAAGGTTTTTTAATGTAAAGGGAAAAATAAATGTAAACAATATGTAAATATGATTGAAAATGCTAAAGCTGTATTATTGATATTTTCATAGAAGCGGGCAGCTTTGGAATTTTTTTATGTTAACTTGTATTAATGTCTATGAATCTCCATCTGACAAGTTTAAACGTCATTCTGACATAGATTATTGTTTTTGTTTTTACAATATTGCCTGTTTTCGTAATGAACATATAAAAAACGGTTGCATAGTTATCTTAAAAAAATAAAATTAATATGATTTCAATTCTTTTAATTTAAGTTAGCACATAGATGTCTATTAAAATCTGCCTGAAGTTTTAAACGCCTGTTGGTCATAGATTATTGTTTTTGCGTTTACAATGTTGCCTATTTTCGTAATGAACTTCTTATAAAAGAGGTTGCATAATTATCCTTAAAAAATGTTATTAAACTTATTTAATTTTTTTTAATTTCCATTTTGTAGGTTGGAAGGTCGTGTGGTGTTCCACACCATATATTTTAATATTGTTATTTGGATATATGCACTGGTGTTGCATTAACATTAATTACTTCTTTTATGCAAAAAGAACTAATTAATGTTACTTCTCATTGACATTCCCGACTGCTGTAGAATATGTGACGCGGCTTCATTTTTTTTAGGTGTTAGGTTTTTGTTCTTGACGAACTACTTCTGGTTACGCCCTGCTGCCAGGGGATTGATTATACTTGCCCTTTGTGTACATTTTTTATGCTGTTCTGTTAATCATAATATACATATTGGTAGTGTAATTTTCGGGCATTATTTTCCTTCACCAAATTAAAATCACGTTGAGTTTATTTTGACAAATTTTAAGGGCACCGAAATTAAAGCCATTACCTTATAGGAACGTTTAAATATTCGATCGCGCTTTACTTATTCTTGTTGTGCTAAGCATTCATTTTAAATTGAACAATTAATGACCGCGTTGACCAGTTATCATTTTTTTCTTGTTAATTGAGCAAGTAATTTTACATGAAAGTTTACACCGTAGATATATAGTAAATTTTGAGTATTAGCTTTCGCAATTTTTGTGGATTTTAATAGACGCTAAAAATTTTACTTAAGTGTACGTTAGCTTTGCGCAGGTATTTTTGAAGTAGAATTTTAGGTAAAAGTGAGTGTTTTCTCTTCGAGTAAACATTAAGGTTTCCTGTCAGGCCGTTATTTTAAGATCCAGTTAATGACGTTTTTCCCGCTATAAATCTATTAACAGTTGGAGGCTCAGTGACATACTCTTCCTGATTTTGAATTTGTTGAGTGGTACCAGTGCGCTTTTGGATTGATGAGTATGAACCGCACCCGTACCACTGAGCTATATCGGTAACATGCACTTTAACTTTACGGGCTGATGTTCTAGTGATTGTCAAACTCTTAACATATTACAAACAAACAAAAATATTACTCAATTTCTCTCACGATTTTCACGCAATGTGACACTTGACATTGGTAATATTATTTGTTGATAATGCAGGCTACTTCACTTTGACAGTGGTGGCAGTCAAGTGGTATGGAATTACTTGAATAATGACGCCATTGTATTGTATTGGCAAGTAATGATTTTACCTTCTCATACGCGAATTGTGAGAATAAATAGTAAGTATTGTGAAAAAATAGGCGTTTTCAGCGTTTTGTAACTATCTAGACCATTTTCAACTTGTGCCTGCGCCTGTGCCTGTGCTTGTGCCTGTGCCTGTGCCTGTGCCTGTGCCTGTGCCTGTGTATGTGCCTGTGCCTGTTACTGTGCCTGTGACTGTGCCTGTGACTGTGCGTGTGCCTGTACCCGTGACGTGCCCGTGACTGCCTGTGCCCGTGCCTGTGCCCATGCCTGTGCCTGTGCCTGTGCCTGTACCTGTGCCTGTGCCTGTGCCTGTACCTGTGCCTGTGCCTGTGCCTGTGCCTGTGCCTGTGCCTGCCTGTGCCTGTGCCTGTGCCTGTGCATGTGCCTGCCTGTGCCTGTGCCTGTGTCTGTGTCTGTGTCTGTGCCTGTGCCTGTGCCTGTGTCTGTGTCTGTGCCCGTGCCTGTGCCTGTGCCTGTGCCTGTGCATGTGCCGGCGCCTGTGTCCGTGCCGTGCCGTACCTGTGCTTGCGTCTGCGTCTGCGCCTGAGCCTGTGTCTGTGCATGTGCCTGTTCCTGTGCTTTTGCCTGTGTCGTGTTCCTGTGCCTGTGCCTGTGCCTGTGTCTGTACCTGGGGCTATTCCTGTACCTGTGCCTATGCCCGTGCCTACGCCTATGCCTGTGCCCGTGCCCAAGTCCGTACTTGTGCCCGAGTCTGTACCCGTGCCCTTCCTGTACATGTGCCTGTACCTGTGCATGCGCCTGTGCCTGTGCCGGTGCCTGTGCCTGTGCTTGTGTCTGTGCCTGTGCTTGTGTCTGTGCCTGTGTCTGTGCCTGTGTCTGTGTCTGTGTCTGTGCCTGTGCCTGTGCCTATGCCTGTGCCTGTGGACCCATGATAAAGTATCATCATTTGCATTTATGTGTAATTTATAGCCATTTTGTTTAATAATATAAACAGTATTTAATACTATTCTACACAAATATTATTAAATTATGTTATAAAGGACAGAAAATCTTGTCGGGTAGGTTTATATAATATTTATTTTGTTTTCATAATCAATAATTATTAAGCGTATATTTTTACAATTCTTATTACTCAGATTTAAGATAGGAAGTATTAATAATTTAAAAATATTCTGTATATTTGAGAATGAAAGGTTATAAATGCATAATGAATATATCTGTTGGCCACATAAGATTTTTTTAATTAAATTTCATAACATTCCACAAATTACTCTTTTTCATACGTAACTGCTAATGAAAAATTACCTGGCCATATCAAATTATTTTGTTATCCTTTTGGGAAGTTTATAAGTCCACATAACTTACGTTACTTTTGCATCATACTCGTAACAGACTTTCAAATGAACGTTTAAACTGTAGAAACTGCCAAAGGAAATCTTACAAGAAGAATTACGCTAAGAATTAACTTGACAGTAACTTTTTATTACTATACGCTTATATGCTATACATCATTCTACATTATTGCTGTATCCCTCTTCTCGAACTAGGGATCTACAACACATTTTTAATTATAACGGTACGTTACAAGAAATAAATTGTTAATTTGGTTTTAGGTGTCTTTCGAAATATAATGAATAAAAAACAAATCGATTAATTTGTATAACATGCGTATAAATAAACTTAAACCTTATTTTCAACTGGTAAATATTATATAACTCTCATGATATGTACTTTAAATGCATTAGCTGATCTTGTTTAACTTTACAAGCCTAAATTAGATGTGGTAAATTATTCATTTTTTAATAAAAGAGGAAATGAATTATTCTTATTTAACTTTAGGATGCTGCTATCGATGGATTACTATACTGCGAAAATACCAGCTCAAATTCTTTATTCTAAAATTACTAAAAGAGCAAGATAATAATATTAACGAATAGGGATTTCAATTTAGAACTTGAAAATTCAAAAAATCAGGTGCGTATTCATACACAATCTTTTCCAGAAAATCCTTTCATATCTTAAAAACTAAGAATAAAGCGTAAACACGTGTGCCTTTTGAGCGAGTAATGTAGAATATTATAAAAACAAACAGATAATAACAAATTGTGCAAACAGACACACAAAGTATTTTTTCGTAAACTTTAGGAAGCGCAATTAATTTTGTTAAAGCATCAGTAAGCACTACCAGTGCATACTAAAAGTATCTTTAAGTTATTTCTACAAGAAACTTTAGTAAGGTATGAAAGTTAGGTTCTAATGTTTCACATGATTAATTTCTTCCTTGCACAACCTTCCTGAAAATTATCTTATTTTAAAGCAGTTACACAAAAAAATGAAAAGAGACGTATAACTTCGAACTGACATATTCCTCCCACAGTTTGATACAATCAGGGTCAGTAAATACAACTTTAAAATATTAGTAAAATTGCGTGTCTTTCGGTCATAAAAAACTGAACGTTAAATTTTGCAAGTCATTTTTAAGTACCATAACCGTAAACACATAACATGTTTTGACGCTCAATTAGTCTGCCGGCAAAGCTCTATTTTTTTCTCAGAATTGTGTAATACGCACATTAAATTATTTACATCCCGAACTACTATAAAATGCAGTTTGATTCATAAGAATTTATACTTCTCTTTTACAACCATTCAAATCGAATGCAGGCACATAAAGCAGTTTTATGAAATCGTGGTTTTCTTGGTAAATCACATTAAAGCATAATTAAAAATATATCATAAAGCAAAACTGTGACTGTCTTATTTTTTATTCTATCTTATTATGTTTGTTTTCCACGTACTTTTAACGTAACAAGAATAATACAGTTTGTAAATTAATTATTCATAAGGCAGAATGAAACAAGCTGCTTTGAGTTTGTTCCAAGTAAATTAACGGTTCATAATAAGTAGATTTTTATCTGAGGGAATAAAAAATTGTTGTAATACCTAAAAATGCAGTAATTAAAATTTCTATTGTTCTTTTAATCCAACTTGAAATGTTTAATTTATACATTTTTGATAACTATTTACTAATTTTTCACTACCATTAATTACATCAATCTTGTGAAATTAAATATTTATAACGTTGTAGCTGTAGGGTTTGCCGAGTAAACAAATTAATCAAGTACATGAACAGGGTACACCAAATCGATTATACGTTGGAAATCCTATTGTACGGTTTAATAAGTTTAAAACGGTATAAGCTTCTAAAAAAGAAAAGGTTCAAGTTTTTTGTAAATTTAATAAAAACGAGTAGGTTTTGTGAAACTTCAATTCCTTAGGAAGTTGTATCGAACTGTTGAAAATAATTGTGAGTACAACTTATTGAACCCATTGTAATCAAGAACATGAATTGCTTAATGACAAACTCAATATTGACTTTTAAGGTTGAATGAAAGTACCACGTATCGCTTATTGTGTTTAAATGTTAATAAAACAAACAGGTTTATTTATTTATCTATATACTTTTTTTTTATAAATTAGCTGTATCCTTAATGAAAATAATAATTAAGGACATAATTAGTTGAATTGATCGATCTATTTCCACAGTTTTTGCTTTTTGAGTGCGGCGTTCCCGAAGCGGACTCTGCTTACGTCATCAGGTCCTGAGGACTGTTTTCGCACTTGGGTCGAATTCAGTTATGATTTTTTTCCCAAGCACTTGACTACTCTCAGATTCGAACTTGGTACCTTTCCCTTGCAAGTCTGACACCTTTACCCCTGAGCCACTGAGTAATCGTTTTAAAATTACCTTAATACAAAAATACTTCCTAAGAGAGCTGGAGCTCTTGGAAGATGGCGCCCTAACATCGGTTTAATTCAAATATCTTCAAAATGGTTTCCCTTTAAATGATACCGTTCTGTACATTTATTTAGTGGAATATGCCCAATCGTAAAGCGTGAAAATAATTTTTTAGTTGTACTCATAAGTGGCTCGTTTGGGCGGGGTATTGGATATTGTTATTCATAAGTTTTTTTGTTTTTCAAGATTTCGCAATTTTAACATAAAAATTAAAAATTTCGACTTTTGCATAAAAGAATGATACTCTTGTCTGAAGTCGCTACGACGCACCGTTTTCGAAATAAATCGATTTGAACTCTTAATGTGTTAATCATATTTTTATAAAATTAACTAACGAATTCATTTACAATTATGAAAGATGGATATGGAAAATAAACAAAACAACAATTGCGTGAACGTCTAACTGCTCTCATGTCATAATTTAATTTTGCTTTAGAAAGTAAGAAATAAACTCGGGTAAAAAATAATCGTTTTTAATACAAAAAAATGTTGCCGACACAATTAATAATAAAAAAATTCAATATGACAACTGAAAGCATGAAACACAAAACTGAATCTACAAAAGATGCTTCACACGACGACCATCCGTTTCTATGCACAAATTTATTCGTTTATGTAAAGATGCCGAATTTTGCAAAAATCGTTCCAAAATTCGTCGCAGGCATCCTGAATTCTTCTCCAAAGCTGATCGCGTGTTTCTATTGGTTAGGAATAAACCAGTGATTTTAGATATCCCCACACACAAAAATCGCAAGGATTTAAATCTAGAGATATTGCTGGACAAGCAACCGGACCGACTCTTCCGATCCATCGCTCTCGGTAATTGTTATGTAAAAAAGTACGAACAGTTCTGCTATTGTGGGCCAGACAACCATCATGTAAAAACCACAAGTTCCGCCGAATATTCAGATTAACGTCATCTAATAAATCCGGTAAAGTATTTTGTACAAAGTTTAGATATTCTTCGCCGTTTAAATGATTAGGCAATTCTGCAGGTCCTCGCAAATTATCACCAAGAACACCTATCCATACATTAATGCTAACGCTTTCCTTATGTTTACTTTCCCTTATCGCATGAGGGTTTTTATCAACATAGGACTAATAGTGTGCATTGTGCACATTAAAAATCCCATCTTTTGTAAAAGCGGCTTCATCACAGAACAAAATATTAGAACAAAAATCTTGGTCTTGATTCTCTTTATTTTGCATCCAATTGGATAAATCAACACGAGCAGGAAAATTACCTGCTTGGAAGGCCTGGACTTTATTGAAATGAAAAAGATACAAGCCTTCCTTATTTAGAATGTTCCACACAGAAGATTTTGACACAAAAGTTAAGAGTAGGAACAAAGATGGAAATATAGCATGGTATACACCTACATTAAAAGCAATGCGTAGTTACCTTTTCCATTTACTCGAACTTTACAGTTTCTGGGGTAGTGAAGATTTGAAATTAACTTATAATAATTACAAAAGGGTATACCGTGCTGAACTCCGACGTGCTAAAATCGCCGCTACCGATAAAGTAATATCAAATTCAAATAATAAAAATAAAGCAATTTGGAATATTATTAACACTAACAAAGTGTGTAATAATGATGCATTGACCAATAAATTTACAGCTGATCAGTGGAACCAACATTTTGTAAATGTATCTACAAATATATTACTCCTAAAGGCAGACCCAAAAGTTGATCCGTTATCTTTGTTTAATATTGTTATTCCTGCTAATCTTAGTTTTAGTTTACTTGAAGTAACTTATAATGATGTCAAAGAAGCTATGCAGTCGTTATCGTCCAGCAGAGCTAAGGATGTGTGTGAACTCAATTCTTGCTTATTAAAAAAGAATATTCACATCCTTATTGGCCCTTTAACCGCATTAATTAACAATTGTTTTCAAAGTGGACAATTTCCTAATTGTTTAAAGGTCGCATTGGTACTACCTCTTTATAAGAAAGGTGATACTGAGAATATGTCAAACTACAGACCTATTTCTATAGTGCCTATTTTTTCAAAAGTAATCGAACGCGTTTTGGAAAAACGAATTAGAAACTATTTTGAAACGAATCATCTTTTTTACTATAACCAATTCGGATTTAGAGCGGGTAAAGGAACCGCAATGCCCTTACGGAATTTACAAATAATGTAATTAAATGTTTTGAGGAAGGTCAGTTTCGTGACTTAAGAAAGGCGTTTGATTCAGTGAATCACAACGTCTTGCTACAAAAACTAGATAAATACGGTTTAAATAGGACCAGTGTCAACTTGATATCTTCGTATCTATCTAATAGAATGCAAACGGTTAAGATTGGTGACACGTATTCTAGTCAACTTAATCTCAAGCAAGGAGTTCCTCAGGGCTCTATATTGGGGCCCTTACTCTTTCTTATATATATATAAATGATATGCCTTATTATTTAAATAAATTAAATAATGTATTATCAATTTTCTTTGCTGATGATACTACTCTTACCGTTTCAAACTCTGACTTTGACACTGCAATTTCTCACTGCACTGTTGCAGTTAACCATGCCGAGACATGGTTCAACTCTAACGATCTAGTTTTAAATAAAGATAGAATGGTGTATTTACCTTAAGACCCTACATCGCTTCCGGAAGCTATAGTAATGAGTGCATATTCTTAGGTATCAGAATGGACACTAGGCTATCTTGGAACAATCACATAAATCATATCTCGCATAAATTAGCAAAAAACATCTTTGCATTACGCAATTTAGCTACGTCTGTTTCAGCTGAAATTTTAAGGATTGCTTATTTCTCGCTTTGTCATTGCCATATTTTATACGGAATTATTACTTGGGGGACACGCCCCGAGCGCAAAAAAGAATTTTCGCCTTGCAAAGAAGAGCTATTCGTGTTGTAGATCGTCTGCCATACGCTTCCGACTGTAAGCAATCCTTCGTTAAACTTCGTGTAATAACCATGTACTCGTTATTTGTTTTTGTTTGTTTATGTTATGTCAAGAATAATATTCCTACTTTTGAAACATATAGTCAAATACATTCTTATGATACTAGGAACAAAGATAACTTACATTGTAATTATGTAAGATTATCTAAGTCACAAAATGGACCTAACTTCGGGCTGTTAAATTTTTAATGCACTGCCTACAATGCAAGAAATTTATCTTTTAGTCAATTTAAATCCAGTATTAAAGCAGTGTTACTTAAGAACCCGTTATATAATATAAACGACTATTTTGTTATTCATTTTAATCAGTGAAATGTACCATTTATGTATTTTAGATAATTAACAATTCTGACAAGTGGTGAAATAAGCTACACAATAAATATTATTATTATTATTATTATTATTATTATTATACATTGGAGCCAACCTTCTTACGCTTATGTCGTGATTGTACTCAATTTCCATTAAAATATCATCTTGATATTCTTCCATTACATCAGTCTTCCCGTTTCATAATGTTTAGGAATTACCGATCCCGTTTCCTTAATTCTTTGATGAAGAAGCGTAAATGATTTAGGAGCAGAATGTCTTCTACCTGGAAATTTATCTGCTTATCTACGTGCTGCTGCCCGAGCGAAACGAAACCATTCTAACAATATTCATCTTTTTGTATTTACCAAAACGTAACTAAACAACAAAAAATCTTTCAATTAAAACTTATTTGACACTTTAACCTCAATTAGTATCTGTAATGCTAGTTATTTTGACGTTCACTCAATTGATATTTTATTTATTTTCCATAGCCATCTTTCAAATTGGTTTACTTCGAAAACGGTGCGTCGTAGCAACTTCAGACAAGAGTATCATTCTTTTATGAAAAAATAGAAATTTTTTAAATTTTATGTTAAAACTCGGAAATTTTGAAAAACAAAATACTTATGAATAACAATGTCCAATGCCCCGCCCAAACGAGCCGCTTATGAGTACAACTAAAAAATCGTATTCACGCCATACGATTAGGCATATTCCACTAAATAAATGTACAGAACGCTATCATTTAAAAGGAAACAATTTTGAAGATATTTGAATTAAACCGATGTTAGGGCGCCATCTTCCAAGAGTTCCAGCTCTCTTAGGAAGTATTTTTGTATTAAGGTAATTTACGTTAAATCGACATAAAATCAGCTCTAGAATCTGCAGTGTGAGTTTGGACACCATAATATATATATATATATATATATATATATATATATATATATATATATATATATATATATATATATATATCTGTGTGTGTGTGTATACAGAATTCTTGAAATTTTGATCTTCATTGTGTGGTTTAGATTTGGTTACTATTCCCCTGAGCGTTCTGGTCGACTACTAACCAAAACCAAACCAGACAATGAAGATCGGAATTCCAAAAAGTGTGTATACAACCTTCCATGCGAATGCGGCAGAGCATACACAGGAGAGAACAGAAAATCCAATAAGCCAAGCTGGTCTGTAAATGAAAACCATGTGGATTCCAATAATGCGCAAAGAGCTTAAACGCAATACACCTGCGCAATAAGTTACAGCGCAACATGCGCAACCACGAAAAAGTTTAATATATAATAAGTTCTAAAAAAATATGTTGGATTAGATTAATTATCATATCAAGATTATATTAAGTTCGAATCTTAGAGTAGTCAAGTGCTTGGGAAAAAAATCATAACATATGAATTCAACTCAAGTGCGAAAACAGTCCTTCGCAGGATTAAGCCTGATGATGGAAGCAGAGTCAGCTTACGAAAAGTCGCGCTCAAAAAGCAATAACTGTGGAAATACGCCAATCTAATTAATATCATACCACAGTTACAAAACACCTATAATACAAAGCATGTTTACCTATAAAAAAATTAAGGCAACTTTACGACATGTAGAAAGTCTTCGAACGAAGATCCCTTTTACTTATAACAATCAAGTTCGTGCATATTACTAACATGTTTGATTAAAGATACCTACATGATTTTTATCAAACATATGTAGAGCTACGGGAGACTTGTCCCAACGTTTGCATTTTATATGAGCTAAATGTTCCTTAAAGCGAATTTTGATAAGTCGTTTAGTTTGTCCTACGTATACACCCACGTACCACACAAAAATAAAAAATTCCGAACGCGTTTCAATAGCTAAACTATCATCATCAACGGTCGACTGGGACGATCTAATATATATATATATATATATATATATATATATATATATATATATATATATATATATATATATATATATATATATAAATAATCAGCGAGTAACGCGTCTTTGATTATCTAGTGAAAGTAAAAGTGAAAGTTATGAACGTTTAATGAGTTCTGAGTAGGCTAATGGCCCTTGATCGTCATTATTCATTAAAATTTGTTTGCTTTTGAAGATCTCTAACTTTCATAACAATCAAGTTCATGCTTATTACTAACATGTCTGATTAAAGATACCTTACCTACTACATGATTTTTATCAAACATGTGTAGGGCTACGGCAGACTTGTCCCAACATTTGTACTTTATATGAGCTAAATGTTCCTTAAAGCGAATTTTGATAGACCGTTTAGTTTGATCCACATATACTTGTTCACAATTTGTACAATTAATTTTATTAATTCCCGGCCTATCCTGCTTATCCACTTGATCTTTTGGATTGCCTAAAAGAGTTTGCAAACTATTATCTGATGTAGTGACTGTTTTCAAATTAATTTTGGAAAATATTTTAGATATACCTTTGGTATAACGATAGTTTGGTAATTTTTCATACTTTGTTTCTATTTGTTACCTAATGTAAAGTTAAATTCTTAACCCTCATCCTACGTGTTTGTTCCCTAACAATATTCATAACCACTTCATCTGAGAACCCATTTATGCAGCAATTCCTTAAATAGTGTGCAATTCATTGGTAAATTTTTTGATGGCTTTGTAAATTCAATGAAATGTTCGAATCACCGTGTGAACCGAGAAGTTTGTATCCACTCAGATGGATGTGTTATACCTATCGATCCTATGCTCCTCTCATGACAGTTTAGGTCATACTTTTCCTTGGAAAGATGATTATAAGTAGCAGAAAGATTCCTGCTGGGCTCATACTTACAGCAACTGTTATTAGAGAGCCTCTCTCATCGGACGTCACAGCACCAATGCATTTCTTACCCCGTCGAGCAACGATCTTTGGAAATTTACTAAGGACTATGGATAACTCCGTCTCGTCGACATTGAAAATGAAGCGTCTGTTGGCTTCCGCATAGACAACATATTGTTGTTTCGCGACAAAAAACCTTCAGCCAATGTCGCCCAGTCAATTTGGATCATCCATACAATTTTGTTTCCATTTTAAGCGCATAATCGACGAAAAGGGATTCAAAATACTCATTGAACACTGGTTTACGCCCAATTCCTTTGCAGACAAGCAAACTTTTCCGCCTAACATATCTACCGGGTTCCATTTTTGTCGTTTTTTGCAAGATTTACCAGGCATGATTAAAATAAATTTAATGTTACCAATATGCATATAATATGGAATATTCCAAACTAACATACCCGATAGCATTCCAAATTACCAACACAGCAATATCTAACCTCAACCAAGAAAAAGTAACTTTAAGACATGAAAATACTGAATATGTTTTAAATAAAACTTCATGTGATTAAATGGGATTAAATACTTACTGAATAAGTTTTGTTTGCACCACAGTCACAATTATTATCACAGGTGACTTCTGCAAACACTTATAAATAGTTGAAGACTAATTGTTGCTCTAGTAGCACATCCTATTATTAACGAGATAGCGTCACCCATATTATCCAGATGCAAGTATTCCAAATTACCAACAGTATTCCAAATTAGCTTCCTTCCTCTACCAATAATATAGTCTAACATTTGCCATACATTTGTTTTAGATTTAAGCCATAATTCAAATATAGTGCTCATTAAACCGTTAAAAGCAGCAAACTGATACTCATTTTTACAAATTATATACAATTTGTTTGCTAAAAACGTAGACATTGTCGTGTTAGAGCACTCTAATTTCTGTATCTTTTTATGTAGATATTATCATTACGGTGAGTATTTCTCGGATATAGAAAACTCGAAAAAGTTTGGAAAAGCATTCTGAATAACTGCTTTCAATGGGTATAATAATATCGAAGTGTATCGAAATAATCGTAACTTGCTTCTTATTGAGTGTGATTATTACAGCTTATAGCTGACTCATAAATGTAACACTAACAACGTATTGTAATAGGATGAAGAATATTTGTTTTTAGGGTCAATAACATACTTTTATTAATATGTATTATAAACAGCTTATACTTAACTACTACTACACAAATTTGTAACTAATGGAATGAGTAAATATTGGACTCAAAGAAATGTCCTCGATTTGTATTCAATCTAAGTGAAAGAAGTTAGTTTCCACTACATTGATTTTCCATTATACAAGTGATGACAGTATGAAAGCAATTTGCACATAGACTCAATATTTCAGCAAAGGTCAGGCACAGCATTTACCTGCTATACGAATAACGTTATGATACTGACGTACTAACGTTCCTGTCGCTATTACTAAAATCACACTGAGTTTGTCAGTAACCGGATTGATGCTTGATTAAACTTTAATTTCCAAACCTTTACTTTGTTAGATTAGTTTACTAACATAAAGTCTAAGACTCAGAAAGTGAATGTTCATGTTCCTTTAATATGACATAACAAGAGGTGAAGCATAACATTAAAATCTCTATGTAAATACATTTGTATTATACTTATACATTATGATTTTTTTTTGTAAACTCAAGCACACAATTCGGTTTATGCAAATGGTTACGTAAATTATGAATAAAACACAGTATAGATATCTGTACAAGAGATAGAAAGTTATGACAATTATTATTTTCATTTGTTTACTCTTATATTGTCTTTTTGAATGGCACACAATGATATCTTTGTTACCTCAAACAGTAGTTTATGAATTTCTACTAAAATGCTAATTTCCATCTTTGATCTATTTTAGTTTATTGAGTAATGTAGATTGAACACATAATTTACATAATTTCATCTAAAAATAAAATGCAGCATTTCATGTACTAAATTAACTGTAAGTAAGCGTATTGCGATTTTGATTATGTCCGTTTAATGTGAATTTGATAAAACGAAATTGCAATTGTTACATTAGATCTACTATTTTCTACTTTTTTTTTGCTTTTTTAAGATATTTTGGTGTTGAAATGTACTCTCTGTTATAAGATCTGTAACCCGTCAAAAGTCAACAACATGTAGCAAGTCACTCAAATATTTCATTTTCTAGCCGTAATCTAGAAACTAAGATTTAGGCGGTGAGTCTACTAGGAATTTTTCATGAATTGCAATAACCAATAATTGTTAGAGAATTATATATGAGAATGGGAAAATAGAGAAGCTGAAATGCTTCTGTTTTTACAAAGTAAATTTTTATCTTTTTGCCCTCCTTGGGATCCTCAGGGCGAGTTCACAACTTTTACTACCTTGGTGTATGTTGTGTGGCCTAGCTTGGAAATTAAAATTTGTTGATTTATAACCGCTTTATTCACGTTAAAATGATATAAAATAAAGCAATTTCTATAACAGGAAGTAATGAGATAAATAAAATTAATGATATTTGACTAAAAAATAAAGGTGCAAGTTAAAAGTAAAAGTGAGTTCGTACTGCAAGCAGTCCGATATTTACAGGAAAATTTTGCGTGTGCGTGTGAGCGTGTGTGCGTGTGTGCGTGTGGACGTGTGCGCATGTATGCATGTGTGCGTGTGTGCGTGTGTGCGTGTGTACGTGTGTACGTGCGTGCGCGTGTGCGTGTGTGCGTCTATGCGTGTGTGCGTGTGCGCGTGTGCGCGTGTGTGCGAGTGTGCGCGTGTGCGGGTGTGCGTGTGTGCGCGTGTGCGCGTGTGCGTGTGCGCGTGTTTGCGTGTGTGCGTGTGTGCGTGTGTGCGTGTACGTGTGTGCGTGTGCGCGCGTGTGCGCGTGTGCGTATGTGCGTGTGCGCGTGTATGCGTGTGTGCGTGTGTACGTGTGTGCGCGTGAGCGTGTGTGCGTGTGTGCGTGTGTGCGTGTGAGCGTGTGTGCGTGTGTGCGTGTGCGCGTGTGTGCGCATGTGCGCATGTGGGCGTGTGCGCGTGTATGCGTGTGTGCGTGTGTGCGTGTATGCGTGCGTGCTTACGTTTCTGCTCGTGTGCGAGTGTGCACATGTGTGCGTGTGTACATGTGCGTGTCAGTGTGTGCGTGTGTACGTGTGTGCGTGTGTGCGTGTATGCGTGTATGCGCGTATGCATGTGTGCGTGTGTGCGTGTGTGCGTATGTGCGTGTGTGCGTATGTGTGTGTGTGTGCATATATGTGTGTGTATGTGCGTGTGTGCGTGTGCGTGTGTGTTTGTGTGTGAGTGTGAGTGTGCGTGTATGTGTGTGGGGGGATGTGTGCGTACGTGGGTGCATGTGTGTGTTTGGGTGTGTATTTGTGTGTGTGCTTGCGCGTGTGTGTGTGCCCGCGTGTGGATGTGTGTGGATAATGATAACTCCTGAACACGTACGTATTTCAAATTTCGTATCTAAGTTTGTGTTGATTTCTTCTGAAGCTGATAAGGTTTTGGGAATGATTGAGAGGACGATAGGGAGGTTTATTAGGAGCAGTTGTTAGGTTTTATCAAAATTTCTGAATGTTATAAATATACCATCATATAAAACATACACATATCCACTAATTATGTTCTATGAAATTTCTTGGTACTACACATAATTTATCAGCAAAAAATTCCAAAGGTAAAGATTAAGTATTTTTTCAATACCGGAATAGCGCTAAATTTGTATAAGAAAACGTGTTGACATGTTTAAATTTTACATAACTGATCTATATAAAGTTCCTTAATATAAAGCAAACTAACTCTAAAAATTATTTAAATAGGATTGAAATGATTAAGTGTATTAGTGTATTATGGGTATTTTGTAGAAGGGGACGGCTTTATAATTTCTTTTAAGTTAGCAATCATAATTATGTCTATTAGCGTATATCTGGCATGGAGTGTTAAACGTGTATCTGACATAGGTTATTGGATTTGCTTTTAACAATGTTACCTACATTGGTTATGAACATATGAGAGTTTGCATAATTATCATTAAAAAAATATTATTAATATTATCTCATTTCTTTCCGCTTTGTAGGTCCTAAGTTCGTCCGTTGTTCTACACCAGATATTTTCATATCACAAGTGAGAAGAAATCAGGGGGACACTGTTCTAGAATTTAGAAGCCGTGTAGAAGAATATGGATTGTCCATTTGGTACAAGTGATGATGTGAATGAGCGAAGTATTCCTAGCAAAGGTGGCTCGAGATGGTATTAAAGAACGTAATTCAGTAGCGCAATAGCCATTGCAGTAACAATAATACCAACTGAAATGATTTATCTACGATCATGGGACTGTATGTCAGAAGTTAAGAAAGGGTCATTACAAGCCTAGCCATTCTTTTCTTATACGATCAACGATATCGATATCTACTGTTTTATGAGCATCTGCTTTACTAGCTGACACAAGATGGTCAACCCATGATAGATTTGCAAATACAGTCATTCCCAACACATAGTAATAGACCCTGAAAGCTTAAGACATGAACAATTCGTACTTGTAGCAGGAAATAATCGATCATTTTTGGTGAACACGATGCAACACTGAGTTTTTTAGCATTAAATGTACGTTGATTATTACTTCCATATTCAGGGATACGTTGAATGTCTTTGTAGATTGAAATTGCTATTTCAGCTTTAATGTCTTGATTTGAGATCGAAGGTTGATTACCATTATGAGCACACTGAGATGAACTACAATGAAAAGTGCTGTCGCCATCAAAGCAATGGACCGGGAAAGCCATTGAAGAAATAAGATCATTTATGTACTGGGTTCCCCATATTAGACTATGCAATTTAAAAGTCGAATAAAAACTTTCTAATCAAAGTAAATTAACTTTTTAATGGACTAATATGTAGCTTATTCTGTGGGATTTATGACTAAAGTAAATAACAATTCAAGTTTTAAAGATCAAGGAGGCGCCTGTCTATAAACAACGACTTAAGTGTTTCTATCAAATATGCGTTATACGCAAACGATATAATTGCTCCAGTTTAACAATTTTCATTGCATTATGAATTATTCGATTCAAGAGCGTATGTTTTCTGTGGAAGTCTACATTAGAACTGGTTCATTTGAAGAAGTTCGGCGTGCATTTCGACGGCAGTTTGGAAACAATAATAGGGGCGATGCACCAACACGCTTTACAATTGCGGCGTGGGTTCGTCATTGGCGTGAAAATTGCTCTGTGCAAAACATTAAAAAACCTGGACGTCGAAGAACGGTGCGTACGCCTGAAAATATTGAACGAGTGAGAGCTGCCTTTACAAGAAGTCCTAAGAGATCGGCTAATCGGCAATCACTTGCCCTAGGAATATCTAAGGGAAGTATGCACAGAATTCTGCATAAAGATATAAAATTTCACCCCTATAAATATCAAATGGCGCATAACCTCAGTGATCTAGACAAAGGAGCGAGGGTGACATTTTGTGAAGAATTTTACATCAGCATCGTGGAGAAATTCATAATTTGCTAATGAGCGACGAAGCAATTTTCATTTGGACGGTGTTGTTAACAAGCAAAACTTTAGATACTGGGGAGTAGAAAATCCTCACGAACTGTTTACCAAAAACCTCCACAGTCCAAAAGTCGTTGTTTGGTGCGGTATAGCATCATTTGGAATTATCGGTCCTTATTTTTTCGAGGATGAAAATAACCATTCTGTTACAGTTAATTCCGAACGCTACATAAATATGTTGCAAACGTTTCTTATCCCAGAACTAATTAGACGAGGACTAAATGGCGCCATATTATTCCAGCAAGATGGAGCAACGGCTCACACAGCCAGAAACACTATGAGAATTTTGCGAGATTTTTTTGACGGCCGTATAATTTCCCGATTTGGAAATTTGAATTGGCCCCCGAGATCTCCCGATTTAACGGCCCCCGATTTTTTTCTCTGGGGATACCTAAAGCAAAAAGTTTTTGCAAGTCGTCCCGCAACAATTCCGGAGCTGAAGGAGCAGATTCGAAATGAAATTGCAGGAATAAATGGAGATTTGCTTCGCCGAGTGATGATAAGTTTTGAACTTAGAATTCAAAAATGCATTGAAGTCGAAGGAGGGCATTTGGAAGACATGATCTTTAAAACTTGAATTGTTATTTACTTTAGTCATAAATCCCAAAGAATAAGCTACATATTAGTCCATTAAAAAGTTAATTTACTTTGATTAGAAAGTTTTTATTCGACTTTTAAATTGTATAGTCTAAAATGGGGAACCCTGTATAACAGAGAAAATAATGGCATTATAACTGATCCCTATAGCATGCTCACGTTAATGCCAACGAATAGAAGCCATCAACTACGACACGTATTCGTCTTTTATCAAGGAAACTAGAAACCCAGCTGAAGAGCGTACCCAAAAGATGTGAGTTGGGCAAGTAAACACTTATGCCAAACTTGCTCAATTGCTTTTGAGATATATAAAGCGACTACAACTGTTTTAGCGGAACGTTCTAATGTATTGTTCCAAACTTGGGCTCTCAAACCTTCTAAATAAGAGTTTATATTGTGACAGTATTTCGTACCAGCAGTGACCGATTTCGGGATTCTTCGGTGTCTCCAGGACAACTGCAGAAAAAGTAATTTACTTTATACTGACTAAACATCACCTTCGTGTGAATACTGTGAGTGACGTTCAAGAGATGTCCATTACTTCAATAAATATAAATATTGATAGTCAACATAATTTTGCTTTTTATTTTCGTTTTAAGCAAGTGTATGTTATTGATTACCTCTATAAACAGAATTTTAACCGAAAGTTGTCTCCACCTTCTGTAACAATTGAACCAAATTTATAGAGGTAAAATCCCATGAATGTTAATTAAAAACTACACGGTTAGTTTTTTATTTCAGTAAAAAGTATAATAGTCATTTGTATAAATTAGAAAGATTTGTGATTCCCAACAAATAGTGAATTCTAAATAACTGACAATATAAATTTAAATTGGTTGGAGAAGAATTTGTATGTTTTATTGGTACAAAAAATGCGTTTTCGGGATTGCTAGACTCAGCTTTACGTCATCCAGCAATTTTCTTCCACGTCCAGAAAATTGCCATTTTTTGTACTAATGAAATAAATAATTATTTAACGATAATGAGTAAAATTTACTAGTTTTTAAATATTACTACACCTCTATTTAGTCTTTGCAATTTGGCTTTTGACATCACATGCGGAAGCATTAGACTGCTTTTTGGTCTTTGAGATTCTGACGTAAATTCTCTACGTAATCACGCCAATAAAATAATAAGGTTGTGTAAAAGCAATATTAGTTATTTTTTGTTAAATACCGCTTTTGTGTGTATCAATATTCATATCAAATATGTAATTTCAAGTATAGTCTACAGTATATCTACGAAGATTAGGTCTGACAACCGCGCGGAATATTTCTCTCACTTTCAGTGTGCCGTTAATAAGGAGCATATAATTTTAATTGCCTGTCGTACCATGAAAGTGGGCTCTCTCTAGTTCCTTAACATTATCTGTAGTGAAAACTGGATACCTCCACTCTCATTGATTGTTACAGAAGATTGTAATTACTTTTACTTCTTAATTAAACCTTCAGCATCGATTTTTTTTTGCGACATGAGTTTATCAGCTTTAGGTAAACAACTGCTACACCTATATTGGGAGTCACGATTATCAACAGAGTAATCATTACAGTGGCAATACATGGAATTTAAAGCTTTGAGATTTAGAACGACCTCTACCTTGAATAATACACAAAATGGGGAACCTCTGATCTACAAATAATAAATGGATTACTTATATCCCGGATATCATCTTCATTGATGCGACAAGCTGTATGTATATAGAAACCTTAGTTCAATTCACAAATAACCGTGAGTACCCGTTACTTTATTTGTATGATTTCGCCACATCGACCTGCATGGCTCATATTAACTCACCAAGTGCTGAAAACCATCGTACAATCTTGCTAAGACTTAGCTATTTTAGTATTTATTGACTTTTGTGCTTGATGTTTTCGGTGGTGAATCATATGGTTGGGGTTAACCGCATTGCTAAATAAGTACCTACACAATTCCTAAATTTTTCCGCGCTAGTGGACTTGTGGTAACAGGACCTGCTTAGCATTCGTAAGGTAATGGGTTTCATTCCTGTTAGCACCTACCCTTTTCCTCATACATAGATATACATATAGTGGCATGATCACTGCGTATAAGCACACCATGTGCAGCTATCTAGGCGAATTCTGGGGTAGTATCTTGCCTCTCAGAACCCTAAGTTGGTTCCTTCCGATCTTATCCTGACCGCACCTATCCTTAATCCCACCATGCATACATACTTAATGTATGTAGGTTGAATCCATGATTGTGGCTGAAGCAGGTTGGAAAGCTGAAGCTGCCCGTCTTGATCCATAGAGTGATAATAAGACACGTGGCCATTTTTTCCCCAAATTTTAACTACTGCTATGAAACTGATCGTGGAGTTACGAATACTTTATTTCTCTATGATTGAGCAACCGTTAGATATGTATGTACTTTGTTATTAACATACATTGTGAGGTTAAGCCAGACGTGTGATCAATACGTACTTCTGGTTGGAACTGCTTTGTTAGTTCCGTTAAATTAAATTTTTCGATATGACAATTACAGTTCGGAAATGAAACGGTTGCTGTATATTATTACATTTTCTTAATGTCAGTATTCTAATCAAATTGATATTTGTTTTACAAAAATATTTGGGGTTTCTTTTAAAGACATTATCTCGCTTATGTACTATTACCTATGTTTAACGGTATCACTTGTGTAATTACATACCAGGTGTATCTGAAGTGGAACCCTCATGAATGACTACACCAATTTTACTTTATACAAGTTACATTTTGTTATTACCAATATACCGGGTGAGTTAAAATAAGACCCCTGTGATTGGTTTCCTTAAGTTAGTTTTGTACGGCTGTTTTGATATTACAGTTTAATATAGTTTTGCGGGACAGTGTAAATGTATTAAGATGATTCTATCTATCAATGTTCTAACTTTATGCTTAGTCCTTGTGAAAGAAATCAAACCGCACTTCTGTTGTATAATTAATTAGTTAATCGTGCCGCACCGTCGGAATTTTCAGTATATTCAGGGGACTCTTATCGAATGCCGTACTGGAGCAATTTAATCAACGCAAGTTTAGAGGCTCCTACAATGGGGATTTCTCGTAATTGCTTTATATATTTACACGTATACTTTGCCTTTATGATTCGGGATGGGGCATTCCTTTCAGTTCTTTTCACAGCTGCAAGCCATTTACTTTACTTTAGTCTATTCTGTGGAGCCGTACCAACCAAGGCAGGTCGAGCAGCTTAGTTTCACCTTAAACCACATTTGATGTCCACTTACACTGACTAAGGTAGGTCCGGGTATCTTTGTAACTTTTTTACTACCTACAACTCCAAAGCTCATTCGTACAGATACTAAAAATTTTAGGGTATTAATGGCATCTTTAAAATAATAATAATGGTAGATTATTATGTAAGACGTGTAAGTTGATCATTATTGAACTCAAAATTGAACGAGTAATATAATATTTTATCTTCAAGAAACTAATAAGTATCCTTCGTAGTGATGCCTGATGACAAGTTGCATCAGTCTGACAGATTTCATCTATCTGAAATCTTCTATCAAAATCACATTGTTCTAGCCCCATTATTACTTTCAACATCAATCTCATTATTAGGTTGTAACGAATGATAGCGCAAGGCATATGTGAATCGTATATCACACAAATAAAAGGCAACTTAAACTGGATAAATTGACAGTAATAATGACAAGTTCATTAATCACTTGGAGATAAATAATTTTATGGTTCAAAGCTCTAAAGTTAGGTTAGTACCATTCTCTCACACTACCTTAGAATGTAGATGTTTACGTGTAGGCAAGTATGCTTCTAATAGCAAACGTAAAAATTACTGTAACTTTGTTCATTTTCAAGCTACGTTTTTTGAAATTTCCTTGCTGTAAAAAAGGGGTTTCAAAATAGTATCGTATAATATCAGTAATAATTATATTCGATCATATAATAAAAATATTTGACCACTTAAAGAATTATTTTTAAATGTAAAGTTGAATAAGTTAAAAATAATGAGTACGTCACTGGTGACTTCGCTGCTACGGTTTGTGAAGATAAAATATCAAACAGAAGCACAATTAAAGTGAGAGAATACATTTACGATGGAATATGTATGTATTAAATGTATTAAATAAATTTTGCTCGTGAAATTTTAATACCTTTAAAGTAGAATATTTATGATAAAGAATGATAGTCAAATGATGACGAAATTTACTTAATTTTGTGCAACGTTTAATCGCAAACCCTTAAACACCGTTTACAATGTCTAATTAGGATTTTAATATATCATAGTGTTATTTTGAGCACATCGCGATCTGTCATAATGAGTTACTTCAGGGATTAACCAAACAATTAAATATGTGCAAGTTCTAAAAGAAACGTTAGTTGGCGACGAAATTGTTTTAAGATATTTAATTAAAAAAAAGTTTATAATATAGTGGCCTAGGCAACTTTGAATAAAACCGACCGTGACTGTAAAAGAACTTGAGTTTAGCACAGAATAAATACCGTGTTTGATATATAATTAAAAGTAAAAAAAAATTAAATTTGAACTCGTAATCAAGTGTAAACTGGAGGACATTTAAATCTATTGGTGATGTAAACGATATCGAGGGTCGGAGGATCCATTCGGTTACATTATAAGTAGTTGGAGGGCGCGATCTGCAAGCATCTGCAATATCCAACAGCTTTTGACTGCCTGGATAATTGATAGTACTATTAAGCGTTTAACGCAAAAAAAAATTCAACGACCTTTATCGGATAAAACAAGTAGCGTAAGATCTTTAATTTCGTTTATCGTTTTACTTTATGTCGTGGTGTAATGTTAAAAACAATTCATATTTTTCTAGAACATGTAGTACATTTTATAAGGGGGTTTACATTCATCCACCAATGTTGATGTATTTGGTCCATGGCCTAGAATTAGAAGACATTAGGTTGCAGAGTTTAAGAAATCTATTTTCGAATGCTTTTATGAATTTCAAATTAAAATTTTCACAACTTTATACTTCCATCATAGTTTGATAAAATTTTATTAAATTTGTTCTTTGATTATAAAATGTTTCACTGTTAGGCTTCTTCCGTGAGAGGTTGTTCCGATTTGTCATCTCGAGGGCAGTTTAATAATATTTAATTTATTATGGATCTAGTTATTCTTTGCTAAAATTAGATGCTATAGTTGGCTTTATACGTTTATTAAACTGTTATACTAGTAGCAGGCTTACTTTTGCATTCTCAGTCTTTCCATATTTCATAATGTTGTTAGGTATTTCTTGAAGGTATTACTATTTACAGGGGACGATAATTGTAATTTTTATCGAAACGTATATATTATATAAAGTATACATATAAAAATACACGATTAAAAAATTCAAAAGATAAGTATTTTATTATGTGTAATAATCGTGAAAGTTAACACTTCCATATTACCGCATAATAATTCTATTTAATTTTCAGCGCATTATTCACTCCTATCAAAAATGTATTTTCTTTTGGAGAATTTTAAGGGAACGTCTATTGTAATTTTGATTATTTCTAGACCTTAAGATTTAAAATACAACACTATATGAAAGTGTTGATAACATAATTTTTTTTTAATTAAGGATAAAATTATCCATTTATTTTTCCAAGCGTTGCCTCGTTTTATTACGTTAATGAATAAATTCAAATATGTTATATTAACTTTGGAAATATTTCGGAATTGTATACATATAAAGTTTCCAAACATTTATTTTGTGGTCATTGTCTATTAGTAGTACACCGGCACTATCCCCTCCACTTTTTTTACGTCACAAGCCGCGCCCCCTTTCACTTTTTTATATGCCCACGTGGGCGACCGTATTTTCTACCCTTATTTTTTATGGTTTCTTTTCGGAGGACTTTTTCAAGCCTAATTCTCACACACCTACGTGTGAGACCGTATTTTCAACCCTTTTTTATCCCTAATTATTTTTTTTACACACCCACGTGTAGGACGTGTTTTTTCACCCCTATTTTATAACAACTCACGTATAGGACACGTATTTTCTACCCTATGCTTTCTTTTCGAGGGTCAACCCTAATTAGAGCCTTTTTTGCACATGCTCATGTGGGGGGCTGGTCTTGGTGCTGGGGCTGGACCTGGAGCAGGACTAGGACTTGGACTTGAGTTGGTCTTAGGGTTATTTTTGATGGTCATCTAATTAAGCTCCTTTTGGCTATATTAAGAGCAGTGCCCCTGGAGGTTAGGCAAATGCACACGCATACAATGTTGGAAATTGCATAATTAATAAGATATTATTATTAAAATTAACGATCCTACTGCTTTAAATTGGATGGTGTTCTACCTATACGAGAAATTTAGTATTTCTAATAAGGAGGTTCTTGTAAGACAGGTCTTGTATCAGGGTCTGCGCCCTGGCCCCTTTGAGTAAAAATTGATTTTAGCGCCATGTAGTGGCGTATCGACTAATGAACATTTTCTATAATAGAAGCTGATAATGCACACCCCTCTCTTGTTCTATCTTGTTTCTGCCTCCCCCTCTCTCTTTCTCACACACACACACACACACACACACACACACACACACACACACACACACACACACAAACTAATCAATTAATTAATCAATCTCAAACAAATCACGCTAGATCACCAGATCAATCTCAATCAATCAATCAACTGAAATTATGTCTTACAGTTTGCGGAAACCAGATTACAGTTCGAACTGAATACATTAAAGTCTAATTAAATATGACGTGAAATAATAAATAATTTCTACCCTAATGCAATGATGTTTTGTGTATAGGCAGATTCTCTAAACAGTCACCACCTATACATTCGGAACATCATATCTGATTTATTTGCATGTTCAATTACATACACACAAAATTGTTTCATTGTAACGTGTTCATTAACAGCTGTGAAAACTGTAGCTAATGTGTTTTGCTGCTACACGTATCACAGTATTGAAGATTCTGTTTGTGTATTAGAAAACATACTACAGGCTCGAAACAGAATGCAGATAAAAATTGAAGGAAATGAATACGGTACAACTTCTGCGAACGAACTGAAAGATTTGAAGCGTGTGCAACATTTCCAGAGCCGTGTTGTAACCAGTTAATTTAGGGCTAACCTCATGTCCATGTAATAATAATAATAATAATAATAATAATAATAATAATAATAATAATAATAATAATAATAATAATAATAATAATAATAATAATAGTGGCTGATAAAAGCTGTCAGGGGTTATTAGCTACTTTTATAGGTAAAAAAGTGGAGGGGTAGTGCCGGTGTACTACTTCTATTGCTAAGATTTTTAGTATAGATCCGTATTTTTCTTGATTGAATTTTTAGAAATAAATGATAATGATAGATTTTGACACCTTTTTCTATCTAGATGAATTAAGTGTACGTAAAAGTTGGTTGGCTAATAAAGGTAGATTTCGTCATCACGATTAACGTTAATTAAAACTGGGGAAAACTAAACATCTCCAAATGTGTGTAAGAGTAGGTAAACGTGTTCATCACTGTATTACTGCATAAGGAATAAATGTATAATGTACCAAGTGGTAAGTTCAGCAATTATTAAGAAACTCTTTTCTCTCTGAAAAGTAATACAAACCTAATAAAAGATTTATGTACAACAATTTTCCCTACATGAACGTAAACGCACAAAATCTAATTAATTTCAAATTTCAAAATCGGGATATGTTTACATAACTAATTATGTATTCAGTCCCTACTTTGGGATTAACCCTAAAACTTCATTATTATACTTTTGTGCAACGAAGCTTTTTCACATACAGCTTACTTGAAAGAACTTAAACAATATCAAAAGTTTTGTAATGTATTTGTTTCACTTGAAACTACCAAACAAGACACTACAATTATCTTAACTTCATTATATTACAAGCAGCAATGTATATAGATAAGAGCACAATACAGTCTTCTATGTTTACAATTTTCCTGCATTTCTACTCCAACACTAAATAAATAATAAATATGAGGGCATGTTTGGCGTCGAGCCACTCAACTGTATACAAATATTTGTACTACACAACTCTAATTGCACTATCTCAATTGAATTGTTTTCAAACTTATCAGTTAACAGCTCAATCTTGTAAATTTGTTTGTGTATTAGTTAGTGTCTCTTTAAATTAATTATATTTTGATTTAACTTCTAAACAACTTATTACTAAACTAAATTTCTTTTATAAATGTTTGTCATTTTTCACAAAAACGTATACTAATCTGCATGGCGTGATACCATAATTAATATAAACATTTTTTTCTTTTCTATAAAATAATGAAGTGATTCTTAAGGTGAAGTCCTATTTATGTAATCGATAATATAAGACAAATTAAAAAAAAAACTGGATGTTATACACTTATTGCAGCAGAATGAATGAACACATCTTTTTTACAAGTATATAATAAAGCCTCTTATAAGATCTGCATATAATTAGAATTAGTGAAAGTTGAACGAATGCGTACATTTTAAAAAACTAAATACAATGTTAATAAACTAACGTTTCCCGAGTATTACACATAATTAATCATATTAATCACACTCTACTACCCATAATTATTTCTAAAGGTGTGAACACTATATTGATTAATGTGTTAAGCAGGCTTATCATTATCAAAGTAGGTTAGCATTTAATAATTATAATAACTATTCACATTTTGTTACAATTTAATACCTCAATCACAAAAGGTTTGTTATAAATTACGATTAATTTATGAATTAATTTTAATATATATAGTAAAAGTCTTATATATAATCAGAATGCACACAATTTAAAAGTTTTTTTAATACAATCAGTGAATTTTAATTAATTATGTAATTACCATTTGATTTAATAACTGTTCGGACTGACGCAACGGCAACTACACTATCAGATTGACCACATGCGCTAGCAGGGAGGAAGAGTACAGTGTGCCCTATTTTGATGGTTTTGCGGGTATCTCAAGAACGACTTGAGATAAAAATCTGCTGCTTCCGCGTTCCTCTGCTACTTTCTTCTGAAACGAAAGATAGACTAAACAAAATGTCCATAGTACGCTATTAACAAGTAACATAGAAATAAGGTGGGAACTGATAGATATTTTTACGTAAAATCAAGTGGCGCACGTAACCTTTCTATAATGATTGCCGTTTCTTTTAACGGCAATCAAAAATTTTTTAAATAGGACACCCTGTACATTATTTCACGTTAGTACAAATTTAAATGTATTAATAGTTGGCCGGCGCGGAATCTGAAGTAAGAAAATAATTCGGCTGTCAGATTTTAGAAGTTAAGTCAATTTATGTCGGTTACTCTGATTATTTGCTTTGTTTTTCTAATATTTTTAACTTAATTGTTAGAAATTGATTCGTTGTTAATTATGGTAGCAGAAAAATATGACGTGCTTGTTTGTTAGATAAATTGTAATGAAAAGGCATGTGAATCATTAGAAATGTATTTTCACAGTTATCTATTTATCATGTAACTTTGACTAAAAATTTACAAAAAATATATCCCTTAAATATCCGGAGCGACCACACCCAGAATAAATAATATTTTCAAGAAAAATCAAATCTAATTGAACACGGCACTTTTTATAAACCTCGTTCAAAAGTTTACAACAAAGAAAATCGCAAAATTAACGAAATAAATGTATTATCGTCTACAGCAAAAAAATCCAAATACCTTTAGTAGAGAGATAGCCTGCATTATTGGATTGCCTAAAACAAGTTGTTAAGACTATCAATACGCACTAGGCGTCGTGCAGGGCAACCGAGGTAAGCGGGTTGCCAAACCAACTACAGTGAAAATGGGTGGGGTCGATATAAGAAGTTAAATGATTGAAAAGTAGTTTCAAACACCTTACAATTACCATAAATCACCAAATAACAACACTCAATCCAGGAAAAATTGTATCTAGGCGCCACCACAATGTTAAATTTTCCTAAAATAGTCTTAGGCGGGATGTTAAGTTATTCCGACCTGACTGTGGAAAATAGAATTGTAACCTACTCCATAAAATCATACACAACTCAAGTTTAATCACACTTTCACTTTAACAGAGTACGTTAAATTTTGTCTCAGAAGATTTAATGCACTGCGATCCAATTACCCTTAAGAATAAATTTATCACAAAGCTTAATGAAATTTTGAAGTATACGGATCGATGTAACCTTATTGATCACACTCTGTATATTCGAAAAATCAAAGAGAAATAAATCGTTATCTGGATAACCTCTAAGTATCCCTCGTACCCATATAGATTGATATTTATAACCGTTATAAAATTCTGAAATAAATAACTATTACTCAATTTAGAAAAATAATAAGGAGTAGGTTTATTAATTTTTAATCACAACAACATTAATTCGTTTCTGAAAAATTTAAAAAGGTAACAATCAGTGCTTGCTCATAACTCATATATTTTCTATCAAAGCTTACTTGAATACTTTCTCTTTAAAATTGTATTTAAGCATTCACCAATATGAAAGAATTGTAATACTTCAAATCTAAGATTGATGCTTAATAAATATCTTGTTATCAGTGT
Organism: Vesta saturnalis; assembly: GCA_036346205.1. Classification (NCBI taxonomy): domain Eukaryota; kingdom Metazoa; phylum Arthropoda; class Insecta; order Coleoptera; family Lampyridae; genus Vesta; species Vesta saturnalis. Next base: position 16,695,061 of record JARFJB010002231.1, on the reverse strand, counting down.
TCTGTATTTATTAATTGTAAAATAATTCCAAATAATTAAATTTTGTAGTCGATCTATCAAAATAAACAATTTCAATCAATTATTAAACCAAAATACTCAAATATTGATTTTTTTTAAACGGTGTAATTCTTTATGTAATTTTACACAAGGTGGCAATGAAATTGTATCACAATTTAAACAAATAAACAAGAGTAAGTTAATTAATGGATATATATTGACCAACTTGATATTTTCTGTTTACTTTATAACTGATTTAACACTCTTTTAAAATTCTTTAAAGTAAACCTCACTAGTATTTACTTTCAATTCACAATAAATCCTTTTATTTGTAAATGTTTAAACACTTTGTCCCCAATATGAGTTTTTGCAGTCAACTAACGTGTAGTGCTGCACTAATTGTTTACAAATAAAAACCAGCACTGACCGTTTTAGGGGTTCTCAAAAGCCTCGCGTGAGCGCTATTCCCCTTTATTCTATCCCTATAACCGAGCAACACTCCTATTCTTTAGCAGGCTCTCCCTTAAATACCTTTGGACATCCATCTCAGACGTCATCAAATTTTCGCGCTAAAACCACGATCAACCTATTACAAACGAGCGGCCATTGCTCATTTTGCCGAGATAAGACAGAATCAACGCAAAAGATACGAGAAAAGCGTAGCCATCTGGAAATTCTTCACAAACAGACTCGCCACTCTTCGTAAAAACCCTTATTCACATTCAAATTCACTCCCTATACTATCCAGATCTATATTATACTTTTTATGAAAATTTCTCACATGTGCGATTTCTCCTTCCGCACAATTTAACAAATTCTAACACCATGTGCCCTTGAGCGCACCTTCAATCCTTATTATTACGCAATATTACGACATTTATACCAGCAAAAAAACAAGTACACATTCTTTTCTTACACTTTAATACGACATCAACGTATCATACGTTAATTCCTTCAAACGTTTATAATAATTTTAAACCGAATTCTTTAGCAATCAGTAGCAAAAGCCCAGTAGCACTTACCATTACCGTCTCAACAGGTGTGTTACCAGAACATTATTTTCAATCAAATTTAATACTTTCAACTTGAAAATCGTTATACAACATTTGAATACCCTTTTATGTGACACGTTTATTAAAATTTCAGTGGCGGAGCATTTACAATAATTTACATTCTGCATACAGAAAAAACAAATTCTCGTGCAAACTCACTTCATTTACATCCAAAATACGTTTCACACTTTACGAAAGACTGCATATACCCAGTGCGTCAAAATAATCTTACAGTCTTCAAAAAATTCTCGTAAAACACAAATCACCCGTACAAAATTCATATGATCCAAAACTTACGCACAGGCGATACAGAAGGTCATAGACAATTCTGTAACTGGCATTTACAAAATGTGAACAAAGATGTTCATTTTGAAAGACTGGTTGTTTGGTCTAACGAGGTGCACTTTAAAAGCGCTGATATTTATAATCGCCAAATAATAGATTTTGGTCCGAGAATAACCCAAATGCATGGTTTCCACGAAAACGACAAAGTTAGTTTGGTTTTATTGTATCTTGTTTGATATTAGGTAGTAAAATTGTAAATCAAGCTTTTGATGGAATCCCTACTGCCAATATATATATATATATATATATATATATATATATATATATATATATATATATATTACCCGAAATAAAAGGTGATATGCCATTACCACATTTAAATTAATTATATTTACAACAAAATGGTGCTCCTGCCCACAACGCTGAAACTATCTAGTCTAGATAACAACTTTCCAGGCCTCTGGATAGGTAAAAATGGAATGTAACATATCCGCCCAGATATCTTTCTGTGGGAATCTTATAGAACCCAATATCAAACTCTGCCGTTACCAAGGCTGTTATGGAACTAATGTTGAGGCGTGTTATTATTTTAAATGCAACGAGACGGATCAGAACAATGTGTGAAACTTGTTTAAGGCACAATGGCGATCAATTTGAACATTTTCATAAGCTAGTTTTATAATATTTTATTGCTACGTTATGCTATAAATAAGAATTTTTTATTATTTCCACCCCGACAAACCATTAAAAAATTTAAATTTGTAATAACGTAAATTTTGAGCTTAATGTTGAAATAAACTATAGTTTTATATATTTTTGGTAAGCTGAGGACAAATGGAATCAGATTGTGAAAAAATATACAGGCAAGTTTGGGTTATTTTGAACAAACGGCAATAATGATAGAAAATTTTGTTTAGTCCATCTTTCGTTTTATGAAATGGTAGCACCAGAATGAAAAAACCGAAACTTCTTATCTCAATCGGTTCCTGAGATACCCCCAAAAACCATAGAAACCGCGACACACAATATATCCTACTCCCCACTGTCACCTAAGGCAGCATGTCACGCACTCCTAGACAACTGTTTCCTCCAAATCTTACGTAATCAGCGCCGATAACCCCTAAGAGTTCATCACCAATTAAGTGGCAGGGGAACCAGTAGCCTTACGGCCTTCACTTCCCTTCGTCATCTCCTCGTATCGATCAGGTCTCTTGATTACCTATTACGAATCGGGGGCGTGTACTACCCTTCACACATCACTCACTATACGTCAAAAGAGAATGGAGATTAACCTTTAACAGTTTATGCACCATAATCTAGCGCAGGTAAGCCACGGGAGTGCCACATATACAGGACAACAAGCTATTATGTCTAAACCGTACCTACCTACCGTCGGATCCATACCACTCAGTTAAGTCTTTTGCATAGGAGAATTGATGATCATCACTGCTTTCGAGTTTTTCGGCGACTCCCTTTTACAATAGCACCTTGTGGTTAAGCAACCACCTTGTGCTACTAGTGCCAGTAAGATTCACACTACTGCTATGTTCGACGAGTCCGTAAAATTAAGATCGGGTAGTCTATCAAGCGCGGTGAACTCAAACATTTATCCTTTTTTGGAACGCCGAATATCATAATTCACCGACGCTTCATCAGCTACCCTAGAGTAACGTAGAAGACAACCCAACTTTCCCCAACTATCTCTGCAACGTAGAACAAGAAGCGATCTAGGTTCTCATCGCAATACCTCCACTTCATACGGTATTTGAAGGGTTTGCCAGTCAAACAGAGATAGGGTAATAAATTACTTTCGCCGTCGAAAACAAGCTACAACCCGCATACTTATTTCAAAGTCTTTCAAGTTTTCGAGTATTTTATAATCTACTCGATTAATGCTTGTGTGATATTGCTTTGTCCAAGGTGGATTAATGGTTTATTACTTTTTTTTTCTAATAAAATAGGCTTACTAGAAACATATAAATGTAAATCTGATACTTTCGGTTACTTTGTTCGTTTACATTCTTTTTTTTTCTGAAATTCTACTAATACATTTAAAATTAGCTTTCGTTAAATATTCTGTTAGCCACTATTGTAGTCCCCCTTCATTTAAATAGTTTATGTTTATTAAAACTTCATAATATTATAAAGTAACTGCCTCGTAGCGGCTTATATTTTAAAAAGAATGCTAAAACGCAAGAGACCGAGCCATTATAACAAAACCTCTTCACGGATGGGAGTTAAAAAGATCCTACAAGCATGCCATAATTTTTTTTCTTATGTTTAAGTAAAATTGTTTATCTAAAAGTAATTAGTGTATTGTTATAAGACATGACTAATGAAGATGTCTTCTCCAATCTAATTATTAACTCGGATTTCCGATTTCATTTAATTTTTGGAAAATTCTCCTGTCCCGTGCGTTTCTCTTTCTATGCATGGATTACATATTTATAGTACTTATGGATTTTTCTCTGGTAGTCGAATTCTTACTGATAATTGTTACCCAGTAATTGCAGATGCAACTCCAGATGCTGTGAGACTATTACCCTTAGTTAAAGCTGTGACTATTTTATCTGCCTGTCGTCAGGTCACCATATCAGTTTATAACAAGTTAGATCATAACGTGCTCTTGAGTTTACTATCACATTGGTGAAAATTTTTTAAGGTCCATATAACTAAATTGAACGTGTTTCTGTTTGTTGTGTTTTCTGTACATATCTATACTCGTTATTCGTTTAAACTTTACTATAATATTACATATACTTGCGTGTAGTATACATGCAATATAATTCCATTTTAGTATAGCAATTACCGTTGTGCCTTCGTTTATTGTAAAATGCCAATTAGTTTGGCAATCGCTGCCTATGCCTTCTATAGAAGTCAAATTTTGGTGGCCGATGTATTTTGCGGCTAAATTTCATTTCTCTTTTTTGCTGTTGGGTACATCTAAAGGTGGAACTTCTGTGCCACAATTTCTTTTTTGCTTTCTTTAGTTTGGGGTTTAAACCAAGTAACACGGTGCAGTGATAAATAGGCTGAACAGTTACGTTACCAAGAGCTGTTGGGGCATACATTGTTGGTGTTTACGGCGAATGTAACGTAACCGATTATTTTACGTATTCAAATTTAGTACGATGCGTTGCTGTTTTCGCAAATAACAATTTATTTAATTTAGCTTCCTGTTTTTTAAACCTGTTCTAATGAATATGTGTTCCTTACTAATTAGTGTAGTACTGGGGCCAAAACCTGACTCAAATGTTATTACTGGTATAATTTAATTTTGAACAGACAATTTATTGATTTTAAGTGTAATGTTCTGAATGTTGTTGGTTTGTTTTTCTGACATATTTATGTAAATTTTTCAAAAATTTAATTGTTAAAACATAATACAAACTTTCGAATTTATTACAAAATGTTTGATTTAATTCTGAATTGCAAATTTCTTGTAGTTTAATAGTTTACGTTATTATGAGAAATTCCGAACGTATTTTATTATTTCATCTACAACCTAATTAATTAAACAGTATGATTTAATTCATAATTTAAAATCAGTCTTAAATTTAACGCTTGAGTTTAGGGATACTTTAGCAAATTTTAACGTAGCAGTTACGTAACGTTTTAAAATATTGAGATGATAGTAAAGTATTACATCGGTTACAGAAAAATTAATCATTATCTGTGTTTATGAACTAAATAAGTATGTATACGACGTTTATTTATTCACAAAATGAAATAAAACAGGCCATATTCTCGTTTGAACTTATTAGTTCACCCTACTATGACGTGAGTTTGATACACACTGTATGTCGCGGTGATCACGTTTAGACGTTTATAAGGAACGGCCTTAGATACATATCTGAAATTTGAGCCAACAAAGTTTCAGAGATATTGAATCACATTAAAATATTTGCGGCTTTAGCAGACTTCCGGTTATAAAGGAGATTGCTATTAACTATCTTATTTTAAATAAAATGTATTTTTATTACATTTTTTGGTTCTATATAACACTTTAGGCCCACTGTAATTATGGTCTTCATAGAAATTTAAGGAAATTTAGGCGTTTTTGGGATTAATATTTATCATAATTTGTTAACTCTGCAATACGTTATTAGAAAATCTATAATTTGAGCATTAGAGCGAAAAGAATTCCATAATATTTAAAGCACTAGTTTCGTCATGCACTGACACTACTGTTCATTAGGTTTAGGTTACTTTAACGCTTTAACGAGAAACATAAGCAGGCAGTAGATAATTTGACTTGGGATCTACTGGGAGTTTTAAACTGAGTTGGTTCGGTGGAATTTCAATTCTTAGAATATTGGATTTTCTATTGCTTATCAGAAAAGATGGAAAGTGAGTGAAAAGACGCTGTCATCGCGTGTTCTTTTTTATGAAATTGGGATAAAGCAATCATTCACGTAAGGTTTGTAGCTGTATTTATCCTTTTTCTTCAACATTTTGAGAAGGCTGTATTTTCTTTCCATAGTTTAAGTTGCTCTCTAACCGTCGTTACCCGATTTTATATTCCGCGTGCGAAAACCTCAAACTATCTGTATATAAAAACCTGCACCTACTTAATATCTTGTGATAGACTTACTTATTTTATTAGTTTCCTTGCATTATTTGCAGGCTAATATAACTGACACCGAGACTTCACTGATGTTAGTGGACACATCCTCCGCTCCTTATGTTTGCGATAGAGTTTGTTAAGTAACAAGACAATCGTGAGTCGCATTTACCTTACTTATTTGATCTCATCAAACATTTTTACAATTTCAAAATGTTTGGTATACCTTCAATACCGCATACAATTCAAAACAGATGTAATTACTAATGGTTAGGATTTTGGATGAGGTTAGGTTTCCGGTAAAACTTAACTTTTACAGCAGTTATGAAAAGTGGCAACGCTATTATTGTTTAATATATATATATATATATATATATATATATATATATATATATATATATATATATATATATATATGTATTAATTAATACTCTTTATTCTGTTTTCCAAGCTTTCAAAATATCTTTATTTCTTTGTCAGGGAATTCTAAAATACAATGCAATATAAATGATCAGAAAACTAACATGGTCAAAGTTTAACAAAAAAATTTTTTTTTTACTTACTGAATGTGAGAGTTAAGAATTCTCTCTATTAATTACAATATGTTTAAACTGCATTATTGATGGTATAATTAATTTGCGTAAGTTTGAAAAAATTTTTTACTATTCAATATTTGAAGAAATAAAGATATTTCAATATCTTGGAAAACAGAATAAAGAGCATTAATTAATACAATTAAATAGCCGCAACTACAAAATTACATTGATTATTTCAAACGAATACGGCAAAGACAAATTTCTTTATCCATATATATATATATATATATATATATATATATATATATATATATATATATATATATATATCTATTTTACGAGGCCAAGTCAAATATATCCTTAATATCTGTTGTAGAAGAAAAAACTTTAGCAGAAGTTATTCCATTTTTTGTGTGCTTTATTTCATTAAAAAGATATTTGAAATCTACAGGCTACTTTGTAAGATATTGTACAAAAACACGAAAACTAGGAAAAACACAACGGCTTATATTTGAGGAGATATGAAAAAAATTAAAGAGATGAAAGTTGGCGGCAAGGATTATAAGAATAAAAAATGCAGTTGTTTTTGACATACGCTCTTGTACAAAAATGAAAATAACAAATCTCAAGGTAGGCCGTGACACCATTAAATCCGTTGCTTTTTTCTCTTTCCAGCGAAATAATACATACCATGAAAATTTTAACTAATAGTACAAAATTAAAAATTTATTGAAAACCATAATACATATCGTTGATTCGTAAAAATCAAAAAATCAGCTATGCCATGAAAGTAAAAATTCACTTTATAATAATTATAAATCTGTAATTATTATTACAATTTAATACAAACAAATATCTCATAAGTAAAAACACAAAAAAAGAAGATCTATGTATAACAGTAATAATCGTACTGTCATACTGAACAGGAAATGTATGTATTTATTTCGTTAGCTACAGAAAATGCTCAAATTGTGCACCATGCAACAAATCTTAAGGTTGGCCATGACACCATTAAATTTGACTGATTGTCACTGTTGTGTGTTGTCGTTATCAAGCTCTAAGAATAGTTTTATATCACTATAATTATGGTATACACCAATATTGAAAAATTCAATATGATTACCATTTATTGTCAGTGCAATTTTGATGCTGAGATGGCAATCACAGTTTACTGCAAGAGACTTCCGGATGCTACACAGCCAAATCGAACTATGTTCAGGAAATTAGTTAAAAATCTAAAAACACATGGTTCGTTTTCAAAAACAGTAGTAAGGCGAGGGCATATTACGGATAACGTAAGAAAAGTGAATAGAGTATTAAATTATGTTAACCAAAATGAAGAAACGTCTTTGAGACAAATTCAGAGAAACAGTCGTTAAAACAAGACAGCGCAAGGAAAATAATTTAAAAAAACGGATTTCGAAGCAGTTAAGTCGAGGAGAGTAAGATTTTGTAGATGGTTGTTAAATAACAAAGGGCTGACCCACTGATATGTAGCACAATTCTTTGGTCGGACGAATCAAACTTTTCAAATAATGGATTTTTCAATAGAATTATTCATTATAAGTGGACCCAAGAAAATACACATTGGTGCAGAGAGACTGCTTTTCAAGAAAGATTTTCTAATAATGTTTGGGTGGGTCTTTTAGGAACTAAAGTAATTGGACCATATTTTTATAATGGTAAATTAACCACTCATAGATATCTTAATTTCCTGCAAAACGAGTTTCAAAATTTTCTGTATGAATTAACATTGGCAGAAAGATTAAATTGCTCATATTTTCAAGATGATGGGGCTCCACCTCACACTGCTGTAATATGTTCATATTATTTAAATCAAGTTATGCCAGATAGCTGGACCCATCCCATGGCCACCTCGATCACCAGATATTACTCCTTTGGATTATTTTCTCTGGGGTTACATTAAAAACAAGGTATTTAAAACTGCCCCTGAAAATATTGAGGACCTCAAAACCAGAATTATAGATGCATGCATTCTGAGATATACTCCAAAATGTAATGAGTGAGGTGTCCTGTAGAGCACGTTTGTGTATTAGAATGCATGGTGCACCATTTGAGCATTTTCTGTAGCTAACAAAATAAATACATACATTTCCTGTTCAAAATGACAGTATAACTATTACTGTTATACATAGTTCTTCTTTTTTGTATTTTTACTTATGAGATATTTGTTTGTTTGTATTAAATTGTAATAAATAATTACAGATTTATAATTATTATAAAGTGTATTTTTACTTTCATGGCATAGCTGATTTTTGCGAATCAACGATATTTATTATGGTTTTCACTAAATTTTTAATTTTGGTACTATTAGTTATAATTTTCATGACATGTATTATATCGTTGGAAAGAAAAAAAAGCAACGGATTTAATGGTATCACGGCCTACCTTGAGATTTGTTATTTTTATTTTTGTACAAGAGCGTATGTCAAAAACAACTGCATTTTTTTGTATTTTTTGATACACATCATTATTCTTATAATCCTTGCCGTCAACTTTCATCTCTTTAATTTTTTTCATATCTCCTCACATAAAGAAAATATTAGCCGTTGTGTTTTTCCTAGTTTTCACGTTTTTGTACAATATCTCACAGAGTAGGCTGTGGATTTCAAATACCTTTTTAATGAAATAAATCTCACAAAAAATTAAATAACTTTTACTAAAGTTTTTTTTCTTCTACAACAGATATTAAGGGAGATATTTGACTTGGCCCTCGTGAAATACACAGCCTGTATATAATATAATATATATATATATATATATATATATATATATATATATATATATATATATATATATATATATATATATATATATATATATATATATATATATATATATATATATATATATATATATATATATATATATATATATATATATATATATATATATATATATATACATGACCAAACTCGATGGCCAAAACGAAAACAGCTGATTCCTCTGGCCAAAAGGAACAAAAATTGTTAATACAGGTGTGTCTATTGTTGATGATTTCCAAGATGTTAACTTTTTTAATTTTTCTATTTCGTGGACTTATTTTTTAAATCACGCTGTATCTTCCAAACTAGAAGAGTTACAAGAAAACACATTAGGAGAAATTTGTAGAAGATGAAATTTCCTTAAAGAATATTGAATTCATTCGAGACAAACTCATCATTCAACATTATTAATGACATAATGAATTCAGAAATGATTTTTTTTCAAATCCAAAGACAAATTTCCAAGAGGAATATTTTTCCAATAGAGATGGATTTGATACATGGCCGATAAAGGAAAAACTTCCTTTTTTCATAAGCTTCACAACGATATGAAAAAAAACTTATGGTTGACGTACTAATTACTGAATTGTTACAGGAATACACCTCAGGAAAAACTTTTAGAGCATAAAATTACCTCCTTTACTGATATCTTTTCATCACCGTAGCAACGACTTAACATTAGTAAGTTAGTTGTCAAAATTTGTTTGCTATTACAGTTTTGCTGATTTCAATACGAGTTCTTTCTGTTGTAGTGATATTGTAATTTAGTTTTTGAGTCGTTCTTGTTCTTGCTATTATTATTGTTCTTGTTGGTGTTCGTGTTTTCCTTCCTGAGTCATGTTTTCAAATGAAGAATATGCCGATATTGATTATTATTATGGTGTTGCCCAAGGGAATGCAGTGAGTCTGCTAGACTGTATGCAGCTGCTTTCCCAAGGCAACACCATAATACATGAATATCGGCATTTCTGCATTGACTAGAAAGAAACACACTAAATAACAAACAAGAACGACTAAAAAATTATCAACAATAACAATAGAATTTTGACAACTAACTTACTAATGTCAAGTCGTTGCTACGGTGATGAAAAGATATCAGTAAAGGCGACGTATTTCTTGCCGTAAATGTACAGATTGATTGAAAAGTGAGGGACAAGTCGTCAATTCTCATCTACTCTACCATATTTTTGAAGGTAATTTTATGCTCTAAAAGTTTTTCCTGAGGTGTATTCCTGTAACAATTCAGTAATTAGTACGTCAACCATAAGTTTTTTTCATATCGTTGTGAAGCTTATGAAAAAAGGAAGTTTTTCCTTTATCCGCCATGTATCAAACCCATCTCTATTGGAAAAATATTCCTCTTGGAAATTTGTCTTGGGATTTGAAAAAAAATCATTTCTGAATTCATTATGTCATTAAAAATGTTGAATGATGAGTTTGTCTCGAATGTATTCAATATTCTTTAAGTCAATTTCATCTTCTACAAATTTCTCCTAATGTGTTTTCTTGTAACTCTTCTAGTTTGGAAGATACAGCGTGATTTAAAAATAAGTCCCGAAATAGAAAAAATTAAAAAAAGTTAACATCTTGGAAACCATCAACAATAGACACACCCTGTATTAACAATTGTTTGTTCCTTTTGGCCAGAGGAATCAGCTGTTTTCGTTTTGGCCATCGAGTTTGTCACCTGTATATATATATATATATATATATATATATATATATATATATATATATATATATATATATATATATATATATATATATATATATTATATATATATATATATATATATATATATATATGGGCATGTGCTTGTGCGTGTGCGTGTGGGTGTGGGTGGGGGTGTGCGTGAGCATGTGCGTGTGCGTGTGTGTGAGTGCGTGCGTGCGTGTGTTTATTAATATTATCGTTGCCTTTTCGGCATGCAACAATATTTCTTGATGTTCAATGCTTTATCAAATATCAACTCAAGCATTACATAGTGATTTTTTCTACTGACGCATCCTGTATATAACACGATCTGGTACAGTATTAATTTGTCTACCATGCTATAATGTTACTTTACTATTGTTTTTATGACAACATTAGATACATATTGAATTAAAAAGTTAATATTAATATAACACAAGTAGGCCAATAAAATTTTCGTATAGTATTTATAATATATATTACAAACTAGCCGTATCCGTCGCGTGTTGCTGCGATCTTAAAATGGGGGGATATTTAAATGTTGTGATACACATAATTATAAATGAAGAGTAACTGAAGAGTATGTATACCAATTTTCGAATCACTCGACCCATAGAATAAAAAGTTTCATAAAAAAAATAACCCCCCCATTTCACCCTCTTAGGGGTGGAATTTCAAGAAACCTTTTCTTAGTGGATATCTACACTTCACAACGAACATAATCTCCAAATTTCGTGTCTCTAGGATCAGCGGTTATGCTGTTCGTTGATATATCAGTGAGCCATTCAGGACTTTATATACGTGGGATGTCCGGTTACTAAGGTACATTTGTGAATTACAGACAGACTACTTTATTTGTAGAAATCAAATATACAATAAGTAAAAGCGCAAACTTTTAGCTACTTTTCAACGTAACCACCGCCAATGTTAAGGCACTTATCGTAGCGAGGCACACGCTTCTGTATAACCTCAACGTAAAAGGTACAATCCAAATTTATAAAAAAACTGCTTTACTTCGTATTGAAGTTCGTTGTCGTTTTTAAATCTTTTATCCGACCAGTGAGTTTTTAACGACCGAAACAAATGAAAATCAGAAGGATCCAGGTCTGTACTATGGTGCGGATGGACATAACTTCCCAATTGTGTTTCTGAAGCTAGAGCTTCGTCTGAGCTGAGGTGTCCGGTCTTGCATTGTCATGCAACAACCTGATTCCTTTTGTCAACCTTCCTCTTCGTTTCTGTCGAATGGCTTGGTGTAGTTGTCATTGTCTTTTTTGCAGACTGATGAACTTGTTGGTGAACTTACACTGAGGATAACGCGTTATAGTAACGTAGACGGGTTTGCCGCGTAAATATACCTTAGTAACCGGACATCCATCGTATATATTTAAATCAATATTGTGAACATTACAAACTTATAACTTTTACCACTAGTGAGTATTCAGATTTGCTCTGAAAGTAACAAAATGTCTTTGACTTACCTTCATGTTAATTAGGACACAGTCTAATCCTTACAGGCTAGTATGGTCGTCGTACACTACATGACTTTAACAGCGATACATAATAATAATACGGAAACTAGGAAAAAAACTAATGTTCAACTGGGTGAAAGTGTAAAGCAAATGAAGAACAGGTAAATTAAATTAAATGCAATTAACCTCCAAACATTTGGTTTCAAGACAGAATGTGACGCATTCCAAATATGTAACGACTCTAGAAAATTAAGTGCTCCCCGAACTTTGTTCATCAATTTTTCTTTTGCGTTAATTACATGAATCCAACGGTGTGAGGTCCGGTAATTTAGCGGGTCAGTAAGAGGGACCGTTATTATCCATCCATCTATGTTCAACAATTTTTATTAGATTGCGCCACACCTATAATCTATTATGTCATGGTACCCTATCCATTTGGTAATGCGCATTGATAAGTGAGGAATGAGAGGATAATGAATTAGTGTGTGTGGAACAGACAATCGTCTATCCGTATGAAAGATGTACACTTCGTTGTTTTGGTCACGTTGAAAGAACGGATAAGGAACGATTGACGAAGCTATATGCAGATATATGTAAGAAAAGTTAGGAATAAGACAAAGTGACAGACTTCGAAAGTGGTGGTTGAATGCAGTAGAAATCGTGATAGGCTGATGAACGATAACGGAGTTTTAGGAATAAAAGGGCTTTTCTGAATTAATGCGAGAAGGTTGTGGATGGGAAAGAGGTATGCAAAGCAGGTCGATATGGAGAAAAATTTTTCGCGGTACGTAAACGTAAGAGGCAAGTTACAGCTTCGGCCGAACCCGTAAGGGTATGGCGTCATGGGTATATTGTTGTTGTATGATTGCCTTTATTTTTGTGCTTAAGTTGTTAAACTGGTTAGAGGCAATGAAAATGGACTTTCACATAGAACCTAAGGTTTTGTTACGTGTGACAATGTCGTAATTTCCTAATATCAGCATATCTAAATTTTCCACAGCTTAAGTGAATTTTAATTCGGTGTAAACAACGTTGAAGGGGAAAGTTGCCTATATTAAACCACTTTGGCAAAAATCATTATAATCTGAAAAAATAAGCAAATGTTTTATATTAAAATTCTGATACAAACTTAGTACCATATTAAGATTCTGTGAGTAGGCAATAAAATGTCCGACAAAAAGCGTTTTAGTGCATAATTAATGTTTAAATATTTAACTGTAAAAGTTCAATTTAGGTTATCGATCTCTTTAATTGAACCATCTGGTTCCTAAATTGAACTTATTATTAAAAGACACTCTTACCGTACAAAAACTGTTTTATTTTGTCTCTTAAACGATATGGGTAACAGAAACAGATTATTAAGAGCGAAGCTTAAGAAAAATTTTACGCAAGATAAGGGCAAATTTTTACGTTTAAAGCTAACGAAGGGAACCGTAATTCTGAGGTAGAAGAATGAATGCCTCAACTCAATTTAGAAAATTTGTGAGCAGAAATCACAAATAAAATCCTCGTCGTCTTCTTCAATTCACGCACACAGCTCGTGTACCCATTTTATACACCTTTGGTTCCGAACCCAACCTCCGTTTGGTTTGGAGTGCAGTACACACACAGCTCTTCATTGCGTTTCTCATCGTTTGAATCGGTCGATTCGGGTGTCTGGTCGCTGACATGCGTTGTTGTTTTATGGTTCTTATTTCTGGTTTCTGAAACACTTACTTTTTCCAGGGCTAATTTATCTCGTTTCGGCATCTTTGGTTTACGTTTACTTCATCTTTTTTTCGTGAAGGTCTTTTTTCTGTAAGGTGTACTAGTAAGCTCTACTCCAACAGCAGTTCTTGTATTCTTCCGTTTTTGAACAACCTTGGTTGTTCCAGTGACAGGTGCCAATTTCTCCCAGTACCCTGTTGGAACGGCTAGCAACTCCTGGCTTACATGGAAAGGTGGTATCTGGTTGAGAGGTGCAGCTTGAACTAGGTTAATGTGGCGAAGCAGAACCTACAGCACGTTCTACGTTACTGGGTTCTGGCAGACCAAACACCATCTTCGTGACTTTCATCTGGCGGTTTTACAACAGTAGAAGGAGCAAATAGATGCTCATCAACTCTATTTCGATTAGGGAGCCATATTTCCGCTCTCCTAAAAGCATTTTCGTTTAAGTGTACAGTATTGGCCTTCCCATAAATTCTACTTAACAACTCAGCAACATTATAGACTGTTATCGGCTGTCCTACGTGAGCCCGCAACCATGAATCTTGTTCCTGAACATAATAATTTTGCATAGGCTTAAAAATCCCACGTCGAGTGGTTGTAACTGGTGCGTCGTAATTGTAAAAGATGGATCATGTGTTGACGAGCGAACTCCAAAGCCTCCAGATTCTTGTTATGCCTTCAATGTCCATCTAGTAACATAATCACCGGCTAGTGTTGACTTGATTTAACCACTTCACGAAAATGTTTAAGCCATTTGACAAACAGATCGCTATTGATATAGCCAGTATCTGAAATTTCAGTAAGACTTCCCGTTGGAGCACCTCGTGCAAGTTCTGGTGCATAACGTTTTCTATTAAATATGAGCATGGGTGGAATGTAAAGTCCTACTGCGTTGCAACAACAAACCATAGTGGCCTCTTTCTCCACTGGCGATTCCACTAACTTGCCGTTTTCCTTTTCCGCGATACAACCTTTTGCATTTTCTTTTAGACGGTTGTGTAACCGAATTTATCAACATTGAATATTGTATTCGCCGTAATTTGATATATGTAAACAAGGGTTTCTAGAATATAAAAAAACTGCATAACATTCGGTTTCTCAAAACCTCGAGCTCTGGTAAGTCATGTGGACTCTGGTTGGCGAATTGATAGTTCTGGGTGTCTACGCATGAATCCATAGAACCATTTTTTTCGGCGAGTTTTTTTTCTCGGTTGAACTAATGGGACAATTTGTGCTTATCAGCCAGCTGAAAAGGTAGTCGCCGCATATCTGTTATGGTAAATCAATAATACATTTCTTCAAATTGAACAATATATTCTACTAGAGTTTTTTTAGTTTCGGATGAACAAACACACTTGGTTCCTTTTTACATTGTCGTTGGCTTGTTTGTTAGTGCCTCTCACATGCATGAGAAGGGATTTATTGATATTGTACCTTGGAGCATATTCGCTTAAACCTACTTCGTCTTATTTGTATGCTTTGATAGCCAAAGTCATGTCCGCTTCTGTCCAAATTCCATACTTGTCCCGCTTGGACATCTCCTGAAATATGTGTCATAAATTGAACCGGCTCAATATAGGAAACCAGAATCGGTTCAATATAGGCAACAGCGTATCGTTTTATTTTTCTAACCACACTTTTCTAAGGAACAATAGTTCTAGATCGAAATTATGGGAAAGTCTTTCTAAGAATATAGTATGAATGTCTACAAAAGGTGAAACACTTAACTGCTATCTGCTTGGAGAATATTGACTGAGTAAGATGGTGAAAAAGTTACATCAGAAGCACTACAAAAACAATGTCAGGTACACAGCTCACTATATACTAGGCCGACCTAGGCCCCGGCCTAGGGCCACAAGCAAAAGGGGGCCGCAGCATTTTGTAAAAAAAAACATTTTTTAGTAAAAAAATTGAATTTTTATTTTCTAAAATTAATAATTACCACAACTGTAAATCGAATACATTACTTATATAAACAATACAATCTAATTAAAATAACCAACGTACATATCAAAAATAAATATTAACGCTTGCCAGGGTATAGGAGGCTACACTACAGAGTGCAGGTGGATTGTGGAAAGTTCTAGGAATGTGATGTAACGATGTAACCCGAACTGGCATACAGCACGCGGCACGGGCCCCGTGTGTTGAGTCACTTCCTTCCCCATCAAGGCGCCGGGATGACGGATGCGGTCCCCCTCCCCGCACCCCCCCTCCATGGCTCCATGCCCCCATCGTCTCCACTCTGTCAGTGTCAGTATAGTATAGTTTTGCAAGTGGCCAGTGCACTACTTCTTGCTAGTAATTTTTTCTCGTGTTTTATACGATTTCTGAATGATAACAGTTTTGTTTACAGATTGTGATTAATATTGTGGACTCAGTGAACTCATATTTTACAGGTAACACTTTTTGCTCCGACAATGAACGATAAAAATAAAAATATTCATACCGCTAGTGGAGCATATAAACGCAAATTAAAAAAACTTAAAGAAGAAAAAAGTTTAAAATTGTTAAAAATTAATTCTAAAATTGAAAGTTTTTTTAAAAATACGTCAGGAGATAGCAGTCAGAATAGTTGTTACTGATGTTCAAATTCCCAGTACTTCTGCTGCTGTAGAAGAAACCACAGATGTTTCGAATGATCTAACTACTTCTAGAAATGTTTCCAGTCCTCAATCAGCCATGCCTCAATCCACCTTAAATGTTCTAGATCCTAGTTCATGGGGCAATTTATCAGTTGATTCGACAGATTTTGTCATAAGAAATCTTCCCAAACACTTACTAGCGATTAAATATTGTGATTTTTCAAAATCCAAACGTCACTATCCTGATAAAGTAAGAACAGTAAAAGATCATATGTTTTTTAGTCGTTTACCAAACGGCGAGATGAAGAAAAGAGAGTAGCTTATGCATTCAAATACTACCGGCTGCCTGTATTGTGTTCCATGCAAATTATTACACTCTCATAACGATAGTCCTTCTTTTTGCACGGGATTCAATGACTGGAAAAATTCTAACCGACTTAAAGAACACGAACAGAGTGCGGAACACAGGTTAAATACAAAAACCTTCGTCTTACGAGGCAATGTTTTAGGAAAAATTGATTCTGCATTACACGAAAACTACCTTAAGGGAGTTAATATTGGCATCGAGTGCTAAAACGTGTAGTAGATGTTGTCAAGTTTTCGGCACCCGTGGCCTGGCTTTTCGAGGGAGCCAAGAAATATTCGTTTCAGGAAACGGTAATTTCATGGGGGCATTAGAGCTTGTTGCAGAATACGATGATTTTTTAAAAGCCCATATTGAAAGTAAAGGAAATCCAGGATCCGGGAATGTAAGCTACCTGTCTAAAACTATTTGTAACGAGTTTATAGAGTTAATGTACAAAAAAGTAGTTTCTGTTATTGTGGATGAATTAAAGAAAAGTAAGTACTATTCTCTCAGTGTTGATTCTACACCAGACATCACTCATTCAGACCAGTTGACAGTGATCCTACGGTATGTTTTAAGTGATGGTATGCCTGTAGAAAGATTTATAGCTTTCATCCAATTTCACGATCACATTGGAGCACACATGGCGGAAATTATTTTAAATACCCTGTCAGAGTTAGATATTCCAATGTGCGATATGAGAGGCCAGTCATATGATAATGTCAGGCATATATATAGGTTTACAAGCGCTAATAAAAGAAAATAACAATTTAGCTGAGTACGTTCCATGCTCCGCTCATTCATTGAATCTATTAGGCACACATGCGGCTGATTGTTGTTTTGCAGTAACAAAACCATTCATGTTTATTCAAGAATTTTACGTTTTCATGAGTGCATCTACTTCAAGATGGGCCGTGTAAGAAAACATTGTCAAAAATTGCAATAGCGAAAAGAAACTCCTTCCAAAAAGAGTGAACGTTACAAGATGGACTGCAAAATGGAATGCTGTAAAAGCTCTTTTACTCAACTATTGGAACTACTACGATGCAGTAAAAAAAAATCAGACGATACAGGGGAAACAAATGTGAGCCGAGCTGAAGCTAATGGAATCAGTGAACAATTTTTTAAGTTAGAGAATGCTATTTTACTAAACATGTGGTACGATATTTTACAACGCTTTGACAAGAGTAGCAAAACATTGCAAAACACTGCTACAGACTTGAATGTGACTTGACATATCAAATCTCTAAAGGAGTACGTATTGAGCCTGAGAGACAACTTTGATTCCTACGAAAAAGAGGAAAAAGTTTCTTATTGAAATTTTTTGTAACTGTTATATGGGTTTCCCTATTTACAGTTTTGCGCTTTTAACGCGACTTTCAAATTGTTTACCATTCAATCTTTGAAACTGTTTTTCAACTTGAAAGTCATTTTTTAGCACTATGATTCGAATTGATTTTTGGAGTCACACTTTACCGTAAGCCACTGAGAAATCAAATATATTATTTTAGACTTATATATATATTAAACTTTCGTTTGCATAGTTATTGACTTTGCCGAATATTGCATGTTTAAGCTTTCGGTCTTTTTCCCAGATATGCGGTGATCCGGTGCCTTGCGAATTTGTTCTTAAGCTCCGAGTTCTCACTTTTGAGTGTCTGCTTCTTCTTAAATGTATCCTTTGTCCATTGCTGACAGAGTGGTTGGTTCTCCTATGTTCTTGTTTATGAAGTTTAAGCTATTCTGAAAAGTTGTAAATTCTACCGAGTTACAATTCATTGAAAGTGTTTTGAACTGTGGTTTATAGTTAATTTTGTCGGCCTATTTCAATTTTGTTGCTTTTTAAGCACTTCGGAACGGATTTTCCTCATCAGGCTCCTGAAGGACGTTTCGCATTGAGTCGGATTTCCAACACTGATACTTCAGATTCGAACTTGTATTTGAGTTGGAGTTGCAATTTACCGCTGAGCCACTAGTAATCCAAAAATTATTTAGAACATAATATTAAACTTTTCGTGTTAGCAGTAATGTGCCCGGAACCATTGCCGATGTGTGCAAGTTTGTCTTTTGTCCAGATATGTTTGATTGTGTCCGATTTGTATGCCAGTTCTCACTTTTGAGTGGTCTGTTTCACTATATTCTGTTTCAATAGGCAATGAGGTTATTTCTCTGTTATTTATAGAATGAAGTTATTTAAAATTTTAATAATTGTACCGAGTTACTAATTTTATTAAAATTTTTTGTTAATTTTTAAGTAAATTGGGTTAGTCCTATTTCAATTTTGTTCGCTTTAAGGACTTTGGAAGCGGACTCTGTTGTCTCAGGCTGTTGCAAGGACGTTTTCCCTGAGCATTCTGCAAACCCAGATTCGAACTTGGTATTTGAGTTGTGAATTACACTTTACCGCTAGCCACTGTAATTTAATTATTAGAACATATATATTAAATTTTCGTTTCAGTAGTTTATGCTCTCTAACATTGCCATGTGTTCCCTTCTTGGTCTTTGCCAATAGTGTATTCCTTTCTTGGAAATTTGTCTTATGTCCGATTCTCACTTTTAGTGGTCTGTGCCCTACATTATCCTCTGTTCCACTTCATGAGGCAGAGTGGGTTGGTCTCATTAACTTTGTTTAAATGTTTAACATTCTGAAAATGTATAATTGGGCGACCAGTTACTAATTCTTTATTGAAAGTGGACGTGGTTATATATAAGGTTAGTCGGCATTCAATTTTGCTTTAAGGACTTTCGGAACGGATCTGCCGTATAGGCGCCTGCGAAATGTTTTCCGCACTTGATCGGATCCAAATTAATATTCAGAATTCAAATTATTTGATTGTTCTACATTAGTGAGCCACTTAATCCAAAAATTATTTAGACATTTAATAAACTTTCGTGGTTCGCAGGAAGTTTGCGATGCTGCGCCGTAACAGGATGTGTTGGCTAAGCCTCGTCTTTTGCCAAGAATTTCGTGATTTGTGTTTCAATTTGTTCGCCTCCTGAATTCTCACTTTTAGTGGCTCTCTATATGAATCCTTGGGGCACTTGCATGAAGGCAGAGTGAGGTAGGCCCTCAGTGTTAGCTTGTTTATAGAGTTTTAAGCTATTCTGGGAAAAGTGTTTAATTCGGGCCGTACCAGTTAAACTTTATGAAAGGTTTTGTAACTGTGGTTTATATGTTAATTGGTTAGCGCCATTTCCACAGTTTGTCGTTAAGCGACGTTTCGAACGGATCTGCTTCCGTCATCAGGCTGTCCTGCAAGGACTGTTTCCAGAGTCGTTTTCCAAACGATCCAAAACTTGTACCTTGAAGTGAGTCTGACACCTTTACCCAGCCACTTTCAATATATTATTTAGAACTATATATATTAAACTTTTTCGTGGTTAGCAGTATTTATTGATGGCGCCTAACCATTGCGCCATGTGTTGCAAAGCCCTTCTCTTGTCCAGATAGCTGATTCCGGTTCTTGCAATTTGTTCTATTCCGAATTCACTTTGTGGCGCTTACTAGACTTGGCGCACCTTGCGAGCAATAGGTTAGGTGGTCTCGGTTACTTGGTTTATAAGATGTTTTAACTATTCTGAAAATTTTATAATAGGGCGATGAGTTACAACTTTAGAAAGGTTGAATTGGTTTATATATAATGGGTTAGTCGGATTCCACAGTTTTGTTCCTTTTCGCGACGTTTCGGAAGCGGACCTGCTTCCGTCTAGGCGCCTCAAAACTGTTTTCCAGGTGATTTCTACAAACTTGACTTACTCTCAGTTCAAAATTACCTTTGAGTTGTAGTTACACCTCCGTGAGCCACGATAACAATAATATTTAGAACTTATAAAAACTGGTACCTAGTTTGGCAGCTGCGCCGTAACCTATTGCGCCGAGTGTTGCAGCCGCCTTTTGTAGAATGCGATCCCCTTGCGAATTTTCTTAGCTCCAAGTTCCACTGAGGCTGCCTCTCTACATATCCCTGGCCGCAGAGCAAGATGGTTAGTGTTCTCCTCTAGTGTTAGCGTTTAAATTTTTAAGCACGAAAAGTTTTATAATTGGGTAGAGTTTACTAATTTATTGAAAGTGTTTGTAATGTGTTTAATAAAGTTAATTGGGTTAGTCGGTATTCAAGTTTTTGGTTAACCGACGTTCGGAAAAGCTTCCGTCATCAGCCGCGAAGCTGTTTTACGAGTCGATTTTCTCAAGACCTCCAGGATCGAACTTGGATTTGAGGTGATCTGACACCTTACCTGAGCCACTGAATCAATATATTATTTAGAACTTAATATATATAAACTTTGTTTGCAGTAGTTTTGCCATGCTGCGCTAACCTCCGATGTGGCGCCTAACTCTTCCGTCTTTTGTCCCAGAATGTTCTGATTCTTGGCAATTTGTTTATGTGAGCTCAGAGTGCTGCTGTCTTACAGGTATCCTCTGTCCTTGCTGAGGCAGATGAAGGTTAGGTTCTCCTCTAGTGGAGCTGTTATAATTTTAGCTATCTAAAATTTAAGTTATAATTCTTATAAAGTGGTAACTGTGGTTATAAAGGTTAACCCTATTTCAAAGTTTTTCCAACGACGTTTCGAAGGGATCTGCTTCAAATCAGGCTGTCTAAGACTGTTTTCCGCACTTGACGGATTTTCTCCCTTGAAACTCCAGATTCGAATGGTAACCTTTGAAAGTTTAGTCCTGACAACCTTAGCCATGGTAACCAAATTTAAACTTATATAATATTAAACTTTTCTGGTACGGCAATTTATCCAGCTTTAATTCGCAGATTTGGCCCTAAGCTCTTCCCTTTGCCAGATAAATTCTGATTCCTTGTCCTTGCGAAAGTTCTATGCCTGAGCTAAAGTGGTCGCTGCTCCATATGTTGTTTCCTGAGCAAGTGGTTACAAAAGGCAGACTCAAATAAAGGTTACAGATTCAAATAAACTAGGTGTCACTGAAAAAGTGATCCATTGAAATTTAAACAAACTTGGAAACCTAAAGAAGTCCTTCCTAAAGATTAATGCAAAAATTTAACCGACAAAACATTAACAGAGTGCGAACAAAGGTTAAAACAACAAAACTTAACGTAACTCTACGGGAATTTATAGAAAAATTGGGTTCAATCAACTTTCGATAAAAAAGCTACCTTAGAGGAATTAATACTCTGGCCTCATGCAAGTGCAAGAGGATACATAGTGAGCAGGCAGACCACTAAAATGGAACTCAGGGAGCCAAAGAAAAAATTGCAGGACCCAGGAACACCGACATATCTGGGACAAAGGCGAAGAGCTTGGCGAAACATCGCCAATTATTAAACCACATTCGAATAAAATGGTAACCAGGAAAGTTTAATTAATATAGTTCTAAAAAATATTTGGAACTCAGTGGTAGGGTAAATGTAACTCACAACTCAAAGGTCAGTTCGAATCTGAGAGAGTCAATTGAGAAAAAATCGACTCAAGTGCGGAAAAAATCCTTCAGGACCAGTGATGACAAGCAGATCCTCGAAAGTGGTTAAAGGAACAAACTTGGAATAGGCCGCTAACCAATTAACTATAACCAAGTTTCAAAAATTTCAATAAGAATTAGTAACTCGGCGGCCCGAATTATAACAACTTTCAGAAAGTTAAAATCTATAACAAGCTAACGAAGAACCCCAATCACTCTGATGCAATGCAGAGGATAATAGTAAAAGCGAACTAAAAGTGAGAATAGGACATAAACAAAATTTGCAAGGACACCAGAACCCGACTATTCAAGAAAGATTAGGCAACACATCGGCGAATGTTACGGCAGATGCAAAAAACTATTAAACAAAGTTTAATATAAAAATTCTAATATTTATATGGATTACTCAGTGGGCCAGCGTAAAGGTGTCAGACTAAACTTCAAAGGACCAAGGAATCGAGAGTAATCTTGGAAAATGACTCAAAGTGCGGAAAAACAGTCCTTTCGCAGCAGCCTATGCGGAACAATCGTTCCGAAAGTCGCGTTAAAAGCGAAAAAATGTGAAATGGCCGACTAAAATTAACATAAAAAAGTTCAAATAACTATTTTAATAAAAATGTAACGGATTTCAACCTTCAAGATAGCAAAACATTAAAACAACAAACTTGAAAGGAGAAACATATACATTAAACCTTTATGAATTAGAAGAGGCCGATATCATTTAGATGAAACAACTTAAAATTCCTAGAAAAGAGGAAAAGATTCGCAAAAAGTGAAACCATACTTGGGACAATAGAGAAGACTTGGCCAAAAGGCAAAGGTTACCCGATCGAATAAAACAGGATAAACCCCAAAAAGTTTAATTAAAATTTAAATAATTATATTGGAATTACCAGGGCTGCGTAATTCAGACTAAATAAAGGTACCAAGTATCTGAGGTTCAGTGCTTGAATCGAAATCGGAAACAGCCTTAGGACAGCCTGATGAGAAGCAGAGCGCCGAAACTTCGCGTAAAAAGCGAACAAAACTTTGGAAAAGGGATAACCAATTACAAAGAGTTTCTTTGAACCTATAATTTTAAAAAGAAAGAAACCTTCAAGTAAAAGAAACCTACTTGCAGAAGCGAAATACATTTGGGTAATCTGAAACTATTCAATTGTAAACAGGTCAATTATTTCAATAATGGAAGGCTTTATTTAACTTCGCAATTTCCAATGAAAAATCGGAAAAGTTTAATTTTATAAAAGATCAAAAATAATGATTACTTTGGAGAAAATTTTAATTCAAGGCTTTGTTGAAGTTAATTTTCAAAAAGCCTTAGGAAACAGTTGCAAGCCTTGAGGAAAACTTTAAAAAGTATTGTAATTTGTTAAACAGTTCAAAAATTTAATAAAGAATTGTATATGCAATGTTAATCAACTTTAGATCCAACTTTATAAAATATTAAGAACATAACTTTGACCTTTATTGCAGTTTGAAAAACATTTAAGTGAGATTGACAAAACTAAAAGTTTATTAGTGAGGGTCTTAAAATTTTAGGCCAGGATTGGACATTATACTAATTTTCGAATTAGGGAACATGTAATTTTCTATAAGAATATGGTAACTCGAAGTTTATTTAGTTATTCTAATATTTTTATTTATCTGCGTAAATTCAAAACAAAGTTATTTATTTAATAAGTTTTCAACTGAAATACTTTTTCGATAAACTTTTCCCCGAGACAAAGGTTTAAATTTTAAAATTAACTGCAGTCTAACTTTTAATTAATAATTTCAAACATATGAAATTGTGTAAGCTTTTGGGTTTAGGCCAAATTTGAAACCAAGAATTATTTAATTAGTAAACAACTTCAACCTAGTTATGTAAAATAAAACTTAGTTGCTTTCATTCACTTATGTTATGCTTTATATTGAGGTACCAATTTAAAAGTAAAATTAAAACAAACGTTATGTAAAACCAAATATGAAATGGCTTTAGGTTAACCAACACTCCACTTATTTAACGTGGATTGAAATAAGGTACATTTCAATTTTCCACCTAAAGGTGGCCAGGGGGGGTCGCTCAGTTAATTCCTAAGGCCCCAAGTACCCTTCCGGCTTGAAATGCGCCAGATGAATTCTTCGAGAACAGCCGACCGAGTAGTTAGTTTCACTGAAATGTGCGAAGCCAATTTGCAAAATAGGGATAACAATATAAACCAAATTACTACATTTATTATAAATAAATTACCCCAAAAAAATTTTCATTTTTTACATAGTTCCTTCAAAGAAATACATTTTCTCCATCATGGAAGTTTCTGACCCATCGAGAAAAAGAGGTGCTGCCTCAAAAATGTAAGTACATTCGACTGCATTGTCTCTTCAAAATTTTCGCCTCCTAATCCCTTCGTGGACCAAAAAGGAAGTACTTGGGAACAATCTGGACTGTTAAGGGAGGATGCCAGAGGTAGCCCATTGCAATTTATCAGTTTATCACATTAGACTGCGTGGGCCCGTGCGTTACGTGCAGAAAAGGACATAGCGAATCGGTTGCTTGGTCCGTTTGTTCGGAAAACTTTTTGCGTCACCAGCAGTTGGCAGTAGTAAGCAGCTTCGCCGTCCCGTTATGTAAAGCAATCAGTACAATACCTTTAATCCCCAAAACACAGTAGCAAAAAACTTTCCAGGCTACAGATTTGACCTTGATCGGCGTCCTTCCAACTTTTCATTTACTTGCTCTTGTCCTGGGGTAAATGACCCATGTTTCATGCAATGCAGGATACGATAAAAGCACCCCTTCTTCTTCAAAGCGATTCAAAATTGTTGACAGATGTCTTCCGAACATTCCTTTGTGCCGCGGTTAGTAGACGTGGAACCCACTTGCCGAAATTTTGCGTGCCAAGGTTGTCCATAATGGTAGAAAATTCAAACTTATATAATTCTAAAAATTTAGAACCAATGCGGCGAAATCGCCTTCCAACAAAGTCACGAATCCTGAATATTGTCTTCATTGACACTGTGCCGGACGCCGTTTATGACTTTCATTTTCGACTCTATCAGACCTCCGAAATTTTTTAAAGCCCAATCAAAACTTGGGTCTTAACTCAATTATCATTAAATGTTCAAAGCCTTCAAAAAATTTCACTCGGTTTTACACCTTTTCAGAAACGAATAATTATCTTCCAACAACACTGGAACTTCTTGTTCAGTCATGGCCTATGAAGTGGCGGGTTGTGAGAGAGCGCCTTGGCAGGATACCCTTTCACCCCACCAACATTCCCTGCCACGCGGCCTTCCAAACCGCCACGCCGCGCAGAAAAAATTCCGGTTTATATTTAATATCTATATTAATTTATGTGCCGGTTTAAAGGGGAGTTTTCTTACAAGTTGACAGAGTTGGTGTTTTGAAAATGATTCTTGCGAACCGAGAAACCCTGTTAGGAGATCCTCATCGTTACGTTGGAATTTGATCCAATTAAAAAATTTTTCTAAATGAAAATAAAATAGAGAAGAAAATTTTCGAGGGGATAAAAAATAACCACTTGCAACGAAAGATAAGGTAATTCATTTTTTGTTATGACAAACTATTGGTAAACCTGATTCACTTGAAATTTTTTTTAAAAATACGTAACCATGAAGAATTCAGAAAGCTTTGCTAGCGCCACGACATGAATTTTATTTGAAAATTTATCAAAGCTTGTTAAAAGGTAATTAATAAGAAGAGAACAATACAGTACTACCGACGTTACTGCATAAAATCGTCAGAATGACCAATTTTCGGGAGTATCGTGTTGGCGTCACAAGCTTTACGAAAAATACTACAGAATAATTGCTAAAACTGATTGATGAATTCGAGTAAAACAAACTAGAACTGTCGAAGTTCATAATGTGAAATAATGCTTGAACAAAACCAGTAAATGAAATTAACGCAATTACTGAAGTAAGCTTTCGTAACAATTTATTCCAAATTGCTGCCAAGCCTTATTAAATGCATGAAGAGGCATAACGTTATATTACTTTCATTTTCATTTTTTTTTGCAAATATGCTAGAAACAGACTCAGAGAAATTCATCACCTGTTTATATTAAACAAATCAATCTTTTAGTTAATATACCTTCCTTTATTTACTACAATTTCATTGTGAAATTAATGTAATAATAAAGAACCTGCTAATGAAATAGTATATTTAGACACAAACGATATTTTATTTTCTTTTTCAGCTTCTACGTAATTTCATTACTAAGCAATCTTCTACGGAATTCTGTTCTGTTATAGAAACCATAATTTTAGAAACATATTGCATAATTGAGAAGGGAATTCAGAATTTACTTTGCTAATAAACGATATATCTTCGATTCAGTGCAGTAGTTGAAATATTTCACTAAAAAAGACATACACAGTAGTTTAATTCCAGAGAGAAAAGCGAAAATCATATTGTCCATTATTTTATGATTTTATACACGAAACAACGTTTATTATAATTTTCGTATAATCGATAATGCTATTAAAACATTATTCGACAATTAGAATACATTACATTGTACTTTAATAGCAGGAATTAATATTCATTATCGACCAATAATAAATTATTCTGTTTTGCTGCTATTTGGGGACTTGAACAGCAGTTCTGAAATGTAAATGAGATGAATTGTAAAATCTTTTTCAGGATATGTAGGGAGAAATAAGTAGCGCTGAAAAGGTCAGTGAAGTAGAAATAATATGAACCAATATAACCTTGTCGTTGTAGAGAATGGATAAGAATAAAGTTAAATGGAGCAGGAGAGTTTGCATTTTGCCGACAAATACCGTCTATTATGGAATTATTACAGTTTCTGTTGAATTTTGAGAACCCTTTTGTAAAAGAGAATTTTACCTCAAACAATTAAAAATGGAAATCGATCATTTTAATTATAGGTTCTTGCGATCGGTTTCAATGTCTTGCTTAAATTTATTTGTAATTTTCTTTAAAATTTTTAATTACGTTTATTAGACCTTTATATTTTAAAATTTTAATATTTACATTTATTTTATTATATACTGTCATCAAGCACTATAAAATTGTAGAATTACCGATCATAAAACATGAAAAGACTAATATAGACTAACCTTGAACATTTAAGCCCGTTTTCTTGTTTTAT
The DNA here is from genome assembly GCA_036346205.1 of Vesta saturnalis. Lineage (NCBI taxonomy): Eukaryota > Metazoa > Arthropoda > Insecta > Coleoptera > Lampyridae > Vesta > Vesta saturnalis. Next base: position 16,667,493 of record JARFJB010002231.1, on the reverse strand, counting down.
AAGCCTAAAAACTGTAATTAAGAGCTTTTTTCAAATAAAAATTGAATTATTAAACATTCTCATAAAATTAGAAAGCTTTTGTGCCCTACCGTACTACTATGTCTGACTCTAAATTGTTTCTTAAAAGATGTCTTTCCCGACCCTTGAAAGAAAAACCATAATATCTCCAATATCAAAACCAAAGAGTTAACAAGACTTGAGATAAACTAACGTATTCCCCGTTTGTTCGAAAATGTATGGATCTTTCGTGTAACGCACTTTCATGCAAAGTTATTCAACCAATAGGGTTCAAAGTTGTTACCGACCACATACTCATTAGAGCATCCAGCCCGTAAAGGCAATTGCGCGCACGGAATCGCTCAGTGGTGTGGGCGGAGCTCTTACTTAATGTTGTAAAAGGGCACTCGTCACACCTACAAAACGTCAAAATCGGGAGAAAGTGTCAAAAAGGCGCCACCTGTTAATACATTTATTGCGGGAAAACGTCATGAACTAGATCTTATATTGGCCTAATAGGAAACCAAAACGTTCACACAAAAATAAACTACTCTACTACTAAAATTCTACTCCAAAAATATTTACGCTAAGTCCACCTCAACTTCAATCAAATCGTAAGCATCATATAAAAGCCGCAAAACGCGATAATGAAACCCAAAACTCATTAAACATTTCGATAAAATTTAGTGCTAAAGTCATTGGCTCAAATACCCTAAAAGAACTGATCAAAACGGTAATTAATTGTACAATTTAAAACAAAAAAATTCATCCCAAAAAAGCTAAACAACTAATTCAAATATCTATAAAACCCTAAAATTTATCAATCGTCGATATCGGGATGTAATATCTAAATTCGAGAAAATATACAGCTCATTTTCAAACAAATAACAAACTGCTTACCTTTTGGCAAATCAGACCAATCAATGAGATCTACAATCGGTAGCTCCAGTCCTACAAAATTACTTAAAAAAAGCATTGCGAGTATTCTCAACACTCTCAACGACCGATTTACTTCATAATTTGCGTTACGTTATATTACTCAATAAATCTGAATTTCAATATAATCTTACTTACTATTGAATAATAGTAAAAAAACACCTTCATCGAAATGTTAACAGGGTTGCTACACAAATCGAAACATTCAAATAAAATCGTCTACTTTACCCCAAAAGGCTGTGAAACTAGCTAGTGTTAGTATTGGCCTCTTTACTAAAATCACTGTAAGTTTAAATCACACAAAATGACAAAAGAATATAACAAATAAGTTGCGTTTCCTCTGTGACTCATGGCCACATATAATTTCGATACAAATTCGTCAGTATAATAAGTAACATAAATTTTGAAGCATAATACAAATAAATACGCTTACATTGAACTTTAAACCATACAAACAAATCAAACGTGAATTGCAAAACGCAGCGTATTCAAACGTTAGTATATACAACAAAAAAAATACAATACGCACAAGAATTTATTAAAATTTTGTCAACCACTGCAAAACAAAATGCACAAAAAAGTTTACCTTATATTCGGAACGGACCCTTTGCTATACAGACACCTAGGAAGTCTAGTGAGTGAGCTCGGCGGCGGCGGCAATATGAGTGAGGTTGAAAATGCAGTCGATTTTTCCAATATGGCTTAACTCCAGAATACTTCTTAAAACTTGATTACCTTACTCTACTCCCCAGGCTGTTCTAAATTAAGTGCACACCATTGATAATTTTGTTATTATTGGAGATACAAAGTCGGTTAAGTTAGAAAACTAATAGCATTTTCCCACTGATTAAGATGGTGAAAACAAAAAACAATTGAATGTAGCGTTTAAGGAAAAATGAGGAAAGTGTATTTTTTTAATGGAATACCCTGTACATTTTTTGCTAAATCGAATGTACAACATTTTTACAAAAAAAAAGGTCATTAGCAATATTGGCCTAAAATTGAAAAAAACCGAATTATCGATATATTTTTCTTTCAGACTAGTTGACTATTAATTCTTGCAAAATAAGATTCAATTTTACTTTCGTACCTTTGAATTAGCCTCATCGATTCAAATGTCTTAAAAATCAAAATAAGCCAACACATTTTTTATTTGATGTATTTTTTCTCGACACAAGATACATCTCTGTCATATCGCATTTTCTTTTAGACTAGTTGGCTGTGTATGTCTAAAATAAAAACTGCATTCCATGCGTCATTTTAAGTTAATCTGATGTCAAAAAAGCAAAATACTAAATTAACGTGTTAAATGTGAATTTAAATTAAAAGTTATTTTTGTTATTCAAACGAATTACATTTTTCTTATTTCTCCGGAAATGTCAGTTAGTTAAGTTATTAGTATTACAAGATGGTGTTCACTCATTTGGAAGAATCCGACAAGCTACAGATATATCTTGTGTCGAGAAAAATAGTCTCCGAGCACTGGAACAATATGGCCAAATGTATCCTTAACGTAATCAACCAAAGCTGTTTCCTAAAATTGTATAGAAAATGTAGGAGTAATGAAAACTTTTTGTGAAAACAATTCATTATAAATGAAGAAATAGAAGTTAATGTGTTGGCATTTTTCGAAGCGTACAAAAATAATTCAACCAGAGACTTGGCAAAAGACAGTAACTTAAAGTGATGTACGGTTTGGAGAATTTTGAAAAAATATAAATTTATACCTTTTGAGTACCGACCAGTATAAAACATTAGGACGACACTTTTTTGCCAATGGATTGTAGATATTTGTAGGGAAAATTTGAATTTTCTAAAGTAGATTTTGTGTAACGATGAAGCTAATTTTTCAAATAGAGGAATCTTCAGTCCCAAAAATATGCATTATTGGCGTAAGCAAAATTTATTTATTGCTCATCCCAGAAATCCTCAAACAATTTAGTATCAATGTGTGATGTGGTCTAATAGGCAGCCAAATAACTGGGTCAATTTTCAGTGAGGGCACTTTAACAGGGAGGAGATACGTTGATATGTTGTCAGAATTGTTAGAAACAAAATTAGACGATGTCAACTTGGAGATGCATAACCGAATATACTACCAACCAAATGGAACTCCTCCCCATCAGTTTCACGAAGTCATAGTGTTGTTAGAAATACTTTTCCAAAATTGATGGATAGCAGCAAATGGTCCGATACGTTGGCCCCCCAAGGTCTCCTAACATAACTCCATTAGACTTTTACTTTTGGGGTTATGTCAAGCACCAAGTCTACAAAAGAAGATATGGCGAACCTGGCCAATCTTAAAATAGCATTACGGGCATTGTAAAATCCGTGGATGACAGAACAGTTCTAAAAGTTGCAAGTCGTGTAATAAAGAATTCCCAAAAATGCATAGAACAAAACGATGATGTGTTTGCACGTATAAAGTAGGTTTTATTATTTCTGTTGCTTAAATATCAATCGTCGATATCGGAATGTAATATCTAAATTGGAGAAAATATACAGCTCATTTTCAAACAAACTGCTTACCTTTTGGCAAATCAGAATAATCAATGAAGACTACAATCGGTAGGTCGGGTCCAATAAATATCACTTCAAAAAAACATTGCCACTATTCGCAACCAACACTCTCGCATGCAAAATCAAACAGCTATATATATATATATATATATATATATATATATATATATATATATATATATATATATATATATATATATATATATATATATTATATATATATATATATATATATATATAGTTGTTTTCATTCTATTTCTAAAACTTACCTTCATTGCCAAGTATTTTTCGACGCTTCCGATAAAAATTTGTTAAATTGGTCTTTTGTAAATACTTTGGCCTGCTTTGGGGTGTATCCTTCATTCTGCTTCTTTAGATATCCACGAAGTTTCAAGTATTTGCTTATATCTACGCCATGTCGAATGCTCAATAGTGATTTTATCATCGAATATTGCGACCACACTGTCGAGCTTTTCATTTTCATTTTTGTTGCTAATTCGACAAAATAAGCTAACATTACGGTTTCAGAGTAGCCTTTAATATTTTTTTCATCGCACTATTTTATAAATTGCTGAAAAGCGCGTTCATAGATTTTACTCGATCTTATACGTAATAGATCATTTATTGCTGTATTAGCCACTTCAGTAATTTCTGACGTCGTGTAGTTCTCCAAATCCACCATACACCTAACAATGTAATATTTTAATTTACACAAATAGGAACAAAACGTTTAATAAAATACTTACAATAACACGGAGAAACGTCACAATTTTCAACTTGTTTAATGCACTGTTTGCAACGAAAACTAGCAACGCCTACTGCTGCTTGCCAGAGCACGCTAAGTAAATCTAACTATTCCTAATTTTCACAACCTAATTATTTTTCCTTATTTCACATTTAAGTGTATAAAACGTCTGAAGAAAAATAGTATATTTTATGCGGAACAAAGTGACTTTTTGTGGCGCATCTGTATTTGCCACAAAAAGTGTCACTTTAGCTCTTATAAAATAATATACTATTTTTTAATGAAATACCCTGTACATTTAATGCTTGCGAAATAAGGTTCAATTTTACTTTTGTACATTTAAATTAGCCGCATCGATTCATAAAATGCTTCAAAAATCAAAATATGTCAACACATTTTCTATTTGATGTATTTTTTCTCGACACAAGATACATCTCTGTCATATCGCATTTTATTTTAGACTAGTTGGCTGTGTATGTCTAAAATAAAAACTGCATTCTATGCATCATTTTAAGTTAATCTGATGTCAAAAAAGCAAGCTACTAGATTAACGTATTAAATGTTTTCTGGAAACGTCAGTTAGTTAAGTTACTAATATTACAAGATGGCGTCCACTCATTTAGAAAAATGCGACATGCTAGAGGTATATCATGTATCGAGAAAAAAGTCTCCGGATGGCGGTTACGCCCCCTGGTGGCCATCTTGCAAATTTGAAAATATTTTCCATGGTCTTTTTTGGTTACTTTAGTAATAAAATTTTTTACCGCAACTATGCACGACGAATATTTTCCGAGAAACAGCATTTTGCATTCTTATTTGGCCAGCCGGTACAGAAAATTTAGGAGTAATGAAAAAATTTTTGTGAAAACTAGAACTTAAAAACAAATAAATCAAGAAGTTGAAGTTAATGTCTTGGCATTTTCGAAAATTCACCTATAAGGAGGCTAATTTTTTTCCAACGGATTGTAGCTGTGTGTACCTCCCCCTCATCACTTTCACGAAGTCAGAGTGTAATTAGAAAGACTTCCAAAATAGATAGCAACCTCTACTATAATGAACCTTAAAATAACGTATACAAAATCCAAACTCTTTGTTTATAACCAGCAATCTTATCGAAAGGAAAACACGACAGTCTGACGACTATAATTAAATTCACAAAAGATGTACCATACAACGTAATAATTTTATACTCAATATAATTTTATACTTGATGTAAATTTCAAATCCTGTTAACGAAATTCACCAAATTTAAAACGACGAGAACATTTATTTACACAAAACTAACTCTCAAACATATTAGTAAACAGGGTTCCATTGATTATCGATACTAATCTATAAATTACATTTTAATTCTTAAACTTTCATCAAAATTTGATAAACAACAAAGCTTAAATTTTGTTTTTAGAAAAAAAAATTCTAGATACGATTATTGTCCGTAAAAGCTTCTAATTCTTTTAAATACGTGAAAGACAAAATAAAACGTTAGAATCAAAAAGATTTCCAACCATAGCTGCGCTATCAATTCAATTACGTTAGTTTATACTACATTTCAGAAATCCGGTAATAATTTATAATTTCGAAATTAACAGCAAATATGTGATAAAATCACGGGCACGTGACAAAGTGTGAGGATTAATAGAGTATTGTCTGCGTCAAGCAATTAAACAGGAGTATCCCACCGGGATCCATACTTGGACTTTTGTTATTTGGTACTTACACATTGTCTTTCACAACTGTTGTACTTTTCAAATATATGCTGACGTTACTCAACTTTATGTTTTCTTTGCTGATGAAAAAGTGTAAGTGCTATAGATGATATTCAAAGTGACTTGGACGCTGTTAGCAAATTTCATTTGATCACTGGTCAATCTTACGAAACTTTGAGGGATCATTTTTTACAATACCGTCGCAGTGCACAATTGCATGCCAGGTTATCTTAAATCTTTGTCGATCTTGTCGTTTAAAGATAGATATCGCCTACTTCTCAATGATAGACAATCTATTATGCTGGCTTCTTCAACTATGAGCATTATATTTTTGTTGGTAAGTATGTCATATAGAAAACAATATATATATATATATATATATATATATATATATATATATATATATGTATGTATATAATCAGGATTACTACAGCTGTCGCTGCCTTCCTTCTTTCAACCACAAACTCCATCTTTGTCTGTCTTGCCATGCTCAATCCTCAAGCCCTCTTCTTTCCATTGCCTGATCGATCTCATCTCTCCATGATCTTCTTCTTCATAGTATCTGAGATCTTCCTCGTCTTGAGCTACCACCACCTGGTCATCCGCATAGCATAATGTGTATAGGTAATTGCCTCTAATTGGTAATCCCATACCTTCGCATTTCCGTTTCCATGATGTCAATGTGTGTTCCAGGAATATTTTAAAGAGGGTGGGTGGTGTGGAGCATCCCTGCAAAAGGCACTTAGTTGTGTGGAATTTTGAGATTATTTTGTTTCCATGCTTAATATATACGGTGTTCTCTTTGTATATATTTTGTATCGCTTCTATCAATTCTCTTGGTACTTTTATTTTTTTAAGCGCTTTCCAGATCTGTTCTGTTCTTTGCCATTCTCTTTTCTATTACTTGTTGTTGTGTATATATGATCGATACCCGATCTCCCGGCTGTGAATCATGCCTGTTCTTCCCCTATTTTTTTCTTTGATGTGTATTTCTAGTTGCTCCCTAAGGATTTTCCCATATAGTCTGAGGCCTCGGTAATTATCGCATCGTTTTTTGTCTCCTTTTTTATATATGGACGATACATATGCCTCTGTCCATTCTCTTGGGAGGGTTTCTCCGTCAATTGCCTTGTAGAATATTCTGTGTATTATGCGGAAGAGTTTAGTTGTTCCGTATTTTATTAGTTCCGGGAACACGCCTCCTGGCCCTGGTGCTTTATTATTTTTTAATGTTTTTATGGCTTTTTTACTTCTTGTAAGTCTAACTCTATATGTTCTTTTCCTTCTCCCATTATTTCTTGGTCATGTTCCATGAATTGCGGTCGTCTTTCAATGAGGAATTCTTTATAGTGTTTTTCCCACTCTTGATTTTTTATATAGTTTACACGTACTTTTTCTTTTGTGTTTGTTCTCATATTCTTTAATACCTGCCAGGATTCTGAATTTCTTGTTCCTCCCAGGTATTGTTGAATGTATGCACACGTTTTTTCCCATTTTTTGTTCCTCTCTTTTATTATTCTTTGTTTGACCTCTCTATCTTTTTGTTTATACGCTTGAAAATCTTCTGGTGATTTTGTGTTCATCCATGTTTGGTATAATTTTTTGCTTTCAATAATCTTTTCTTTGGTTTCGTCATTTATTATTATTTTGAGTTGGTTTGTTGGTTTTTCTTGTTCCCCTAGGGCTTCATACGCTGCGGAGCTTATACAGGCCTTAATATGTTGGTATGTTTCCTCTATACTTTCATATTTAAACTCTTACAACTTGTGATCTAGTCGTCTCTGGTATAAGTCTCTTATTGATTCTTCTTGTAGTAGATGTAGTTTTAATCTTTTTTTCTTTTGTGATTTGTTGTTCCGTGTTTTGTTGTTCTTGTTGTTCTGTTTCACGTTTTTGTCTTCTTTTTGTCCATGGGAACTCCATTTTTGCTTTCAATAGTTTATGGTCCGTGCCACATTCCGCACCTCTTTGCACCCTGACATCTGTTATCTTAATCGTTGTGTGATTTTTTACGATGATGTAATCAATTATTGATCGTAGGTTTCTTTTTTCTTGTGTCCACGTGTATTTATGTATACCTTTGTGGCGAAAAAATCCGTTCATTATCCGTAAGTTGTTGAGTTCGCATAGTTCTGTTAATCGTTCTCCATTGCCACTGATTACGTCTTCCCCAAATTCACCAATTATCCTGTCGTTGTTTCTTTTGCCAGTTCTTCCGTTTAGGTCACCAGTTATAATTAATTCTTGGTTGACTTTTGTTTTTTCGATTTCTTCTTGTAGATTTTCTATAAATTGCTCTTTTTCTATTTGTGAGCTATCCTCTGTTGAGCCATATACCCCTATGATAACTATGTCTCTTTCAAATGTTTTTAAGTTTATCTTTATAATTCTTTCATTGATAGCTTCCCATGATTGAATCAATTTAGCGAATTTCTTTTTCATCAATACACTTACTCCGCTTTTCGCCCGTTGTTCCTTTTTAACTCCGCTCCAGCAGTGGAGGACATTTTCCTTTATTTCTGTTCTATTCCTTTTTCTTAGTTTCAGTGATTATTAGTATATCTAATTTGTCTTTTTAAATTCTTCTATTACCTCTTTATCCTTTGTTCTCCATCCTTGGATATTCCATGTTCTTACTTTATTGTTATTGTTAGTTACTTTCAGTAATTAAGTCGTTAATGAAACGTTTCTTTCTGTGATAGATAACTAGGAAACTGATTTGCAGACACGCATTATAAATCAGGTTAGAATCCCCGTTTTAGAGCATTTCTTCAAGGGAATGAAGCTATTATGGTAACTTTGTGTATTTATTTATTGATCGACTTATGTACAGGTTACCTCCTCGAGTTTAGATTATTGTGATCCGAATTTTTGACGTATAATAGCTAATATAGTAAGACAAGGAACTAAGAAAGGATTTTTGGATTGAACCCTCTGGTTCAAGAAAGGTTAACATATTACGTAAAGCAAAACTTCCAAAGAGCAACCTATCCTTCCATCAGCGCCGTGCTTTATTTCATCTTAAACGGAATGAAAATATAATAATCTAAAAATCAGATAAAGGTAATGAAACTGTTATCTGAGATATGAAGAAATATAACATTAGTACAACAACTGTTGGAACCACAAACTTATCATGAACTACCAAACGGTGGTACAAAAAAAAATTCTTTTGAAAACTAAAGAATTTATTAAATTATTATCTATTCCCCCAAAACTATATGGTCTACCAAAAGTCCATAAACCTAATGTTCCTTTAAGGCCAATTGTTAGTGCAATTAGTTCTCCTACAAAACATCTTACATTTTTATCAGAACCTCACATAGGTAAATTCTACGGATTTCATTGAACAAAAACATAACTTCAAAATTGAATATGGTGATATAACGGTCAATTTTGGTGTTGTTTAACTTTTTAGTAAAGTCCCTCTAAAAGAGACTATTGAATATATTGATCATATTTGTTCAAAAAATATAACCATTATTTTTCAACACTGTCTTAAAGCAACTTATTTTCAGTGGAATAATAAATTCTATAAACAGCAATATGGAATAGCAATAGGTAGCCCTGTTGTAGCTAATTTTTAAATTGAAACATTTGAAACATTAACTTTTAAAAAAATGCACCTAAAAACCTCTAGTTTGGTATGGATATGTAGATGGCATATTTGTTATTTGGAGACAATGAAAAAGTACTACATGAATTAATAGTTTTTATAAATGGTATTTATCCAAGTACTCAGTTAACCATGGAGAAGGAAACTAATTGAAGTTTACCATTTCTAGACATATTAATATGCAAAGCTAATAATTCACTACCATTTAAGGCTTACCGAAAATTGACACCCACAGATAGATACCTTCATAAATTATAAGCCACCATCCACGCCAAAAAATTGGTGTAATTAAATCTTTAGTGGATAGAACTAAACGAATTTGTGATCCTGAATTTCTGAAAGATAAATATAAATACTTAACAAAATCGCTACAAGAGGTATTCACTTAAAGATGTTAATAATGTGATTACACCTTTTTATAACCAATGTTACATATATAATTATAAAAATCCTAATTAACCATTATGACCGTTTATAAGTCTACAAGAAAAATTAAAGATTAAGATATAAGTTATCTTGTTCTTGTGGAAAAGTATACATTGGAACCTCGAAACGTAGCTTTGAAAGAAGAACATATGATTTTGTAGTCAACGGTTAACCAGAGAAATCTCTTGTGGCTGGGGATGCTCTAAATAATTTAAATAATAACATTCAATTTGATAATAAGGAAATATTGTCAAGACAAACATATTATTATGTTCGTTTACAACGTCAAGCTGTTGAGACATATAAACATCCAAACTTCAATAGACAAGAAGAATATCTCCATTTAAATAGATTTTGACATCATATAATTAAATAAAGGCACAACGGTATGTTTTAATTTTAGCTTTTGATAGGTTTAAACGTATTTGGCCGGTTTTTCCTAGACCTTGCTTTACCAATTAAAATAATTAACAAAAAACTATTTCTCTGTTAGATTTGACTAGATCTTTAATTGCTACGTCAAGCTCCTTTGATAGTGGAAAAAAATACAGGGTATTCCATTTGTGTTAAGGAAGAAAATGACACATCCGAGTTTTGAGCCACCCTGTACACAAACCCCAAGTAGCTAAATGAATAATGGTGGGTAACGATACTAGACAATATACTGAAAGACAACTGGCCAACAGATAATTCATTTCTACAGAGTGTATTGTTCTACAGGGCATTGAAATGAGTACAATTTCAACACAAAACAAACCATATCTTTCCAAATACCGTGCATAATGTATTCAACCCCGACATTAAAAAAATCGAATTTGAAATAATATACAGGGGTTCCCATTTAAAAAAAACATAATTTAGGTTCATATCTGAATTTTGGAACATCCTGAATAGATCAAAATAATTTTAAATAATGCACTGTTACTTCCTGTACCTTCTTTTTTTGAGAACTTTCTTGATATCTATCAAACCAAAGGAGTTATCGAACTTTGCATCTTGATTGGTACACCCTGTATATTAAAATTGTTGAAAACAATTTTGTCAAAGTTGAAAACGTAGGTTTTTGCTGTGTTTTTCCTAGACCTTGAAGCAAATGCTTTACCAATTATATATTAAATTACCACAGCACTATAATTTAACATAAGTAGTTGAAATTAAGATTAAACTGAAAAAATTACAAAAAACCTTATTCATTATGTTTTTCATTGTTAATAACACTGGCAATTATTGACAAAGCTATCTCGTTGTTAGATTTAACTGGATTTTTTTTTTTTTTTGATGTCATGTTTATATTTGTGAATACTTCTATCATTTTCAAATTAAAGTTTTTGACAACTTTACATTTTTATCGTAACTTAATTAAATTTTGTTAAATCTGTTTTGTGGCTGACATTTTTCATTGTTAGCCTTCGACCGTTATAAGATGTTCTGATTTGTCATCTTTAAGACAGTTTAACAATATTTAATTTTTAATGACCGAGTTATTCTTTACTAAAATTTAATTCTATCGTTGGCTTTATACGTTTCTCAAACTGTTATATTAATAGCAGGTCTATGTTTATATTTTAATTTTTCAATTTTGACAAAATTGTTTTGAACATCTTTAACAATTTTAATAAATATTACTACTGACGAAGATAACTGTAAGTGTTATTGAAACGTTTAGATTGTATAATTCTACAGGGCATTGAAATGAGTACAATTTCAACACAAAACAAACCATATCTTTCCAAATACCCTGTATAATGTATTCAATCCCGACATTAAAAAAATCTAAAAAATGTGGGCTTTCTGAATTTGAAATAATATACAGGGGTTCCCATTTAAAAAAACATAATTTAGATTCATACCTGAACTTTGGAACATCCTGTACAGTTCAAAATAATTTTAAATAATGCACTGTTACTTCCTGTACCCTTTTTTTTAGAACTTTTTTTATATCTATGGAACCAAAGGAGTTATCGAACTTTGCATCTTGGTTGGTACACCCTGTATATTAAAATTGTTGAAAACAATTTTGTCAAAGTTGAAAACCTAGGTTTTTGCTGTGTTTTTCTAGACCTTGAAGCAAATGCTTTACCAATTATATGTTAAATTACCACAGCACTATAATTTAACATAAGTAGTTAAAATTAAGATTAAAATAAAAAAATTACAAAAACATTATTCATTATGCTTTTCATTGCTAATAACACTTGCAATTATTGACAAAGCTATCTCTTTGTTAGATTTAACTGGATTTTTTTTTTTGATGTCATGTTCATATTTGTGAATGCTTCTATCATTTTCAAATTGAAGTTTTTCACAACTTTACACTTTTATCGTAACTTGATTAAATTTTGTTAAATCTGTTTTGTGGCTGACATTTTTCATTGTTAGCCTTCGACCGTTATAGGATGTTCTGATTTGTCATCTTTAAGACAGTTTAACAATATTTAATTTTTAATGACCTAGTTATTCTTTACTAAAATTTAATTCTATAGTTGATTTTATACGTTTCTCAAACTGTTATATTAATAGCAGGCTGATGTTTATGTTTCAATTTTTCAACTTTGACAAAATTGTTTTGAACATCTTTAACAATTTTAATAAATATTACTACTGACGAAGATAACTGTAAGTGTTATTGAAACGTTTAGATTGTATAATTCTACAGGGCATTGAAATGAGTACAATTTCAACACAAAACAAACCATATCTTTTCAAATACCCTGTATAATATATTCATTCCCGACATTAAAAAAATCTAAAAAATGTGGGCTTTCTGAATTTGAAATAATATACAAGTGTTCCCATTTAAGAAACATAAGTTAGATTCATATCTGAATTTTGGAACATCCTGTATAGTTCAAAATAATTTTAAATAATGCACTGTTACTTGTTCTACCCTTTTTGTTTGAGAACTTTTTTGATATCTATGAAACCAAAGGAGTTATTGAACTTTGGATCTTGGTTGGTACACCCTGTATATTACTACTGACGAAGATAATTGTAAGTGTTATCGAATATTGTATAATTTAAAACACACTATTAAAAAAACCAAAAAAGATAAGTATTTTATTAAGAGATTTCTGGTTTTTAAACATTGCAGATTAAGATTTTAAATATACATCAAATAAAATTTCCTATCAAAAGTTTAATTAAAGGGAAATAAATCCAATTAAAACATTAATAGATCTACAATAGCTAGGTACACCTTTAAAATTAAATTTCAAAGTAAAATATAGGAACATTGTGATTAGAGGTATCGGATCAACGACTTTACTTAATTAATTGATTTCGCTAACGTCTTTCGTCTTGTATCAACTTTTTCCAAATATTAAAATACGCTTTTCTCTACATAATTAATTAAAGATTTTGTATTCGGCAAAACTTTCATTCGTCTAATTTTTATATACTTTAAAAAATTTTGGAATAATGCATATCTCTTAATTGATAGCGTTATTTATGAGAAACAGTTTCTTTACGAATAAAATGAAATTGGTATCGTAGTGATAATAAATAGGTCTTAAAATCTGTTATCCTAAGGGAAATTAAAAGAAAAAACTAATAAAATGTCTCCTAAATCAAGTTTAATAAAAATGCAAAATAATTTACGAATTTTTCAATGTAAAATAAATTCTAATTTCCCGCATTCGGGTGAATTACAGCTTGAAATATCTTTTAACACAGTTAAAATTCCAGGCTTCACAAATCATTGCGTCTGCCTAAAATGGCATTGTGTTTAAATTCAACTTGGGTCACTGTTATTATTTTATTCAGTATTGGGACGGGATAACAACTAACCCAAAAATAGAAGTCCATTAAGTTCTAATTTAAGTGTGAAATATTGGCGTTTTCTTTACCGAAATCTCATTACTTTGTACTGGGTGATTCAATTAACCTGTTTAAATTTCTCACAAACTTGATAAATTAGTAAACTTGCTATCACTGCACAAAATTAAATGTAATTTCAAATCCAGTTATGAAGCAAATTAGTTCTTGGAAATACAATTGAAAAATGAGATAAATTATATTAAAATAACTATACTTACGAAGTATTCGCATCGTAGACAACAATTGTAAAATATAAATAATTTCACGAAACATGTTTTGCTATCAGCTATTAATGTAAGGATACCTAACTAAAGGAATCTTGTCATATACTCGTGACATGTATTGGTTTAAGATCGTCAATTTCATTTTGAATATTGTTGGTTCTTCGATGGTATCAAATATATATTCAAGTAAAGCCACCGATCATCTCTATCAAGGTTTCAGTGATAAAATTCATATATGTTAAATTATATTTCGTACAATATGGATCGTTTCTTTGTCGCTTCATTAAACAGGGATCATTCAAAAATGGGGCTTACAATTGGCCGTCAAAATTTAAACTGTGTAACGAGATTTATTCACATTTGAAAACTTGTTAAAATTGATTACTAGCTTTGTCTTCATTAAGCTTAGCACTTAGCTGAATCGTTGTATTTCGATTTAAACGGAATAATTATAAATACATACAACTTTACCTGTTATATTAATCTAATAGTTTTAATTGAACATGTACCGCATTCATGGTGACCTACGATTATGAGGTGATTAAGGTGGGACGTCGTGAAACATCAAATAGTCTGAATTTCTTTAAATTCAATAAAGTTTAATTAAACATTTTACGTATAACTAGAAATTTTACCAATATTTAATTAAAAATTAATATTATTTTTATGAAATATAACAAATATAATTTAGTTTTTTTTTAATTTAATTTAATTTTTAATTACATATTTACCTTTGAACTTATTCGTTTATAACAGAACTTATAATAAATTGACACAATATTATTTGAGATAATACTAATCGAATGAGAAAAAGATTAAATGACTTCACTACATGGTTTTAGAGAAATTATCATCTATACTAGGACGGTTTCACAGAATTTACCGAGCTCTCACATGAGTGCATGGCAACGTCGCAAGGGCGGTCAGTTCTTGCACGCCGAAATGCTTTGTACCTAATGTGTAAAAGTTAAAATCATGTTTTCGTGCGAGTTTGAAAACTTCTTAATGTTAGTACCTTAAGTTAGGTACGGACGAGAAATCTGGCAACGTTGCGCGTGACAATTCAATTTTAAAATATTTCGCAATTGGGTGAGAAACGCGATTTTTGCGATAAACACGCATTTTTACTAAGAAAACGAGACTTCTTGAGGAGAATTTTCAGTAATTTATACACATAGGAAATTATTTTACATTTATGCTGCAAAAATTTCTACTAACTAAATAGATTAATTAATAACTACTTATCATCTCGTCATATCAGGAGGTGAGTAACCCATTATCTTTTAAACAGTCATCACCTCGGTCTTAACAATAAGTCAATTAATTACACTTTTTGAATAAGAGTCTATTAAATACACGTTTACAATTTAGCATTCAACTCGTATCTAAAACATTTTATTTTCTAGGTTTTTCGATTTGAGGTTGTTATCTTCCTTCTTCGTTTCTTCAAGAGACTGCTCTGTAACGGATCCTTCAACTATACCTGGTTAACGCTTCTTCCTAATTGTGGAATAATTTAGAAATGAGCTCCGATAGCCAGCTCGAAGATACATTATTTACCTAACTTAAATTTTGTACTTGAAATGATAATACATCGATTAATAATGAATGATTATTACCTATCATCAACTTCTCAAATTTACGGTACATTATAATTTTAGTTACATTGTACTAATTAATTAATTTGAATTACATTGAATAAAAATTCAGTGCACCTTCAAATTTTTGATGGGCATGTTGCACAATTCAATATAACCATATTACCACATAAAAAAAAGGAAGTAGATTTACATCATAGCTAAAAGATATACACCGTGTCCAAGATAAGGATGTCCACTATGGGGATCTCGGAAACGGTGAGATGGAAGGTCGGTTAAATGGAACAAAAGTTACGCATTAGAGAGGATGTATTTATGGTCTTTGTAGAACTCGAATATCTCTTTTAGTTTTTGAGATATTTGAAAAAAACTGAATTTTCTGATTTTCGTTTTTATTTTTTTCTGACCTTATTTGAAGAGCTATCAAGAAAAGAAAAGCACATTTTCATTGCCACTTTTCTAGTTCTACTTAATGCTGTTATTCAATTTTGATACAACGTTTCGTTTGTTAGCAACCACCATCAACTTTATTTTTTTAAATACACGAAAAAATTATTTTTCCCATATTTCAATTCTCTCCTTGATTCTGAATTCAACGATATATCATACTTTATATTTTTGATACGTTTCGAATGAGAAAATTCATATTCAATATGAAACATCGAAAACGTACAGATAAAACTAAAACTAGAAACAGAAAACTGTAAAATTATTATAAAATAATGTTTTCTCATTTTCGAATGCCTGTTGTGAATAAAATAATTCACAAGCATGTATTTAGTGAAAATACTATTAATTAAACAGTTAAAATACATCTTCCGTCGTACTGATGCATTTGATAAAAATAAGTTGGCTTTGCATTTTGTTTGCCTACGTGTCATAATTGATTGTTGTCCATATTACGTTTGTTTGGTGGTCTTTGAGTTAATTACATTTTGTGTTTACCTATAAACAATATGGTAGGAGTACATTTTTCACATAATAAAAAATGCGATATACTGACGTGTTACATTTTGTGTCAACGTAATTGTTCTGAAGCCGAAATAATGTATTTAAACAAATATCCAGAAAGGCGTCAACCTCACAAAAGAACTTTTCGCACATTAGCAGTTAATTTAAAAGAATATGGTGCGTTCAAAAAACCTGTCAAATCTCGCAAAAAACCTTGCAATGAAGAAAACGCCAATACGGTTTTATTAGCTGTAACTGAAATACCAGAGGTTTCTACTAGGAAAATTGAAGAGGCAACTGGCATAGCACATTCCACAGCTCATTATGTTCTAAGGAAGTACATAATTTTAGAATTTGCCAAGGACTTCGACCAGGTGACCCAGAAAGACGTAGAATATTTTGCGAATGGTATACACGTCAATTTCAAGACAATGAATATTTTTCGAATAAAATAATATGGTTCGATGAAAGTATGGTTAATAATAATGGACTTTTTAATCGTAGAAATGCTCATTATTGGGCAAGAGTAAATCCACGTCTGTACAAAACGGCCAAACACCAATACCGTTTCGGATTTAATATGTGGGCTGCTATATTCGGTACTTGAATTATAGGTCCTTTCATTTACCATGAGTCCTTAAATTTTGAACGTTACCAAATTTTATTCCAAAATAAATTAGAGATAGCTATGAATGATTTGCCTTTCCAAGAAGTTGAAGGTTGTTGGTTTATGCAGGACGGTGCACCAGCACATAATTCCAGAGTTGTCAGAGAATACCTGTCAGTTAGATTTCCAGAAAGATGTATTGGCACTCATGCAAATGTACTGTGGCCAGCCCGTTCTCCAGATATAACACCTTTGGATTTTTTTCTTTGGGAATACATTAAAAATTACATTTATGGAAACGATATTGAAAACGAAGAAATTTTACAAAGATTAGTTCTCGAAGCGTTTGCTAGTATTACTCCTCAAATGCTGAAGAATATGTTTTAGATGTACAGTTAGAAGATGCTATTTTGAACATCTTTTGTGAGTTTATTAACCTTTAAAATAAATTTGTTTTTTATTTATCTATCATTTAAAATTACAAAACATAATTTTATAATAATTTTACGATTTTTTAATGTTACTAGTATTAGTTTGAACTGTACGTTTTCGATGTATTACATTGAATATGAATTTTCTCATCCGAAACGTATCAAAAATATAAAGTGTGATATATCGTTGAATTCAAAATCAAGGAGAGAATTTAAATATGGCAAAAATAATTTTTTCGGGGATTTAAAAAAATAAAGTTGATGATGGTAACAAACGAAACGTTGTATCAAAAATTGAATAACAGCATTAAGTACAGCTAGAAAAGTGGCAATGAAAATCTGCTCTTCTTTTCTTGATAGCTCTTCAAATAAGGTCAGAAAAAAATAAAAACGAAAATCAGAAAATTCAATTTTTTTCAAATATCTCAAAAACTAAAAGAGATATTCGAGTTCTATAAAGACCATAAATACATCCTCTCAAATGCGTAACTTTTGTTCCATTTAACCGACCTTCCATCTCTTACCGTTTCCGAGATCTCCATAGTGGGCATCTTTATCTTGGACACGGTGTATAATGCGTTATAGATATTCTACACACTTTCTCTCTCGTACATCTGTAGTTCGGTCCCTTGTCGATGTTGCCGCTATCGAACATGAATGGCACGATTTCTAAACGTAACAAATAATCTGTTAGATTTTTAAGACAAGTTATTCTAAATGAGAAAATAGTCACACACATAATAGCGGTGGTCTTGACATGTGTCGTTCTCGACTCCGAACACAAAGAAAACTAAGTCATACTGGTGGGCTTATGTTAATAATTATGTTAATAATCAAATTTCACATAGTATATAATAGTTTGTAACAACCTTTTTTTGTGGTTGTATTAAAAAATACGTTAATCTAAGATCATTAATTAATTTGGCGTAAAATTAGAGAAGTTTTTAATTATTTACATGTAAAATTGAGAAAGGCAACTTAAATTGCATTTCATAGAACATATATTTTGGGTGTAATATTATATAAATAGTTATAGTTCCCTTTCTTTTAAAAATTGACTCCGATCATTGTATTTCGCGCAATGCGTGACCACTTCTTGAGCACTTACAGAAGCAATTCTGAAAGCCTCTATTTTTACTTCACTTGCTGCTGAATGTTAACGCAGAAGTCATTGTTATAATGGTTTTTACTTAATTTTTATTTTTGGTGCCATCAGATTTTGGTGGTAAGTTATTTTTTTCTCATTATATTTAAAGCTTAAGCCTTTGTTTTTTTAGGCACTTTTATTTTAAGTACTTTTTTTACGTACTTATTTTTTTAAGTACGCACCTTTTTAATCACTTATTTATATTTTAAATGGCTCTTAAGTTACTTATTTACACAAGTTTCTCTTCATTCAAATAATTTCATCTTAAAATGCAATTTTAATACAATAAAACATCAAGAATACAATAAGTTTAGTGGAACGAAAATTCCTTCAAATACCTAGTAGATCGCGTTGTTACAAGAATACGAAAGGAAGATGTAGAAACGCTTTCATACTGATTGACTGTTCCGCATCCATAATTAAACACAGGAAGCTGTCTAAAGAAAATCATTATACTGAGGAATTTATGTGGTAAATTTTATATTTTTTTAAGCTTAGCTTTAAAACCTTTTCTTACCTCTCCTTAACCATTCATATATTGGGTAAATAAACTTAATTGCACATTGTTAATTTTTGTTATTTATAGAAATTATTATTGTTCATTATTTAGGGTTTTGTTATTCCTGGACAAAGATAACATGGCGCTCGAGCATGCATTTAATTATACATTGTTTTTTATCAATAAGAGATGGGAAAATAATTAAGCAGGTGAGAAACAAGCCGCATTTCAGGTGTATTAACAAGTCAATAAAGTAGAACCCACCCTATTTAATCAACCGATTGGGGATGAGACGACATATAATTAGTGGTGAAAGGTTAGTAATTCAATTTGTTAAAAATTTGTATTTAGAGATTACATTTGGCGTTTATTCAATGTACAAATTACATCACCATTCTGTTATTATTATTATTATGTTTATTGTTATTATACTGGCCATTTAAATTTTCTTAAACCTACTTCACCACAACAATTTTATGTTTATTATAAGTTAAGTGGCACGATTAGTTAATTTCGATAAAGAAACATTAGTATCGCATGAAGTTTAATCTGTTACAGAGCAGTTTATGTATATGACTTTCTATAGACCCTTCGTGGGTAATTTTTCTTTAATAACTATTTCACTTTATTGAATTAGTTGCAAACCAGAACTTCGTGTCTTGAGCAGAATGGACATCAGCAACGTTTACGTATGAGATACCTATGAGCAGTAATTATCCAAGTATTGAACAGATGTTAAACAGAATCAATTCGTGTAAAAATATGTTCATAAAATGTTAGGATACAATATTAGTTACATTAACATTATAGTTGAAAACGTGTAACTGTTTATGAGATTCTATGAAAGTAAAGTTTATATTAATTTGCACACATATACAAAAATAATACCACACTGCTCACCTCCTGATCTTTTTGGGAATTTATGAATGAAGTTAGCACACTTTGTTGTATTATTGCAAATTCGGACAATCATATGCAACCCATTCTTAGAGAACAGTATTACACAAATACAAAAATTCATGACACAATTTAAATTCGAATGGCGAATTTTCAAGGTTACTCTGCTATTGTCATTTGCTTGATATAACAAATAAATCAAGCTGCTAGCGCTATGGCAACGGGTTACTGAAATATATAAGTAAGTGCATGGAATGGCTTAACCTTGTACAACTATGTTCAATATGTCAACCCCTCATGATTTTAAGTTAAACATTACGTTTGGAAACCTGTAATAGGTAACCTAAGCATTTATTCTATGCTACTGAAAAATTTTACAGGAACACGTCTATGGTGGTGATACGCTTCATAGGTGGACTACTACTATGAGGAAATCCCACATACCTATTACGGTTTGAAAAAATTTTTTTACAAAAGGATATTATTAGAGAAGGAAAGTAGGCGATGTGGGTGGCACGTCAGCTGCTCAAGGTGGGATGGGAGTGAATCTTTGGTAATGATAAGTAATACAAAACGAAATTTTTAGCGGCACCCCTATTGTCTCGACATTAGGAATTAGGAATTCCAAGATAAAAAAATTCCAGATCATTACATGTGGACACCACCACATCCATCGTTGTAAGTTTTATAGGTTTTGTGACCTTAACAAATGACTACAATTCAGCAGGCATTAGTAGAAACAATCTCAAATACGAAGCATTTCCAACACTATCTACCAAGTAGCTATATTAATATACTTTTAGACCACGTTCCGTAACTAATTCAATAAAATGAAGCAGTTATTAAAGAAAAATTACCCATAAAGGGTCTATAGAGAGTCATATACATAAACTACTCCACAACAGATTTCAAAGGTCTAAGATGTTTCTGTAGGCAATGTTAACGTATATTATGCGTTTTACAGCCATAGACCGGATTAAACTTTATTTGATACTAGTATTTCTTTATCCAAATTAACTAATCATGCCACTGTAACTATTATATATGATTAGGTGTGTGATTATTTTTTTTTTCGTTTAGAATAACTTGTTTTAAAAATTGAACAGAATATTTGTTACGTTTAGAAATCGCGCCTTTAATACTCGATAGCGGCAACAACGACAGGGAACCGCACTACAGATGTACGAGAAAGAAAGTATGTAACAGTCTCACGGTCACCGTCCATGGAACAATTGTGGTATAACCATATAACCATATGAAAAAAAAAGGAAGCAGATTTACATCATAGCTAAAAAATATACACGGCGTCTCACGGTCAACGTCCATTAGAATATCTCAGGAAGTAATTCGATTTAATGTTTGAAAATTGGAACAATGAGGTTTTGAGATACGTTCTATTCAGATGAAATAACGGCGACCTTGTGCGACTTCCGGTTATACCGGAAGCAAATGTTAAGTTTCTTATTTTAAATAGAACACCCTGCATACTATTATATTTTTGGATACTAGACATATTTTGTGTTTAATGTCCTATACATAACTCTCGCCGTTTTTGACATATTTCAATTTTTATGTCAAAAATGACGTTTGCAGGCTCTAAAATAAATATCGATTTTTCCTATAAAGAAGCCTTTGTTATTTAATTGGGGTCCTTGTTGAAGAGGACATGCTTTAATAAATGTTTTATAATATTTTGGTAATTATTGATGCAGGGTGGTCAAAAATCAGACCGTAATAAAATCGAAGAAACCAGAAAAAGCCAATTTTTTCAAATGGAAACCCCCTATTTTTATAGTATTATCTTATTTAGCATTAAAAATAAGGGTACGTTTGTATAAGGTTGTCTATTCCGAAAATTTGTAGTTTTCGAAATATTCCCACTTTAATATTTTTATTTGGCGGTTTTGCTACGTATTTTAAGTTCAGTTATTCTTAGTTGGCTATGACGGCGTTATTTGGAAACAATCGACTACTAAAGAATTGTACGGTAGCTGTGAGTTGCCATTTGAAAATTATTAATGATCAACGTTTTGATTACTTTATGTGCGAATAAAACTGTTCAAAAATGGAAAATTACTTTGTATTCAAACGCCGGTATGTTAAATTTATTCTTTATTCATGGTGAGTACAACAGGATTTTAAGTCGAACGTGCAGAGTTAACAATGAACGATTTCCGCATTTGAAACTAATGAACAGAAGAAAATTTAGAAACATTATGAAGAATCATCTCAATTATGGAACAATTAATGCAGAAAGAATTTTACTCAGCCAATAACGTCAAGCGAATCTAACATAATCAGTGTGTTGGCATATTTAATTTATTTTTATAAGGTAATAAACACAAGTATTAATTAAACTAATTACAGAAAATATTCTTAATCTAATCTCCATTGACTCGTAAACACTTTTGAATATTACTCATAACAGTTTCTTTAGTAGCACTTGCTATTTCATCTGGTTCAGGGTGATCGAAAGTTCTTATTATTCGAGCTACTAGTTCTTCCATTGAATCGATGTGTATAGAGTATATCCTTTCCTTCACCGTTCCCTAGAGATACAAATCTAAGGGCGTCAGGTGTGGGGACATATATCTTCAAACACTCTATCGCATTTCCAGAATGTGGCGGGGCGCCGTCTATTTGATAGCAACAATCTCTTATTTTATCCAAAGGCAGATTATCAACAAAGTCTGTAACAACTGTTTGTATCTTTCGGTATTCAACGTTACTTCATCAATATAATAGCGTACTTGATCATACATAAGTTTTGACATAAGGATTTTCAGTGACCCAGAAATGAGAATTGAGTCTATTCAAAATTCCTTCTCTTGTGAATTTTGATTCGTCTATCCACATAATTTTGCGTAAAAATGTCGGATCTTCTTGTAGTCGTAGCATCATTTCACAGAATTCATTTCGTTGTGGTGCGTCCCCGGGATGAAGATCTTGAAGAAGGTTGAATTTATAGGAATGCATGACATGTTTTGCTAAAATTCTGCGAATAGATGGTCGTGAAACTCCTAAATCGTATTCTGCTGCACGAATAGAGTTTTCGGGATGAACATGAAAATATACCTACACATTAATTATCTTATATTCGCTTGACGTTATTGGCCTGTGTAAAATTCTTTCTGCATTAATTGTTCCATAATTGAGATGATTCTGCATAATGTTTCTAAATTTTGTTCTGTTCATTGGTGTCAAATGCGGAAATCTTTCATTGAAAACTCTGCACGTTCGACTTACACTCACCATGAATCAAGAATAAATTTAATATATCGGCATTTGAATACGTATTATTTTCCATTTTTGAACAGTTTTATTCGTGCATAAACTAATCAAAACGTTGATCATTGATAATTTTCAAATGGTAACTGACAGCTACCATGCAATTCTTTAGCAGTCAATTGTTTCCAAATAACGCCGTCTTAGCTAACTAAGAATAATTGAACTTAAAATACGTACCAAAACCGCCAAATAAAAATATTGAATTGGGAATATTTCGAAAACTACAAATTTTCGGAATGGACAAGCTTATACAAACTTACCCTTATTTTTAATGCTAAACAAGATAATATTATGAAAATAGGTTTCCATTTGAAAAAAATTGACTTTTGCTAGTTTTTTCGATTTTATTTTCGGTCTGATTTTTTGACCACCCTGTATCAATGGTTATTAAAATATTATAAAACATTTATTAAAGTATGCCCTCTTCAACAAGGAATCCGATCCCAATTAAATAATAAAGGCTTCCTTATAGGAAAAATCGATAATTATTTTAGAGCCTGCAAACGTCATTTTTGAAAAAACGCAAACCTGCAAACGGTGAGAGTTAGGTATAGGACATTAAACACAAAATATGTCTAGAATTTTGCGTAGAATCCAAAAATGTAATAATATACTGGGTGTTCTATTTAAAATAAGAATGTTAACATTTACTTCCGGTACAACCAGAAGTCGCACAAGATCGCAGTTATTTCATCTGAAGAGAGCGTATCCGAAAACCTCATTGTGCAAATTTTCAAACATCAAATCGCATTACTTCCTGAAATATTCTGATGGACGTTTACAGAGAGACGCCGTGTATATTTTTTAACTATGATGTAAATCTACTTCCTTTTTTTCCTATGGTTATATAGTGATACTGAATTGTTGCAACACGTCCATCAAGAATTTGAAGGTAAACTGGATTTTTGTTCAATGTAATTCAAATTTACAATGTAACTAGAATTATAATGTACCGCAAATTTGAGAAGTTCATGGAGATAGGTATTCATCCATCATTATTCGGATGTATTATCATTTATCATTTATTACATATTAAATCGATATAAGGTGAGAACGTTTTTTTACCATTATCATTTATAGGCAGTTACAGCTCAAAGTAACAAATTTATTTTCTATTTCAAGTATAACATTTAAGTTAAGTAATTTTACGTCACTTATTTACATTTATCATACGTTAATCTACATACAAAAAAAAATTTTCAAAAGATCCATTAAATTTTCACAGTACTACTAGATTCAAAATCAAGTTTTCTGGGTGCATTTAAAAAGAAAAGTGTCATTTAAATAAGAATTATGTATATGAAAATGAAACGTTTCGCGCTTTATCTTTGTAATAAAAATACACAACTTTTAATTCAATATAACCGTGTCTTACACTGAATGAACTTGTTTTTTCACATATTTTATTAAACTGTTTTGACATAAACAATTATTAATAACGTTTCGTTTTTACTGACGTCGACAGCTGTAATTACTATTAAAGCGTATAAGTTTTGTAAATATTTACATTGAAGTACGATTATATCTCATAAAAAGCTAGCTATTTTTATTAAGCATTTATGTATCTAACGCATAAAATCTCTTGATTTGTTTGAAAGATTTTATAGGGTGTATTAAAAACATTAAAACCTAGTTTTTAAATTATGTACCTCATCGCTCAATAATCGATAAATACAAAAAAAATAAGTGCACTAAATTAATACTTTCACAGTTCGAATGTAATTTTGATCATTTTCTTTTGCTCTTTGGCCCTGAGTTGATGTTTGTGAATTGGTATCTTGTGTAACCTCTATCTTTTGCAATATTATGTATATTTGGTAATGAGAAGAAACCATGATCTTTATTGTTTACTTGTGGGTTTCTTTGGCTAATTTCGTGGACTGACGTAATGTTGAAGCTAGCGTGAGTTGTCATCACTTTTTGTGTACGTTACCTTGAGGCATGACCATGAATTTAGTTTTGGATTATTCCTATTATGTAATTCCGCAAACGATTTAACTAAGGTGGTAAAGGTCACGATGGTGAGAGGGCGAGTGCTTCTACGATGTCACGCTGTAACTAAAGTCACTAGATAGAATAAAGTACCGCAATTGGCATCCCTTTTGTGACCAGAAGTGAACAAGGATCGTTCAACTTTTATGAAATTTTATTGTCACCTAATTGAAAGAAACACCACATGTATTGGTTTAAATTATTTATTAAATGGAATTTTTTCACTGCGAGTGTCCGACTACTTTTGGAGGACTATTTAATTGTATTTTTGCATTTTCTCCCACATTTAACGAATATTCTTGTATAGTTATAAATAATATTATGACATTGTGGAATGTTATTTAACAAAGCAGAGTTATCTTGATATAATTTATTTAAGAACACATGTCTGTCTATAGCATTGTCTAAAAGATTTTTTCATTAATGCGATGTTGAAATTCACAGTGGTGGAAATAATTGTAGAGTTCCTCTGATGGAAAGTGGAGAAGATTCTCTTTATATTCTTTGAACTTAGTAAACAAATTAAGAGAATTGTTTCTACTTGCCAACAAAGGAATAAAGCAATCGTCACATACTGAATATTGCTCTTTTACCTTACTTGATAGTGTACCGACAAAATAATACAGGGTTATTACAAATGATGTTCCCGATTTCAATTATAAATATTACTGGATTAACCTGTTTTAAGACCATTTCAGTTGGTACCACTGGAAAGAAAAACTTATAAAGTTTTGTTTACATTGATTTACGTACGTATCAGCTATTTGTTAAAGTTAATTAGTTGTCAATTGTGTAATGGCTGAATTTGAAGACAGGAAAGCATTTGATGTGTTGGATTATCACATCAACCAATCAGTTATTAGTGTGCAACGTTACTTTAGAACCAAATTTAATGAAGATTCTCCTAGCAGTCACAAGTAGTACTTGAATTTTAAGAGAAATTGGTGCATTTGTAAAAAGAAATCAGTCAGTAAGCAATGACGCTGTAGAGCAGGTAAGGGAAAGTTTTACGCGTAGTCCACATAAATCTACTGTTAAATGCAGCAAACAGCTTGGTATACCACAGCCAACAATTTGGAAAAATTTACGTAAACCTATAAATTTCAAGCCTTACAAACTTCAACTTGTTCAAGCATTAAAACCAAAGGACAAAGTTCTAAGACTTTCTTTTTGTGAGAACATGTAGGCATTGATGGAAAATTAAAACTGTGTAAAATGTTTAGTCTTTAGTGATGAAGCCACATCCCACTTGTGTGGTACCGTGAACAGACATAATGTCATAATATGGGGTTCGGATAACCCACACACCTACATCGAGCACTTACACTCCGAAAGTTAATTTGTCTTGTACTATCATTTACAACAAAGTGTACGGACCTTTTTTCTTTGTTGGGCAAACAATAAATGGAATAAATCTTGGACATGATGACGGAATGGCTTCTACCGAAATTAGAACAAGAATCCCTAAACTTCATTGTGGACTTCAAAATCGGCCGTGCAGATCCAAGTGATGGTGCACTCTTGAACTGACCTCCAAGGTCTCCGGACATCACCCCCTGTGATTTTTCCTTGTGAGGATACATCAAACATAAAGTGTACACACCACCAGAAAGCATACATGAGATCCAACAACGGGTTACCAGAGCTATCGAAACAATCGACCTGAACACTCTTAACAAAGTATGGCAAGAGCTTGATTACACGCTTAACATCTGTCGTATCACAAGGGGTTCCCATATGGAACATTTATAATTCTTGGCACCTGGGATGAAACTTTTTAAGTTTTTCTTAAAATGTAACCATTTTATTTTTTTGTATAATAAATAAAACTAGATTTATGTGCACTTGAAATCATGAACATCATTTGTAATAACCCTGTATAATGTAGACTTGGCCGTCTCACTCAGTTCCTTAGAAGCTGTAGATTGTTGTAAATCATCACAAATTTTATCAGATATATCTTTAGTTGCATCAGAAGTATTGTTCTTGTCAAAAGCATTGATCTCCTTGCAATATCCAATCAAATGATATTGATCATTTACATGATAGCTTCCCCAACGAATGTCTCCCTCAAATTGCGACAAGCAAATTAATCGGAGAGCAACTTTGAACTCTCGTGTACTAGGAACTGAATTCCTGTGTCGAATTTGGCTAAATAGGTTTTCCAAAGCATCTTGGGTGAACCGGCTCAATAATAAATGTTTAAATTTTGCATATTAGGATACACTCGTTGCAAATCGATGGCACATTGCGTTGATAAGAGCATTCCAGTTTGAAACGGCCACTGTAATGTTGCATGTAATGTTGATGAAGTCTTCAAAAAAAAGTTAGTGTAGCTTCATAAGTTTCTATATTCGCATGTGAAAGAGCATATGTAAAGTAGCGTCTAGTTATAAGTTCAAACCATTTGAACAGGGTGGCAAACTAAGAATGCAAGGTACTGTATCTGGGAAACTATCCATCGTAGAACCTTGCGCAAAAAAAAGTTATTACTAAAACGGCCAATACAAAAACCTGGAAAATATTTTCAAGTTTCCTAAATGGCCGCTAGGGGGCGTAACTGCAATCTTGAATCTAAAAAAGTGATGTTTCTGTGAATTCTGCTATATTAACCTAATAAAAAAATAACATCTTTGAAGTCGAGGAAAATCTGAACTTTTTTTGTTTGGCACTTTTTGACGTATGTCTAAAAATAAAGTGGTGGGGGGTATTCAAAGGTTTTCTTAAATAACCCCCTATATCTTCGAAACGGCTAAGCCGATTTTAACAAACTATTCTTGAGCTGTATATGTTATAATATTTGAAGTTTTGTTAGCTTCACATGTCGTCACAAGAGTGCTTTGTTCGACATTCCGACAGAAACGGTTAATAAACAAGTAGCTAAATGATGCCTAAACAAGCTCGCGAAAACCGCATCTCGATATCTTGTTCCTAACCTAAAATATCGGCCAAAGAAAACTTTATACGAAAATCCCTTAAATTTTTTTTTTAACTATATTTTTCTGGAATTATTTCTATTATGTAAGTTGTGGCCCTAAAAAGGACCGATTTAAAGGAGGAAGGTTTTTAATGCCCCGTAAATGCTCGACATGCTGACTATCACTCTGTGCATTGCTGAGGCCTCTTATGGGTAGACAAAGCTGCAGCTTCAATTTCGGCTCTGAATAGGTTACCTAGAAATTGCGATTTTAAATTTTTGTAAATTTACTCACCAGAATAAAATCACCCTTTTTGAAATTACTACGGGCAAGTAAGCAATGCTAAAAATTATACGAAAGGCCTATTTTTTGTTTGTTTAAATGCATATTCACTATGGATATATACGAAAAATACTATTAATAGAAGCAGGCAATGGAAACAGGTACCTAAACAAAACATACATAATCCTCAAATTGTCAATAGTTGTCAATATTTTCGCGTTACTTTAAGCAATTTTTGTGTTTTCAAAATGCGTTTTACGAATAATGAAGCTCTTGATATGCTTGCGGTTTATTTTGAATGTCTTCAGAATGCCGCAGTAGCTAAAAGAGTTTACGCGGCTCGATATCCAAATCGGCGTCCTTGCGATGTAAGAGTTTTTCCCTGATTAGTGGCGAGCTTACGAGCTAATAGTAGTTTTCGGCCTACGTTTCAACGGCAAAGAATTGGAAGAACACAAGAAAATATTAACCGTGTACTGGGCTGTATTGAAAGAAATCCTCATGTTAGCACAAGAGCATTATCCACTGAGTGGGGCATATCACGGACAACGGTTCAAAATATTTTGAAGGACTATAGGTAAGTTCTAATGGCCATCAAAATATATAGGTATTCGTTTAAACTTTTTTTAATTACTTTAAGAATGCACCCATATCATGTCGTTTTGCATCAGGCCTTGAAGGAGGAAGATTTTGATCGAAGGTTAAACTATTGCCATTGGATGTTAGGCATGATACGCGAAAATAGAGAATTTTTATTTCAAATTCTTTGGACCGATGAAGCCACCTTCAGTAGCGACGGGAGAGTCAATCTGCACAATATGCATTATTGGTATGCAGAAAATCCCCATTGGTTGCGTGAAGTTCAGTGCCAAGGAGTTTAAATGTATGGTGTGGCATACTGGGAGGCAGAATTATTGGACCGTATTTTTTCGAGCAACCCCTAAATGGCAATGTATTTTTTGACTTTTTGGCCAATCAATTACCATTGTTGTTGGCAGATGTGCCTCTGGAAGCAAGGCAAAAATTGTTTTTGCAGTTGGATGGTTGCCCAGCCCATTTTGCTATTAATGTGCGACAGCATATTAATGCAGTATTTCAACAGCGGTGGATTGGAAGAGGAAGTCTGTTTCCATGGCCTCCACGATCGCCAGACTTAACTTGCCTCGATTTTTATTTATGGGGGCGCTTAAAGGACATCGTTTTTCGGACTCAACCTGCCACTAGAGAAGATATGAAAAACCGGATTCGTAACAAAATACGTAACATACCGAGAGCCGAAATTGAAGCTGCAGTTTTGTCTAGTCATGAGAGGCTTCAGCAATGCATAGAGCGTGATGGTCAGCATTTCGAGAATTTACGGGGGCATTAAAAACCTTCCTCCTTTAAATCGGTCCTTTTTAGGGCCACAACTTACATAATAGAAACAATTCCAGAAAAATATAGTTAAAAAAAATAAAAATTTAAGGGATTTTCGTATAGTTTTCTTTGGTCGATATTTTAGGTTAGGAACAAGATATCGAGATGCGGTTTTTGCGAGCTTGTTTAAGTATCATTTAGCTACTTGTTCATGAAAAAAAGTCATACCAATGCATTTTATTTTTTTGCGAAAATTAACCGTTTCTGTCGGAATGTCGAACAAAGCCATCTAGCGACGACATGTGAAACTAACAAGACTTAAAATATTATAACATTTGTAGCCCAAGAATAGCTCATTTCAACGCGCCCAAGTTTGTTAAAATCGGTTTAGCCGTTTCGAAGATACAGGGGGTTATTTAAGGAAACCTTTGAATACCCCCCACCACTTTATTTTTAGATATACGTCAAAAAGTGCCAAACAAAAAAAGTTCAGATTATCCTCGACTTCAAAGCTCAGTTATTTTTTTATTAGGTTAATATAGAATAATTCACAGAAACATCACTTTTTTAGATTCAAGATTGCAGCTAGCGGCCATTTCAGAAACTTGAAAATATTTTCCAGGTTTTTGTATTAGCCGTTTTAGTAATAACTTTTTTTTTCGCAAGCCTCTACGATGGATAGTTTCCCAGATACAGTACCTTGCATTCTTAGTTGGCCACCCTGTACATTAGGGTAACAAACCACGCTGTTGTACCGTGTTGTGGACCAATATTATTTTTCGCAATATGATAATAAATGGCTGCTGCCACATCATGATGTAAAACAGCCACATTTATTGACACATTCATCTTCTCAAAATAAGACGGAGTGATGACTTTTTGCTTCAACCTAGGGTACAATTTCAAAGGGTCCTCTTGGTCCAATTCAAAAACTTTTTTAATGGCTTCTATGGAAACGACATTTGACGACAACTGCTCTCGTTCTACTATAGAGATATCGATATAAAATTTCTTTCCATTGGTCAAAGCGGCAGCAATACTTTGAAAACATGTACACAGTCTGGCAACTTCATTTGTACGCACTGGATGTGAAATGGAATTTAGAATGAGACTGTAGCGACTAGCATTAATGTTTATCCGTTTCCAAAATCCTCTATTCTGACCTCCCATTTCCGAAATGATTGCTTTTATGTTCACTCCCACATCATGGCATTTATGAATTATGGCAAATAGTTTGTCTTGGATTTCTTCTGCAGAGAAAGAACTTTCTGTATACTCGTATGCTACAGTTTGTTTAAAACGAGTGCTCACTCCACCGAACATACTAGAGCGTGTGTTGCAGCTGTAGCCACCAGCAGCATTTTTCATTGTTGGTTGACCCAGAGTGGCCCCAGTAGACGGATAGATTTGGAGACCTGGTTGTATCGCCATTTCATCCACTAGTAATGCGGTATGTTTTTCTTCATCTCTAAATATCGTCACCTAAAATAATAAAAACATATTTTCATGTACTAGAATGAAATGGTACAAGCTACAAATGGATTTCAAAATTGTAGTCAGCTACATAAATGTTTCCAAGCCATCTTAAACTTCCATAAAATGATTTAGTAAACTGAATTCAGTGAGCAGTATACAAACCTTATGTTTAAGCATTTTGAAAATATCTTCTAAGATACCTGGATTAAGTTGAATGTTCCTGATGCGATATTGAATAATTTTTATACTAGGGAAAGGAATATGTTGACGTCCTATCTCTTCATAGCCCTTAGCTCCACAAGAAACATAATTTCAGGGCCTTGCTCATAGTATTTTCAGACCATAAATGGCCCTTTGCATTTCCATGTTTCATGTAATGCACCTGATCCTTATTGAAGCAGTTATCCAAATTTTTTTTAAGACATTCTCCAATTCCAGTTTGCACTAATCACGCTCGCGTAGAGTTTTCTTCAGATGTGAGCGCAAATTATCATTGAGTTTTTCCTGTCCATCACATGAAGGGGTACTCGACAGTAAACTATTCACATTAGGCTCAAAGTCGTCTTCACCATCACTGCCAAGACTCTTCTCTGGTTCCATCACGGTCACGTCGTGAACGTGGTCTTGACCACTGTCTAGCATAGTCACTTTTTCAGACATTTGTATCTCTTCCGAAACACACTGACAGGAAGATTCTTGACAAAGATTGGGTACAGCATTGGGCTTCAATTTTCTCTTTTCATCAATTCCTTTCGTTTCAAATGCTTCTTCAGAAAAATGCAACTAACATAATAGTACTTTTATAGTATCCATTTGGAAAATAAAGTATTGTGAAATCATCATTTATATCTTGTTTCCCTATTAGATGCATCCAGATACTGCGTTGTTCCGCGTTTCATAGCAAAAATAAAAAACATTAATATCTAAATTCAATAATTACTTGTAGGTAAGCGAAATAACCTTTCGCGTCGGCGACAAACAGAACAACTTGGCAGCTTTACTGTTTTCCAGCACAATTCACAACTTCCAAAGCTTTCCATGTTCACGCGATCGCGACTAACAGAACGACTAATAAAATAACCAAAACCAAAGTCAGTTCAGTTTGACAGCTTGGTGTTCGGTCGTTTGACGCGTATGCACGTCATATTCTGTCAGGCAGCCATGTTGTGGCCAGAAAATGTATTTCTCTCTCTAGCACATTGGAACATGCATTTGCGGTATTTTATTCTATCTAGTGAGTTTAGCCGTAACCGGCCTACAGTGACGAGACGCTAAGTAAAGCAAATTATTCCTTTACGTGTTCATGCGCAATAAGCAAAGTATTCCAATAAAAAAGAGTAAACATGGAAATTAAATCTATGGTAACCTAGATTACCATAGATTTATTTCCATTTTTACTTGACCATATAAAACTACGGTAACCTAGGTTACCGTAGATTTAATTTCGATTTTTTTTACTCTTTTTTTACTCTTGATCATGCGCAATATGTGCAATATTGGAATAATCTACTTTATTTAGTGTCTCGTTTGCAGTGTGCGAGAGAGAGCGAAATCTGTCCACGTCCAAATGTACTTTATAAGTCTTAATTAAATAGTAAAAACACAAGCTTGTATCTATTAATTACTACTTCAAATATACTATTACCTATTTGCAATTACAGATAATGAAAATATGCGCTGATGTAGCAGTATAATCGTACCTACCTACCTCTCATTTACATCATGTTGGTCCGTATTTTCATGGCGTACATAGAATGCTAATCTATAAATTAGGGACTAAGTCACACATTAATGCAAATTAATAATAATATACTTTGGACCCTACCTTTCTTAGTTTTTATAGTTTCCTGCTTATAACACTGATAATATGATAAAATGTCACTTTTGTGGTCATCGCAGGGGAATAAAAAATGAAATTCAATGGTTTTGTCAGATAAATCAACGGATTCAGCAGGCGGCATAAGAGTTTGTTCGACACTATTTAACAAATTAAATGTAATGCAATCTGGTTTTTTGGGATCTAGCAGCTTTTCATAATACCAACATTTTCGCAGATTTCTTCATTTTCAAATTGCCGTGTAAAAGTGCATCCAATTTTAGTGTAATTTTTTCGAAGTGTATGGCTTTTATATTTACTTCGTCCGTAGGAATATAGTTTTTAAAAAACTTCAAAGTCTAATCCTGATGAACGGTTGTCTCATACAACTGTGCAATTTCCAAAGTGGGTGACTTTACTAATTTATAAACAGAAAGCGTCCTATATAGTTGTACAAAAGTTGTGAATGCGGGATGATCATTGGCACCTTCAGCTTGTCGAATGATCCCAAAGAATCACCCAACTAATAGAAAAAGCGTGCACTATTTAATGGGTTGTCCTACCTGTAACGGATCTTGATTCATTTGGTTTAAGTACATAATCAAATTCGCATTTGGAAAGTAAGAAAATTGGATAGTTGACATTAATGTAACCCACAGACCATGTGATGTACTTTCATTGGGAAGCTGTTTTGTGGTTTAACTGACTAAATTGAAGGAATACATACCTCAAAGTCGGGACCCTCTGGTTTTGTACCTTCAAAGGGGAAACGGCGGTTAAGACAATCAAATAAATCATTCCTCCGTTTTGTAAATTCTACTGTTGTGTCAGAATCACGCAAAAGTGGAGATGCATTTTTATATTTGCATATGTAACGCAGTTTCTAAAAATCTAAAAATCGAATAGCACACCTTCGAATTTAAATACTAATCAGAAGAATATCTGCATCGCTAATTTCACTCGCATTTTTAACAACTTTGGTATTCCCTTCAAATTGTGGACATGTTCACGGTGTCTGCAATTGGTAACTGGTAATGTGACTATTATCATGTCCAAAATCCTGAACGTCAACCAGTTTCATTGTTTTTATGTTCAAGTTCGCATCCCTCTTACTTGCATTTCGTCGAAAATATGAATAACCGTGCTTATTTAATTTGTACTTGTGAGACATTTTCAGCTGAAAATTTTGTTGATGTCTATAATCTTATTTAAAAACTTTCGTCTAAACCAATTTGACTCTCGATAGGTATTGTCTTATCGTAGATACTGCTGGGAGCGGCAACATATCACAGCTTCACAAAAATCGGTGGGCTTTTAATGTGTAAAAGTAAGCACGTTAGAAGCCACTCAGAATCGTATCTTCAAGAAGAACATTTCCTGTATCTGCAAGTCAGTATACATTGCTGTATTAAAATCGTTTCTGTCAAAGTTGAAGAATTAAAACATAATTTTTCAACCTTGACAGAATTGTTTACAACATCTTTAACAATTTTTAACAAATATTACTACTGACGAAGATAACTGTAAGTGTTATCAAAATGTTTAGATTGTATAATTTAAAATACACCATTAAAAAACCCCAAAAAAGATAAGTGTTTTATTGTTTTAATTTTTCAACTTTGACAGAATTGTTTACAACATCTTTAACAATTTTTAACAAATATTACTACTGACGAAGATAACTGTAAGTGTTATCGAAACGTTTAGATTGTATAATTTAAAATACACCATTAAAAAACCCCAAAAAAGATAAGTATTTTATTATGAGTGTTAATGGTGAAAGTTTACATTTTCATATTAAGATGAATTAAAATGAATTAAGATGAATTAAGATGAATTAAGATGAATTAAGGTAAATTAAGATGAATTAAGGTGAATTAAGATGAATTAAGATGAATTAAGATGAATTAAGGTGAATTAAGATGAATTAAAATGAATCAAGATGAATTAAGATGAATTAAGAAAAATTAATATTAATTAAGATGAACTAAGATCAATTAAGGTGTTGGTCCTTAGAGATGTTGCTGCCGTCTTTCTACTTTTAATTAAATTAAGATGTAACTGCAAGTTTGTGAAAAATTTTAATTTGAAATGGATAAAAGCATTCAGAAATAGAAACTTGCCATACCAATTACAGATCTAGTCAAATCTAACTAATAGTAATTATAATGCATTTATTTTCCTGCAAACTTTACAGTCTAATCACAAACAAAATAACAGCACAGATAGTTGTTGCCGTAATATACGAAATTAAAACTAATCAAGCACAATAAGAAAGTACATAGAAAAATGAAACCAGTATGCAATAATTGTTACCAATATACTAAGGAATGAAACAAATAAGCAATCATCAAATAACACTGAAAACTTAATATAATGTCTACAGTAATAAGAGAACAAACTTAATAATATAATACCATAAAACATAAATATACGTAAAGTTTACTTAAATTGCATAACAATATGATCCAAAAAAAATAGTGAAAGTAAAAACATGAATCATTATTCCAGTGCGTCAAGTAGATTCATAAGTGTACAGTTGTTAATATCTATTGATTGAGGCAACGTGTGAAAAGTTCTCATACGATAGATGATAGACGATCTAATTAATAGGTTGGTCTTGCGTGACGGATAATAAAAAGTGTCACTGTTACGAGAAAAATACGAAGAAACATGAAATAATAAATTAAATTATACCATAATTTATAGAAAAGTGCAGTCGCTCTTCGCCTTCTATCTAAGGAATCAATGTCAAATCATTGTAGTTTTAAGTTATAATCAAATCTTGTGATTGGATAACGATTGTCCAGTTTAAATGCGAGATACTTTGGACAGATTCAAGTAAGTCATTTTGGTTTTGTAACGCACCAAAGAAAAAAATGATGATTTTAGTGCATTAATCTTTGAGAAAGATCTGCAATTACGTATAATGAATCCGCATATAGAAGTAACAGTGCGTGATAACATAGTAATATAATAACTAAAACTGAATGCACTAATTCAAGTCCCTTGTCCTTCATGATATGAGTCCTTTCTAATTCAATCAAGTTGGCACAATAAATGAACTCGGTGGATCTTCATTTACGAGTAAACGTAACAACCTTGCATTTTGGGATATTTAAATTCAGAGGATTAGTATCCCACCAGTTATGCAAAGCCTCGATTTGACTTTGTTGGAAATGGCAATCATTTGCGACAGCAAAAAATCATAACGTCATCAGTGAAAAGTAGTTTATTGCAAACTACTATCATATATGATAAGACATTAATAAATGCCAACAGAAGGGACCCGGAATTGGACCCTTGTGGAACTCCTGACGTAACATTAATCCAATATTAAGTAAAATTATTGCATGTGACTTGTTGAACACGGTATGAGGTAATGGGGAATACGGTCAAAGGCTTTAACAATGTCGATTTAAACGACATCCACTTGGCATGGTTATCAAGCACGCCGGCAGTAAACTGGGTGAAAGTAACTAAATTGGTCATTGTAAATCTGTGCTCCATGAATCCATGTTTGGCAACATAAAGAACTTTTAATTCAGAAATTTAACTTTAAAATACTGGGACGATAGTTTGCGATTACGCTAGGGTCATTAGTTTTTAATATGAGGCAAATATTGGCCAGTTTCAACATATTCGGATAAACACCACTTTTAAGTGAAATGTTAAATATATGGCAGAGTGGTTCCGCAAAAACATACATACAATCTTTAACTAAGAAAGAAGGTCTTTCGTCATAACCAGAAGTGTTCGAACTTTTCAATTTACGAATTGCGTGTAGTACTGTATCCGAAGCAATTTAGAGTATTGAGAAGATCTATTACTATATTTGGGGACAAGTGAGTCAAATAATGTATAGATAGTGCGATAAAGCAAATCACATGTTGCGTTAGGACCGGATGTAGTCTTACCAAATAACCAGTCATTAAACAAAATGCTATTATACGTATAGATTAACAAAATCAGCTTCTCTAAAACTGAATTTACTGTCATTGTTAGTATTTATTGAAAATTAAATAGGATTGTTGATTCCTTATACACTTAAGATCTACATGTAAAGCTGGATGTTAACGATCTTTAACAATCGTTCTGATCATGGAGTACAGAATAATCTAAATTGGAAATAATTAAATCCAGTACTCTGTCATTAGTATTAACAACCCTATTAAATTGTTTTAAATAAGATAAGCTCATAAAGTTGATCAAAGTAGACGATTTATCATCCTGAATGTTACAATTATTAAAATGGCGGACATTGAAATCCCACAAAACTAATTAGAAATAGGTTTTTGTTAATAATTGTAATTTTTATTGTACAGAGAAAACACAATGTAGTACGTTTAATATGATTATTAATTTTAACTACATATGTGGTAATTTAACATATAAATAGTAAAGCATTTACTTCAAGGTTTAGGAAAAACCAGCAAAAAACTTAGGCATAACGAAAACTAAAATTAAAATTAAATGTACCATTGTGTCTTGTTTTAATTGCCTTCTTCTTGCCTGTTGAAGTTATTACCATGTTTATAAATCTCAATAGCTTCGCATTGTAAGCGAACATAATAATGAACTTTTCTGGACAATATTTCCATATTATCAAATTGAATGTGATGATTTAAATTATTTAAAGTATGCTCAGCTACCGCAGATTTCTCTGTTTGGCCTAATCTACAAAATCTCTAAGTTCTTTACGTTTTGTATCAAACCTACGTTTTGGTATTCCAATGTATGCTTTTCCACAAGAACAATATAACTTATAGACTCTCGAAGATGACAATGGCTTTGAAACGTCTCTTGGTGACCTTAAATGTTATTTAATTCTTCTTGTAGGTTTAAAAACAAACCTAATGCCATGTGTAATTAAGATTTTTTCAATTCTATCTTTAACATTAGGTATAAAAGGACAACATTAAGCAATAATTTTTCTTTATGGTTATGTCTAGCAGGTATAATAACATTATTAATATTTGTAACTGAATATCGATTAGCTTGTAATGAAAATATAATAATATTACAATCAGATAAAGGTAATGCAACTGTTATATTAAATATAAACGACTATAACATTAAAGTGGAACAAGTGTTGGAACCACAGACTTATCGTGAACTACCAAATTGTCCTAAAAAAAAGTTTCTTTTGAAAACTAAGAACTTATTACATTATCACCTATTCCTGAAGAAATGAAAAATAAACTTAACTCTGTAACTGGTCCACCAAAACTATATGGTTTGCCAAGAATCCGCAAACCTAATGTTCCTTTAAGGTCTACTGTTAGCGGAATTGGTTCTCCTACATACCATCTTAAAAAACATCGTACATTATTATTACAACCTCGTAGAGTAAAAAAATAGGCTTGCAGCCATTGTTGTTGCAGGCCAGATTGGGACATTAACACAGTTATATTCGCTCGTGTCGGCCGTACCACACTTTACTGGTCTTTACCCCTTTGATCAAAGTGAAGATCAATTTTTCGAGAGTTACTTGATAATTCTAGGATAATTTAACAGTTTGTTGTGTGCCGTTCGATATAGCGCAATGATGAAAACCCATCAAAAAGCATGCCTTGGATGTAAACGAGGTCCATACCTTCTAATGATGTATTTTTATAGAAGATTTCTTAATTTTTGTTTTATTTTAGACGGTCATTTTTAGGATAATTTTTATTCATTCTGCATTGTTTAAACACTATTTTATTTTTAAGTAAGCATCCGTATTGTTCATTTGAAAATTATTTTTAACCTTTACCTTTGAAGTTATTCTTATTTTCATTGGCCTCTAATTTTCCATTTGTACTTTAATAATAAAGGTACTTTGAAAATTGTTTAGAACCGTTGTCAACATTTCTAAGTAGAATACACAATACATCTTGTTACTTTATAACCTTAAAATTAGAAATGTAAATGTAGATTGGAATTACAGAATGCGAAATAAATACCCTCTAAAATTTTAAATGAAGTCTTGAAATACTTCCGCAGGCAATGATATTAATGCTTCGAACTAAGTTTTGTTGTTAGTTAAGGTAATTGAACGAAATAAATATTTAACACCAAGCTGTTAAGAATAACAAAATTGTGCAGTAAAAACACAATTACTAATTAATTTGTAACGTTAAGAATACCAAAACTAATTCTAACTTTTCCTAAATGTAAGTACATAAATAGACGCGTGTAAATTATTCAGTGAATGTATACTATACCTTACGAACTTGTAATTTGTAAAGTTTCTACAGATAAAATACAGAACTAATTACAATAGTATTTAGATCTTTAAGTAATAACTAACCCAAAAACACATATTGTGTATTGTGTACGATACAAACGGCTTCGTTATAATTACATTATTATTAACAACGCTTGATCAACAACCCTTACCCTATATACTTTACAATAAATTTCATTTTGTGAATATAATTTAGTTGATTGAAATTTAATATTGGTTATTGTACAAATAACTTATAACGTTAAATGTGAGTTTAAACTTATATGCAAATATTTGAAGGGAAAATTAATGAAGGATAGATTATAATAAAGCATTAATTATCACGTCAATTATAACATTACTGGTTTGATTTTGATATTAAAATGGGTAAAGCTTAAATTACAGCTTTTCATTTGTAATTTGGTTATATTACTTCATTAATTTTAAACAGTGATATTATATACCAGTCTGACATTTACCATCGTAAAGATAAAATTAAAACAGGAAGATTTTATATAGTAATGAACTAATATTCAAAACCGAGCGACTGTAGAAAGTAATTGAAAATTTGGGTTTGTAAAGATGATTTTTATACGTACTTTTCTATCACACTATAACCAATAACTATTTTACATATAAGAACGGTTAGATTTGATAACAGGCCCTAAGTCAAATTTTTCGATATCTTGCATACTTTGTGCATAAACGTACAAAATGTGATCGAAGTATTCAGTACTGTAAGGAAATGTATAATACTCCTTGTTGATATGAAACATGTGTAAGAATATAATTTTAGAATTTCACTTAATGATCCTCTACTACAACGTCTAATGATCACAACGATTATTTCGTATTTTGACCGTTGTGATCTTGCCAAAACGGTCACTGTAAATACTACGGCCGGCAAAACTTCTTGATAACTACGTCTACTGATCACAACAACCAACAACGTTCGTGATCGTAACGGTCATTGTGATGAGAACGGCGACGGTCACATCTTAGATTACACAAAAAACGACATCCGAGAACTGATTACAACAACCGCTTCTATCACCATGGCGAATATTATACGTTATCCTAACGGACACCATTACAACATTACAACAGTCACTGGTACCTTTACATTCTATTACAACCAAAGCTGATCACAACGTCCAACTTGGTCATAAGTAAATAAATATAATTCATCAATTACTGATTGAAATTTTATATTGGTTATTGTACAAATAACTTTAAATTGAATTTAAACTTATATGCAAATATTTGAAGGGAAAATTAATGAAAGATAGATTATAATAAAGCATTAATTATCACGTCAATTATAACATTACTGGTTTGATTTTGATATTAAAATGGGTAAAGCTTAAATTACAGCTTTTCATTAGTAATTTGGTTATATTACTTCATTTATTTTAAACAGTGATATTATATACCAGTCTGACATTTACCGTTGTAAAGATAAAATTAAACAGGAAGATTGTATACAGTAATGAACTAATATTCAAAATCGAGCGAGCGTAGAAAGAAAGTAATTGAAAATTTGGGTTTGTAAAGATGATTTTTATACGTACTTTTCTATCACTCATAACCAATAACTATTATTACATATAAGAAAGGTTAGATTTGATAACAGGCCCAAAGAGTCAAATTTTTCGATATCTTACGTAATTTGTGCATAAATGTACAAAATGTAGAATTTCACTTAATGATCCTCCACTACAACGTCTAATGATCACAACGGTTATTTCATATTTTGGTCGTTGTGATCATGGTCAAAACGGTCACTGTAAATACTACGGCCGGCAAAACTTCTTGATGACTACATCTACTGATATCACAACAACCAACAACGTTCGTGATCATAACGGTCATTGTGATGAGAACGGCGACGGTCACATCTTAGATTACACAAAAAACGACATCCGAGAACCTGATTACAACAACCACTTCTATCACCATGGCGAATATTATACGTTATCCAAACGAACACCATTACAACATTACAACAGTCACTGGTACCTTTACATTCTATTACAACCAAAGCTGATCACATCGTCCCACTTGGTCATAAGTAAACAAATATAATCATCAATTACTTATTACTGTACCTTATAACAACTCATTTTGAGTTGTATTAAAATATACCGTAATTAAGGTTCTTCATTCATTCAGTTGTAAATATAAGAAAAATTGTATTTATTAATGATTTGTAAGTATTTGCATTTTGGTGTAACTTAGTGCATATCTTCTTAAAGGTTTATACTTCTACTTCTATAAAAATTACTATTTCTGCTCAATATGTTCGCGCAACGCATCATCGTTGACTTAATTCTTTGCGCAAATTTTTCGCACACGGCTACATCGTCTGATGTTCTAGGCGTCCATTTTGTGCACTTCTTGTGGTACGCCGTTAGATGCAGGAAGCTTTTTTTGGGTTTCCCCCTAAATTTTGTGAAAAGTGTCATTGATTTGATCGTAGATATATTTTAACGCATTATATTAAAAATTAAAACATTTCAGGAACTTTATTTTTTTTTTACTTTTACACTTTTAATTTTACCGCTTTTGATTACACAATTAATTCTACTGTTACGTACGCTTTCATTTTATGATGGCGTTTTGCTTTTAATGCAGATCTGAATGTGGATTCCATTATTTATTTTGAACCTTCAAAGGAATGCAATAAATATTGGTTTATTCAATTTTAAGAAGACAAATTTATAAGAAATAAAATTCCATTTTGGTGAGGTTTACAACAAACAGCATAG
Organism: Vesta saturnalis; assembly: GCA_036346205.1. Classification (NCBI taxonomy): domain Eukaryota; kingdom Metazoa; phylum Arthropoda; class Insecta; order Coleoptera; family Lampyridae; genus Vesta; species Vesta saturnalis. Next base: position 16,625,273 of record JARFJB010002231.1, on the reverse strand, counting down.
TTATTTCGAGATATTGCGCAATATTGGTGCAAAGATGACATCACCCTTGGTTTACATTTCCGTAATCGTTTAGATACCAGAGGCTATTAAAAAGTTTGTGTACAAAAAGTTTCGAAAAGGTATTTATAACCATTAGTTAGTAATTTAAGGCTATAACTAGTTTTTAAGATATATTTCATATAATTCTCATTTTAACTGTTAATAAACATAGTTTGTATATATTTTATTTTTTACATTTTGATAAAATCTTTATTGTAAACCTCGGTTTAGTTATTCCGAGCATATTTAAAAAATAATTTGGCGTCCGAGATCATTTTTATTAGTGTTACATTGCAATTTTTTATATTGATGTTCAGTGGAAGTAATCTAGCAGAAATTGTGCTAATTAAGCAAATCAAAAGATTGAACCACCCTACGTTAATCTACCGACTGAATCAAAGGCATTACTTGTGGTGAATGGTTTGTATCTCGAGTTAGTTTAACGATTTGTTACGAGAACATGTTTACACCTATTTCTTTATAATATTATTAAAACACGTTTTCTTTATATATTTTATACTTTATACCTTATTCACAACTTTATTTATAACCTGGCGGAACAATACTTTTTCTGCGCTTACACTGATTGAAGGTTGTTTCACAAAACGTTGTAATGCTCCAGGTTTACTATACTTAATTCTACTCGGTGGTGGATTTTGTTTTTAAGCCTTTAACTAGCTTCAATGAAGCTGGGGTGGGTTTTCAACTCATATAACTCTTAATAGCTTTGTACAAAAAGGTTTTATACATATATTCACAAAATCATGTATTAATATTCAGGTTTACAAAAAATGTTAACATAAAATAATATTCTTGAAATGAAATTATATAAAACACTAATAATAATTAAATAAACAAAAATAATGCTCCTGTGGATTAGACCGCTCTCCACGCAGGCTATACGGTCGGGTTGTTGGTGGTTAGATCGGGCTCGTTTAGGGAATTTCCTTTTGCTATGAACAAATTAGTATTGGAATTTTTAAACGTACATTAACAAGAAAATGGCGATCCAGTGTTTGTGATGCAAATTTAATAAATATGGTTCTTCAGAGTTGGGTATACAGGGTGGCCTATTAGTGTGTGGAAGTGCAATAACTTACTCAGGATCAAACAAATGTTTTAAATAAAAGTTGTTATGTTTGCGCAGATACACATTTCTAAAATATTTTGAGATATACAAGGTGTTCAGCCTAAGCGAGACAACACGAAGCTTACTTTTTTAATAGGACACCCTGTATATTTGTATACCATCGAATTCAGCGTAAAATTCTGCAACTAGCCCTATCTTTTCTTTTCCCATAAATTGCGACGTTGCCAAGCTGGAGCGAAAGATATGAAGATTTGACGATAATTGGTGCACTATAAATGCTGCCAAATAAACGTTATCAGTGATAACAGATCAACCGCATTGTATACGGACTATCAGTCAAACAAGGTGGTCATTAAATGTATGGTGTGAAATAATTGGGAATCATGTAATAGGCCCATATTTCTTTGACGGAACTGTTAATGGGCAAGTTTATTTAAATTTCTAACAAAACGAATTACCACAACTACTTCAGCAATTACCTGCTCACGGTAAGCGGCGAATGTGGTACCTACATGTTGGGGCACCAGTTCACCATACCCAGCTGATCAATACACATTTAAATAATGAATTTCCCGGACGATGGATAGGTAGAGGAGGACCCCATAAATGGCTACCTCGTTCACCAGAACTTACAAAAATGGATGTTTTTTTGTGGGGTTATGTCAAAGAACAAGTATACAAAACACCCGCAACTACTAAGGAAGACATGAACAACAGAATTAGAGATGTTTTCCGAACGGCTGATGTCGATATGTTACATCGTGGTAGTAGAGCTTTTGAAGATCGCATACATTATTGTACGGAAGTAAATGGTGGTAATTTTGAACATTTAATAAAATAGTTATCTAACGTTTTTAATTCAATTTTTTGTGGATGCACATTAAAGTTATCAAAAGATACAAATATACAAACTATTTCGACATAATCTCGATCAAGGCCATGTAACGGTATAAACGGGTGGTAGAACGGGATTACAGATAAAATTGGCCTTTTTGCCCCGACTAGCCAGCGTATGGGTGTGGGTCAGATGTTGAAAAATTTTGCACACCAGAATAGTAAATCGTACGTAAGTCAAAATAGGGATGAAGACAAAATCAATTCGGTTAAGGGCGCCAGAATGTTTAGTAGTCAAAATAAGGGTCGTCGTCCAAAATTACGAGTACATAGCGTGTCTAAACATACAAAAACATACGCTTACCTATCCGCAATCAATCCCAGGTGTGCTGGACAGCAACTCAGCAAACCACCTGAAATAGGGCTTCAAAAACACTACACGCTTGTCAAATAAAAGCGTGATAAACACTCAATAACGTTACGTTAATACACCTCAGTGTAATAATAAGGCATTAAATAATAATCAAAACAAAACAAAAAATCTATAGAATGAACTCTAAACTGAATTAATACTCAACTAAAAATCAAATAAAATACTAAATATTAATAACGCTATTACTCAATAAAACAAAAAAACTAACTTTGTTACGTTAAAAACTAAATTACCGGTAACTTGCAATTTGCAAAAAAAAACTCTTATGTAACACAAAAGGGTTTCCACAGAATTAAAACACATTTATAAAACCTAACAAAACTATAATGAAATAATAAAAAAATAATATAAACATAAACATACGATAATGCGTATAAGCAAAAAAAAACAAAAGCTTAATGGGCGACAGGATGTCTGATCAGAATACTGCTTTACGCCAGTCTAAATGGTTTAACCTATATATATATATATATATATATATATATATATATATATATATATATATATATATATATAATTCGTGGATAATATACCCACACTACTACAGGCTCAATTGCCCGTTAATACTAAAATAAATAACAAAGGGTGAAGGCGGAGCGTCAAACTACAATTCGTTACACTAAATAAATTTAAAACAACTTAATTTACCAAAAAAAATAAAAAATACGACCCCGTTTTCAAACCTTCGTCAACACACAAAAAATAATTCGAAACACACAAAAAAATAAATCTTGAAAATCTTCAATAAAAAAAACAATATTATGTTACCTTAAGGTCTAGAATTACACCTCTCCTGTGTTACAACAATGAAAATGATGGTCGATTACTGCTATAACGGGAATGAAATCTTCCTGGTCTGGCAAAATGATGAATAAAATGTTGACTATTGTTCTTTGATACACAAACGATTTCTTGATTTAAACTCGTTAAAATGTTACTGCATTAATTAAAAACTTCTTTTAAAATAATAATAATTTGAGCGGTCAAAATTGCTTGATAAGTTTTAGCTTTTAAATAATTTTCTTTATGTTACGAGTCCAAAAGGTTAATAACTTGTTTAAATAACTATAAATTTTAATATACTGCGAAAGTTTCTTTATCTTTAAATACGCTTTGTACGGTAAATAAGAGGCACTGCAAGAACGTTGATTTTAAATAAATCCGCAAAAGCGAGAAAAACCAAAGAGGTCACTGAAGCACTAATACAACACGACGATGTCCTCTAGGTAACTTTACGTAGAATCGAAATCGGCACTAGGTATAATCCTCTGGTGAATGAACAATTTGATAAAATCCCTTTACAGGTCTTCTTCAGAAGTAGTTTAACTACCCTTACTACGCAAAAAGTACGTTCGTTAAACACCACAAGGTCCAAAATATCAACGTTCTAAACCACCCCTTAAAGCGTAACAATAAACGGCACCGTATTAGTACACGAGAGCGCAGTCAATTTCAGAATCCCACAAATTATTACCAAAAATCCATCTTTGAATTTTAAATCCCACTACTCATAAAAAATCTTATCTACTTTAATTCCACCAATTAAAAAAACGGAAGGGGAAGATTTGATACCCCAAACACGCAAATTCGTTTTCGTCCGTAAGGACTCGAGAACTTTCAAAAGTTCAAACGTCAGCAGACTTAACGCGAAAAATATCTCTATGTTTTCCTTAAAGTACGAACAATAAGGCCCACATTCAATCTCTATGAATTAAAACCAACATACTCACTAATAATCTGAACAACTATACTTAAGCGTCTTTATGTCGCCAACATGACATCATACACATATAAACCTACACTATTTATTTAAATTACAAAACTTTCTATTATATTTTACGGAAATCAAACGAAATGAACCTTAATTAAACTTATATATAACTATTTACAAATAAGCGTTAATCAAACTTCTATAAACGGGAAATAATAAGGAAAAACAACCTAAATTACAGAATAATAATTCACAAACAAAGAATCTAAAGCTCGCCATACACACTCCATGCCTAAAGGTCGCTACACACGTTAAACAAATTCATCTATAAAACTAAACTTGACAACAAAACAACAAAATATATATATATATATATATATATATATATATATATATATACGGAATCTAACTAAGTGAATAAAACTACAAACAAAATTACGCAATACGTATACAGGGTGTTCAAAATACCCTCACAGCCATAAAAATGGTTTACCAAGTTTCTAGTGCGACAATTATAAAACCAAAAGATTTTGCCAAATTTGTAATGGGACAATTATAAAATTAAAGCCATCTCGGAAAATGTCTTATAGTCACAAAAGATGCCATATCAAAAATTATAAAAATCGATTCAGGTCTACTATTTTAATAATCAAGGTTAACCCATTAGTGTATAAAGTTTAATCTGATTCAAAAACACTGTTTTTTTTTCAAGCATATAAATGACAAAAATTAAACAAGATTCACACTTAGTGCATGATCGAACAAGTTACAACCCGTCCCATCTAAGGGACTCTGTACTGTTACACTATATTGTGTGAAATGATTTAAAATATATTTTATGATGTAGCCCCTCATTACACTTTGTACATATGACATTTTCCATGGACTTACCAAATCTACATCTTTTATCGGTTATGCTGTATTCAGGCCAGTGATTCATTCAATCGAATCTTCTTTTTCCTCAGTGAAGCTGTACCAAAGAATTGCAATAAAGCTAGTGCTATGTGCCTACGGAAAGCCAAAAGGCCAGTTGATCTCTCAACATTTGGACTTCTGATGAGCAACTATCCATTTATTGCGGACATGTCAAACAAGTAGAAAAAAATAGGCCAACACCATTTACGTTGCCTCATTTTTGTTCTATTTACAATAAGTTGGTCGATCTTATCAACAACACCCATTCCTTTATTATAGTTAGAAAGAATTTGAGGATGGACCAAACTCACTAACGTTTTTTTCGCGGGACCAGCGTCTACATGTTGTTTCCTTTGCGGTATCATATTTTGTTACTACCACCACCACTTTATTACCTTTCCACTTCACCAGAGTCATGGTTTGGTCAGTGCTGCTTCTGTAACCAAATGTCCCTTTTGGCATCCTCGCTAACACCTTTTTGTCTGGATAGTTTGCCCACCTACTTTCTTGAATTGTACCAGTTGCGCCAAATACATCATTAACTTCATAGAGGTGAAATAATTATCAAAAAATATTTTGAATCCTGCGCTTTCTGTAATAAATTCAACAAAATATCTCATCCTTTTCAAAAAACTTTTTCCGTTCCAGTTTTTCCCATTTAAATATCAAAACTTGTACATAATGCCCAATTTTTGTAGCCGAAGCATATTGATTTGTCACGTATAAACTGTTCGGCATAGAGCTTTCCATAATATGGTATCATACTTTCGTCTATTGAAAGAGACTCCTCCAGTCCTCCGTGCTTTTTATAGGCAACATTGAGCTCTTCTAATAGAGCACGAAGTTTATACAAAGGATCGCTCTGGTCTATATGATGATTGTCGTTCAAACGAAAGTTTTTTATTGTGGTTTCAAATTTATGAAGCATTATGCTGTCTGACAGAATTGTAGGAACATCTTTCTGAATCGATCAATACATCCGCTTATTTGGGTATTTGATAGTAAAAGTACTACAAAAACTACACAGTTCATTGTGTCATGTGTATTGGATTGTTCTTTTGTATTGAATTCGTCTCTTTGACGATTGTTTCAAACAACTCAGTGAAAAACGGAGAAAAAATCCATTGGTAATTTGCACCGTTTTTCTTTTACGGATGGGTGTTGTAACGGGTGCCATAGAATTTTCAAATTTCGCGCTAAGTTGTATGATATTTTATAGTTATAGGGTACTTTACAGAATAAAAAATGATTGTTGTTTATATATAAGTTTATTTAATATTGATACGAGAAGCTTGAAATTACTTAAATAAGCCGTGTATATAATTAAATAGAGAACATTTGAGCTTCGCGACAATTTGCATAAATAAATTGTGGAAGAATAAGTTGTTGAAATGCCTTGCAGTTTTAGTAAGTAGTTAGTCCTAGAAATTGGTAAAAAAGCGGCCCTAGTGACGGTAGGATATAGTCACTCTGCCCTCTAAATTGAGAAAATAAAATAAAATAAAAGTTAGTTTGTAACAGGGAAGTAAATAGAATACTATCCTTATCAAAAGATAAAATGTTAAAGTGAATAAGAGCACGAATATAGCGAAATTGGTGATAAGAAGAAAGGTGACGCAATAAATTAGAAATAAAGTGTTTTTGCATATAGGAGGTCATCCTTGTGATTGTGTTTAAATATTGAACGAAACATATGAAATACAATAATCGATCCAGTGTAATAAATCCGTAGACAAAGAACAATAACCATAAAGTGTTAACGATTAATGTATGCGATGCAGCACTGCTGTTTGCAATTGCAGGCGGCTTATAGTGCAACTGACTCATTGAAGTGATAATTAAAATTATAAAAATAGTCAAAAAATATTAATCCAATCGATATGTTGTTGGAATTGAAATTCTGATTGGTCAGCGACCAACTTCCAAAAAAAGAGATTTGGGAACAAAGAAATACGACTCCCAAACCAACAGCATAGCAACGAGGTAATTCAATCTTCGGCGACCATACACAACAAGTAAGACTAATAAATTTACCTAATAAAAGAAAACGTTTATGTGTTTTATTTTTCCTTAAATTGTGTTTAATAATCAACACTGAATGAAACAAATTTCATTGACTGCTGATAAAGAAATTATATGTGCATGTTAGAGAATAAGAAATACGAAATATCATAATAATACCCAGGGCTTATCATAGGATTATTTTTATATGTTATTGTAAACAAATCATTTGTGCGTTGTGTAACGTTTGATTTATTTTTATTATTAACGATTACGAATATTAAAAGCTTTAATACTGAAAGAAGTAATTTCAATAAAGTTACAATTTTTATATACATTTAAGAGAATCAGTTTAAAGGTATTTTGGTAATTGATAACAATAATCATGTCTTTTAATATCGAGCTAGCCGGCGCAACCAGACAAGAAAGGAATTTGTTGAAGCAAACATTAGGGTTCATTTACGCAGACAGAAACCTGATAACAAGTAAATTTAAATCAATGAATGATATCTTAATATCTTAAAAGGTAAACATTTTAAAATCCCACGAAAATAATACGAATTTATATTAAATAATTTTGAAATTATTAAAAAATTGTAAAAGAACCCTAACATTTCTCTTTTGTGGCGAGTGTAAACAAACAAAGGAATTGGTCCATGTTTACGCCCGTTGCATGGTACCGTAGTAGAGTCAATGCATCTATGGATTTTAATTTCAACCCACTCCAGATTAGCAAATGTTGACATAGCTGATTTTGCTGTTGCTGATTTTAATGCTGTTGAAGATCTTGAAGTCGATAGCCTTGATGTTTTTTGTGCAAGTCGGGTAATCTTGAGAGTGAAATATCATCACTGGAATCACTTTCATAGGACTCTGGTTCATTGTGATCTACTATTTGCATTTTACATTCTGTTCTAAACATATTTGGTCCTAAGTGGTTCAAGTTTGCTTCGGGTTCATCATCGCTTTTGTCACTATTTGTTCAGTTTCATCTCCATCTATATCCTTTTTGTGGTCACTTTCCTCTAAATATTCTAACAATTGGTGAAGACGAAGCATAGAATATGAAATACATCGTAAATGTAGATTTTTCTCGGATAAAATCAAATGTGAGTTTTATGAGAATGGCCATTGAGTATAAAAAAACCATTGATCTGGAGTAGATAGTTTTAGGTCAAAATTGCATTACAAAATATCCACAATAGATAAATTAATAAATGATGCCAATAATTTAACCACGACGAAATTGAATTAAAAATAATTACTTATACCCCTCCCCCCATGTTTGGTGTTGTACAAACTATCGTCCATCTCGTACAAATTATGCAATTACACATGCAAAAACACATAGACGCTGTCAAATTGTTTCCATATATAATAAATGATGTCAAGTTGACTCGACTAGAGTGCCATCTCTTGCAGAATAGCATAATGTACCGAGCAAAACGTAGATTTCATCGAGTCTCTTAAAAGGGACTTTGGCACTAATGGGTTAATGGTTTTTTCAAAAAACTTGCACGTCTTGTACCGCCTTAACCAGATAGTTTTGGATCTAGGTAAGTAGGCTCAAATTTTCGTATTTTTATCCCAGAGATCTGTACTTATACTATATTCTAACCTTTTAGAGGCAACGTGTATAAATAACTTCTGGTTGTTACATAACATAAAAAAAACTTTATATATCTTATAATTAAAGTTATAGAGACGGTATGGTTATTAAAATTCAAATTTTACACTCAAGAATATCATTATTTGTAAATTAATAGTTCTAACAAGTACATTCAAACATGGAAATGCAAAATTGGAAACAAAATGAAACGGTTCTGTATTCATTCGTGTAATAAAACTGATATCTCTTAACGATTGAATAACTGAAAAAATTAATGCTTTTTTTATAGGCCATATTCTTATCTGCGATGTCCTTCAAGCGCAATTAGATATTATTCAGGTTTACACGACTCCCTTCTTAGGTTTGAATCGCTTACAGTATGTTTCTGAAAATGTCATCTCTCAAACGTTATTAAGCATTAAAATAAATAGCAGGACTCAATGAAGTGAATTCTATTATGATAAAGTTGTACTATTTGTACTATACGTTTCACTAGGTATAGAACATTAAAGAAATTGTTACGTGTAAATTATCTCTGTGATTATTTTAGTAATCAATAACTTTTACTTCATTTAATTTCTATAGTAATAACGTAATAACGTGCTATGTTTAATTGTGAATACTAGTGAAAATAAAATTGTTCCTCAGGGATCCATTCTAGGCTTATTACTGTTTCAAGTGTCAGTTCTAAACCTATTTAACCGTTTATTAATTTCATTAATCTATTGTTACCGCCCTCGTAACATACATTTTTATTTTCGTTAACTGCAGATTCTCCAAGCGATAACAGCGTATAAAGTAAGTGTTTTATTGAAAGTTTACTTACACTGAAATCTATTTAAACTAGAGATTTCTTTTCTTATTGTTTTAAATAGTAAATCAGATCATAACTATCTTAATCAGTACGTAATCAATATGATCCATCATGGGTTTCTTCGCCTAACTTTGTAACATATTCAATTCAAAGGGCAAAGAGAGCCTAATTTAGAATAAACTGTCTAATGTTGAAAACTCAAAATTTATGGCGTGCACTACAGACATTTTATATTTATCAGAGACAAGTCAACTAACTTTAAAGGTTTCATTTAACCAAAATTCTCCTTTAATTGTGTACGGAGGCAGAAGTATTGTGTGCACACGCGCACGCACCCACGCACTCACGCACCCACGCACCCAGGCGCCAACGCACCCACGCACCCACGCATCCACGCACCACGCACCCACGCACACACGCACACACGCACACACGCACACACGCACAGACGCACACACGCACACACCACACACGCACACACGACACACACACACGCACACACGCACAGCACACGCACTACGCACACACACACACGCATCACACCACACACCACACACGCACATGCACACACACACACACACCACACCACACACACACACACACACACCCACACACACACAAACACACTCTCAAGCAAAGAAATCAATTAATCAAATCAATCAGATCAATCTCAATCAAATCGAGCTGAATGAAATCAATCTCAATCAAATCAAGCCCAATAAAGTCAATTAAAATCAATCTCGTTCAAGTTATACTACTGTAACAAACAAGGGAGCCCGACAAGGGGACGGAGACATGACAAGGGGCGAAAACCCTAGAACAAGTTCCGGAGTCCTATACCTGTTTATGAGATAGCCTTCGGCATTGCTGTCAATACGTACAATCTTACATTAGGTTAACATATGCACATTAGGTGTAGGTTAGGTGAATGCGAGAATTGTCCTAACCTAAACCATAGTATCTTATGAGTTAGTATGCGGGGCACGCAAATTAGAATAATATTTCAAATTCCCCGCGATAACAGCTAAATCTACTCTTAAAATATACTACTGGATAGAGCCACCATCAACCTTTATTACAAAAACATCCATTCGTTTTAAAATACAGCGGTAGAAGGCTATTTACCTTTTATGTAATTACGTATTTAGTGGGATTTTCCAAAAACTCATCAGAGGTATTCTAATAGTGAAAGGTTGTTATTGTGGTTAAATAACTGGGAAATCCAGAAAATAATTACTTTATATTAATGATTGGTGGAAACTGTTAAGTGCTATATATTTGTCCATTTATAAACAAAACGCAGAAACTGAATGTGCCATGACTATAAGCAACAAAAGCGGCAGCTCTTATACACGCGCGTGTCCATCTGTCAAGGCGTTATTTCCATACGATTATTAACAACACTGGAAAGTGGTCGTTTCTTGTTTTAGCTCTTACCCCTTATTTTACTTACTTTAATTACTTATACAGATTTCTGATGTTATGATTCAACACCACCATCATCTCATCTCGGTCTAAACCTGTTGTAAACTTTCACGCAATCAACGCACACTTGTTATACCTTAATCCGTACATCTACAGTGTTATGTAATTATTATTATGGTCGTGTAATGATAATGATGAACATTTGGTAAAATAAAATACGGAGTCCTATAGTTGTCTTACGAGATGGAATCGATGTTAGTTTCAAATCACAGATGTCTTATCAAAATTGGAAATAAAAGTCAGCTTGTTTATTTGTCTCCAGGCATTTGTCCATTTTCAATAACGGCTTAGTGTGTCCAAGCTTGTTTATAAATCTAGGTAATTCTCAAAATAAAGGTTATATAATAGATGAAGTATATAATCAAAATTGGAAATGGAAATTAACTTGTTTATGTGCCATTTGTTCATGTTATAACTTAGTGTGCTCAAGCTTGATTATAAATCTAAGTCCCTTTTGACAGAGGTATTTCCGAAAAGGCATCCCTTGTATGTGAAATAATATAGTGGCTTGATTTCGAGTTTAGTTATAAATTTGTTATTGTATGGGCATTTTTCCTAATTTAACTGTAAAACACATGTTTTATCACTGTATGCAAAACTCGACAATAGTGTCACACGTTAACTTGAGCGGTAATACAACTGGATTGTATGTGTAATCTCAACGTACCATTAGAAACACTTGCTTTGTATATGGATTTTTTTGTCTGTCCAATTATAGTGTTCAGCAGGTTGATATGCATATTGGAATCAAAATTCAAGTGGTTTATTATTATTGAATCAATCATTCAGCATCAGCACCATCTCATCGCGATCTAAACCTGTTCTCGATCAAGAGACGCTTAAGTATAGTTGTTCAGTGTAATAGTGAATATTCGGGTTTTGAGTCACTCACCCTATGCCGTACATCTACAATGTTATGTGATTACGGTTGTGTTATGACGAAAATTGGGTAGAATAAAACACATCTTTGTTTGTTACGTTAGTAATTTTCAAACTGTGATTCCGTCAACAACATAAATGAATTCGCCGTATTATGAACCCACAATCGAAGATAAGGACTTAAGGGTAAATTATTATTGTATAACAACAGCTGTAGATCAAGAAGAAGAAGATAAAGGAAATGATTCTGAGAGAAGTCAGAGGAAGAAGTAGGAGGTAGCTAAAGATCTAACAACTAAGATGATGATGATGATGCTGCTGATACATGAGATGTGTTTTTATGTAATCTTAAAAACAGAATTACTTATAATGAATTATTATTAAAAACCCCTTTATCTCTATATAACTGGAAATAACCAAGGTGCTTTGATACAAATGGGTTGTGATTAAAAATCTGACCATAAGTTTCCTTTTATTGATTGATTTGAATTGATTGAGATTGATTGTTCCTAGCACGGAGTCTAGGGCGGCGTCTATGACCCAATCAGAAAATAGGGGCATTGCCTAGTGCCAGATGAATTAAGATGAATCTCTCCTTCCCCATAACTTTTAATTATGGTCCTTAAAAAGGACCCTAATTACAGGGCGAGGACCATAAATACGTCATCAAGGGGTTGAAAGTGGCGCCTGAAAAGACACCGACGACACTTTAAACGTGTCTGCGGTTGCCTACCCTCCAGTGGCTGGAATTAAAACTACACCGGGCGCATGCGCCGAGGATTTAGCCCATGCTGTCCTCATTCTACTTACATACATTCGATACGTGCACATCACTTTAGAATTTCTCTCATTGTTTGTCGGTAAAAGGGATCTCTTACACACATTTCCTACGCTATTCGAAAATAGTAACAGCTCCTTTAAAATCAAGTTTCAATTTTTTGAATACCTGGGTATAGAAGTCTTCTTTTCAAACAATTCATAATATCTATAAGGGTTCGATTTAGAACAAAATTATACGTACTATGTGATTGAGAAACAAGTTATGTACCCTCTTTTAATATCTATATAGGCAACAATTGGAAAGTGAATGTCATTATCTCCTGGGGTAATCAGGTTCAGTGGTTACTACTTCGATGCCAGCATACTTGTGTAAAACTCATTCTCTCTCACCTTTAATTTTAACAGCTAGTTCAACCTTGCCAGACAGTCGCGCCTGCCAATCCTTCCACATATGAAGTGGTACAAAACAAGTTAGTTCTGCCTCTGGTAGACCTAATAGTTATAAATCCAAAAACTAGCAAAAGAAATACTTTTATCTGGAAATGATTAGGGATCTTTTGAACAGGTATGTTGTAATTGAGTTAGCTGAGACCTTTTTGAAACGGTAGGATGTTGTAGGTTGCTAAACAATAAGGGCAGTAGACATGTGTATTGGACAGCCATCATTAAAGCTAAGCACAATTATATGAACGTCACTTTCCAGCAGAGATATCTAACACGCAGAAAGGAAATAAAACTGTTCAGCAATGTAAACTGTTTTCTTATCAATTAAAATAGAAGAGGTACCAACATAATGTGGAAAATGTATGATGTGCTTCTAATGTGTTACACCTTGCTTTAAATGTACCATTCGGAAGCTGAGTTGTAGTAATTAAATATTAAATGTTCTGTTTCATTAAAAATTGGATAATAATGCCGGACATTTATTCTTAACGGTGCAATTGAGTAATTAATGCATATGTCGCGAATGTACGACGTCACACATGTACGACTATCATTGAACCGAGAGTGCAAAGTAATTCAGGCAGAAAAATTCATCTAGAAAAAACTAAATTTTTAGTTGTGAATACCTTTATAACTTCCGTATGAAATTTTTCACAACTTTGCTTTTATATTATAATGTGATTAAGTCATTTTTCACTGCTGACTTTCGTCCGTATAGAGGCTTTTGGGATATAATTTTCAAAACGGTGTAATCATATTTATTCTATCAAAGATTTAGTTATTAATCATCTCTTTCAATAATATAGTATTCAATAGCAGACTTTTTTCATCAGGCTTATTTTTTGCGTTCTCGCATTTTATAAATTTTATTAACATTCTAATTTCAAATATCTGTTAACGCTTCTCTACTTTTACTGAGGAGGATAGCTGTATTTCTATGGAAACGTTTAAATCTTGTAAAATTTTCTATTAAATATAAAACTTCTGCCCAAAGAAGATAAGCATCTAAATTATAAATAATTAGAAACTTTGACATAAGATGCAAAGGACTAGTTGGTTGTGTAAGTAAATATCTCTAGACAAGGTATATTACACTAAACACCCAATCTAACAAAAAGATCACTAAATTTAAGTAATAATGTAAAATTTTTGTGCTTTCCTTAGCACTTGATGTGAATGGTTAGACCAGTAGCAAATTTTTTTTACAACGTTTATGCTATAACATGATTAAGTTTAATTTTTTCATTGTGGAATTTTTCATTTGTCGCTAGAGGGTGTTCTAGAACGTCATATTCAGGACAGTTAATTAATATTTAATCCATTAAAGATCTAACAGCACTGATGTTTTAAATACAATAGCAATTCCAAAATTTGCTTTAAATAATTATTTATTTTTTCTCTTCGCGTTTCAATACAAGTAGTTATGGTAACAAACCATTAAGTGAAAACAAGTTGCACAAACAAATTGTTGCATTTCAAATATAATCGACGTTTTACCTAAAAATCAAGAGTACTAATTATCTATCAAAACCATTTACCCTGTTAACACAGGACCGACAGTAAATAATACATGTCAATTTCATATTTTGGAGAAAATCAGAAAAAGTAGCTCACTTATTACAAAAGATCAAGAACTATTTTGATATCAAGTATTGATAAATTGAGCTGCACCTTCCCTAATTCTGTTCTCATTGGAGACCTAGTAACTTTGATATTAGATACAAAGAGCACATTAGATGTACAAATATAAACACACAGAGAAATCAAATTATACCCAACATTTAATAGAAAAATAATCACCTTAAGATTTCAGGAAACAAAATGAAATTTTTACATTTTTGTAATAAAAAAAAACAAATTGGATGTTTTGGAAGCATTCAAAATTTGTAAACATAAATAGCAACTACCTTTAATGAACGAATAGGTTGATATGCAGTCACATTTAATAAATATTATAAATATAGACTTATAATTTACATACAGCCTACTATTTTACCTTAACGATTTGTTACCATAACTATTTGTTTCTTATTTTACTTATATATTTTCTCGTGATAATGATACATGTTGTATTAAAACGTATACAGAAATAAATAATTATATTACATAAATTTTGAGTAGAAAGGGTGCACCAAGCTCCGGTTCAGTTTTTAATTATGACGTCATACCCCTAGAGGTTAGCCCACACTCCTGGCTTCTAATCTTAATTCATCTTAATCCATGTTACCGCATCTTAGTTAATCTTAATTGATCATAGTTCATCTTAGCAACCCTGTTTTGGCGGCCATCTTGACGGCTATTTTTGTTTTGCCGGTCATTTTTGTAATTATTATCGCGATAAATTTGAAATAGTATTCTAATAACTAATACTACTAATACTATCTCATAAGACAGGTATAGAACCCCAGAACTTGTTCTCGGGCCTTAGACCCCTTGTCGATCCCCCCAAGCAGGAAAATTTGAAATTTGAAATAGTATTATAATAAGAGGGGCATGACTCCATCTCGTAAGACTATAGGACTTCGGAACTTAGTCTCGGGTCTTCGTCCCCCTGGTCGGACCCCCTCCGGAGCTTGGTTTCGGGTCTTCGTCCTCCTCCTCTGTTCAGGCCAAATCAACTCAATCAATCAATCAAACCAATCTCAATCAAATGAATCAATCAAACCAAATACATAAATGGATTTTTAATTACAACCCAATTTTAAATCGTAAAGTAATATAGAAATAAATTCAAGATAATATTAATACAAAGTAATTATTTCCTTCATTTCCCAGTTATGTAAAACCACAATAACACCCTTTCACTATTCAGTGCTCAAAAATCTCTAAGGCGTTTTTTAGAAAACCCCACTAATTAGGTGACTACATAAAAGGTAAACAGTTCTTTGTATGTACGGTGCGTGGATTTCCCAATTATGTAACCGCAATAACACCATTTCACTATTCAATGCCTAAAAACCTCTAATGTCTTTGGAAAAACCCAATCATTGGGTAATTATATAAAAGGTAAACAAGTTGATTTTCTAATTTTGATAATACACTGCATCTTTTATATAATCTTCGTTTGGAGAATTATACGAATAGCAAAACCCTTTTCTGCGTTTGCTTTAGCTGTCAATATCCTCTAATATTGTCATCTATCGTTAAACTTGTTTCTTAATTCTCTACTTAAATACCGCATAATGTACAGGGTGATATATTTAAAAACTTTACAATTCGCCAAGGTTGGCAATATTGTCATCTATCGTTAAACTTGTTTCTTAATTCTCTACTTAAATACCGCATAATGTACAGGGTGATATATTTAAAAACTGTACAATTCGCCAAGGTTGGCAACACGCGATTAAGATGTTCTAAATTGGCTCCTGCAGGTTAAGTAGAGCAAGGCATTAGCTTATTTTTGACACAATAGGAACTAAAAATATGATTCAAATTCCGTAAATAGAAGTGAGTGACCATAAGATCCAAACTGAATATACATGCCAAGAACTTCAAAACGTAATGTTTAAACCTACATTATTATACATCGTTCAACACGTCGAACTATTAAAATATGTAATAATGGATAACGTGTTCTACACTACATCTTTTATTTTAACTAATGTCAAAATTCAAGATACTGATTTGAATCTAACCTAACACGCAGCAAAGGGTTATGCTATTCGTATAATTCTCAAAACCAAGGTTATATAAAAGATGAATTCTATCATCAAAATTGGAAATGAAACTAAACTTGTTTACGTTATATGTAATTACGTAATTACTGGGTTGTGCCAAACACATTAGAGGTTTCCAGGCATTGAATAATGAAAGAATGATAAATACATAATAATAATAATAATAATAATAATAATAATAATAATAATAATACATAACTGGTAAATTCCCGAGCCGTACACACAAATAACATGAACATCATAATTGTATTTTCAAGATCAGTTTACCTTTTATGTAATCACATAATTAGTGGGTTCTCCTGAAAAACTCTTTAAAGATTTTTGAGCACAGAATAGTAAAAAGGTGTTATTGTGGTTAAATAATTACTTTATATTAGTGATTGGGGAAAAACCGTTAAGTACTTTATCTTGAATTTATTTCTATATTACTTTGCGATTTAAAATTGGGTTTCAATTAAAAATCTGTTTATGTATTTGGTTTTATTAACTGATTTGATTGAGATTGGCTTGATTGACCGATTGATTTGATTTAGCCTGAACAAGAGGTGGAGCGGAGACCGGAAACCAAGTTCTGTATGGATCCGAACAGGGGGATGAAGACCCGAGACTAAGTTCCGGAGTGCTATAGTTGCCTTAGGAGATGGAATAGGGTCCCTCTTATTATAATACTATTTCAATTTCAAGTTTTCCGCCAGGGGGACTCGACAAGTGGGCGAAGGCTCGAGAAGAGGTCCCGGAGTCTTATACCTGTCTTATGAGATAGAATCAGAGCCCTCTTATTGGAATACTATTTCAAACTTCCCGCCAAAACAATTACAAAAATGGTCGCCCATACAGGGTTGCTAAGATGAATTAAGATGAACTAAGATGCGTTAAGATCAGAAGCCAGGGGTGTGACCTTACCTCTAGGAGTATGACGTCATGATTAAAAACTGCACCGGAGCTTGGTGCACCCCTTCTACTACTGTGGAATTGTATTGTATTTAAAACATTAGAGCTATTAAGTATGCAATTTCACAAAGTAATGTTAAATAATAAAAATTTCATTAAACATCTAGTGCGCGTCGCTAGATGCTTGAAAGTTTTTGAAACGGGTTGAACATTAATACGATAATATTCTTGAATTTAGAATTATTTATTTCAATGTATACACTATTTTTATTGTATTGTTTTATAGAGGATGATTCAGTACTAATGGTGCATAGTTTCCCGAGAAGTACCTGTCGTCAAAATAAATAGTTCAAGGCAAAAACGTTTGGTCCGAAAATTGCTGCTTTCCGATAGGCAGGGTGTTAAAATCAGAACATTTTTTGAATAACATTTCAGGCGTCTGAAGTTCGATTTAACTTAGCATATTTGGGATTTTACGGTGGAAAATAATTAACTTGGTGAGAGTTTTAAAACTACTGCTAAAAGCTGAAAAACCTTAGCGTCTTCAAAGTAGATGTCGCAATATTCTTATCCTCAGATAGTTTCTAAGAGAGATTGAGATACTTAGCTTTTGGGTATGAAACCGTGCATTTTTCTTAGTTATTTTTTTACAAATTGAAACAATTCCATAATAATTACGATTATCTTCTTCAGTAAATGATAATTATGAGATGAAAATAGTTTAAGATGTCAAATATATATACTGGCCCCCATAAATAAATGAATACCCAGTAAACGCTGATATATTTTAATTAAATTTTCAGAAAACTGTATTTTATTCCTATTAAGAAACTACGAAAATTTCAGCAAGATACAATAAACAACGGTTGCTATGGAGTTTCTAAATACTGCTAATGTTAATCTGCTTCCATAGCCTTCTCGTTCGCCAGACTTACCACCAATAAAACATTTCTCACTCTCAAACAATGTAGATGTCCTTCAACAACGGATTTTAGAAGCATGGGATAGTATACCTCAGGTTAGTATAGATTCACTCATTTCAACTATGCCCAATCGGCTAGCTGAATATGTGAGAAGCAGATGAGGGTCGACGCATTATTAGTGTTAACAATATTTGTATCTTGCTAAAATTTTCATCTTTTATTTTTTTAATTTCTTAGAAATACATCAGCGTTTACTGTGTGTTCATTTATTTATGGCGGCCAGTATATATGAAATCGGATAACCTAAATGTAAGCCTGCTACAATAGTTTAACAATTTAATCCAATTATAATGCAAGACTAAGGTTGTCAAAAACTTTAGCTTTAAAGTGGTAAAAGTATTGATAACTAAAAACTTAACATATCAATTAAATATCTAGTTGAATCACAAATCTAACAAACAAATTAAATTTATAAAAAGGTAATAAAGAAATTACTATTCGGACGGATATGCCCACCTGACAGTTAATAGAATGGCAAATTTTCAAAATTACAAGATGTGATTGATAACTGAGAAAGATATGCTGTCCACTTTTCTAAAAGCAGCCAATAACGAGAAACTACAAATAATTTAATACTAATTAATTATATGATTCATTTCAATGCGGATCGACATATCACTATTAAGAACAACGCATTTTTCACAAACTCATGTATTGCAATTAGTAGCTTAAAAACACAATAATAATTGTGGCTTATATTGTGACAAGCATAAAGATACATGCAGCGCGACTGAACAATATATATATAATACTTGTATTTCTAAACTGGACAGTCATCATAACTTGTAAATGGTTTGAAATAAATTATATAGTACAATGTAATTAAGTTGAGCAATGCAAGGGAGTGTTAAAACGTAAAATTTCCTGACTACAAAAACAGTAATGAATAAAGTGCCATTTCATCATTTTTATAGCATCATTTCCCTATTTAACAGCTACTCTCGATCCTTCGTGTAATTATGCGGCACATAAAATGCGAATTGCATAAATTAATAGTTATTTTATTCCGGCAGTATTTATAAAAGACTTATGAGTCGGTAGATTAGTTCTAATTTATTCGTTACGTGGATCACAGACATGTAAATGTACCGTGAGTTGTACGAATATAACATTGTTCTAAATACAGTCTTTGTTTAACTTAAGATATAATAGACATCTACCAAGAAGATTTGTGGCACCCCCTTGGAGAACTTCAAGCAAATGCCTTACATTTTTTCGTAATTTATTACATTTATCACGATATTTTTGAAATATGTTAGTAATTTTAATAAACTGGGCTCCTTATTCTCGAAATGGACTTCAACTGATTCTTCTATCAGATTGGACTCAAAAAATATATACGTTTTTGCGTATTTCCGTTTCCATTCAACGTAGCAAGTTTATCTATAAGTCACAATAAAGCTGTCACGAATATTACATACCTAAGTTTAAAAAAATATACATATATACATATTTTAAAACCAGACGTAGGCTATTTTTTATTACCGAAGATTGAACTTTTAGTTCCAAAAGTAAAGTTTACAGCGTAATCTAACTAAGAAAATCTCATGAAAAGAATTACTCCAGCGTTGTCAGTTTTTGTAGTATCTTCAAAAATAAATTTTTTTTTAAATGGCAACATTGAATTTTTTCCAAAATCAGATAGAGCGTTTTACTGCAGTCAAAAGTACTAAAGCGAAAAATTTTCGTTTTGGAATTTTATGAAACGTGTCCAATGCCGTAAAAAAATTATTTTTGTTCCAGTTTCTTACTAGATTTTTTAATTTTTATTTGTTACTTTGTTAATAAATATTATATTCACCCCCGTTCTTTTTAATGGTAAAGTAAAATATTAATTTTACCAATGTTTGCATAGTTTAATACGTCAAAAGTGAATTATTGCTAAGACCAGTAGAACAATAATAACTCGTAAACGGCTTCAAAAATGAAAATGTCTCGCTCTAATACTTTCGACTGCAGTGAAACGTCCTATTAGATTTGTAAAAAAATGAAATGTTCCCATTTTAAAAAATGTAATTTTTGAAGATACTACAAAAACTGACAACGCTGGAGTAATCTTTTCATGAAATTTTTTGAG
This sequence comes from Vesta saturnalis, assembly GCA_036346205.1. NCBI lineage: Eukaryota > Metazoa > Arthropoda > Insecta > Coleoptera > Lampyridae > Vesta > Vesta saturnalis. Next base: position 16,604,611 of record JARFJB010002231.1, on the reverse strand, counting down.
TTAGATTACGCCCTAAAACTTTACTTCTGGAAGTAAAAATCTATCTCCAGCAATAAAAAAGATAGCCTATGTTAGGTTTAAAAAAATAACCCCACGCGCAGGTGCACGCGTGTATAATGAATATGAGTATTCTTCGTAAATCCTAATAAGTAAACGATAAAGTACGATAATGTGGACAAATTACATATCAGTCTGACGACGCTTAAAATCCGTCAATAATTTTAAGCAAAAATGATTATGCCCAATTTTTCTCAATTTCTAACTCCTAAGGAGATATGGGCGGTTGAAGAAAAATGTAAAAGTAAGTAAAGAGAATACTCTTAACAGCTGCTTAAGTCTTACAATTATCATAAAACAAAACTTTTAATAACAATTTTCATTAACAAATTAACAAGAACACAACATAGCACAAACATGCACATAAAATAACTAGGTGACAAACAATTACAATTGTTCAAAATAAGATCCACCAACCTCCACACATAATGCCACACGCCTTCGCAGTTCTCTTTTCCATTCGATATTTGCGAAACTGTCACATATATTATATAATATAATATATATATATATATAATATATATAAATAATATATATATATATATATATATATATATATATATATATATATATATATATTCAAGACAACTTTCAGTTGTCTTGAAAATAAGATAAACCTTCCAATAATGCTCGACACTATCAGAGTCTGCTTTACCATGGCCTAATTAAACCTACAAAATTGACTGCTCTCAAAAATATATATATATATATATATATATATATATATATATATATATATATATATATATATATATATATATATAGGGTTTTCAAAGTTAAGTCGGCACTATTGCTATCTTCGCTATTATTGGTGCTACGAAGTCGGTTAAATGGGCAAAGAAGTAGCATTTTTTCCGCTCGTTACGATGGTGAAATCAAAATGAAAATTAAACATCGTGTTCGCGAGTTATGTCAAAAATTTCCACTTTTTTAAATGACACACCCAATATGCAATATCCTTAAAAGATAGAAAATTAAATTCTGAACGAATAAGTTCCTATGACATTTCACCCTAATGTAAAAAATGACAAAGTTATTGATCATTTACCAAATTCATTAAGGTGGTTGTGTCAACTATTTTTCTGTATTACCATAGAGCATAAAATGAAAAGAATATCAGACAATTGAAACATGATTCTTTATTCTAAGTGATAATAATAATAAGGAACAACAAAACAAAACAAAACTCAAATTAGATGATCGAAAACATCACCCTCTTGCTCCAAGCATTTCTGGGCCCGCTTGTAGACACTTTTAGTAGCCTTAGCAATGGATCTACCATCAATATTATTGATGGCGTAAACGATGCTTTGCTGGAGATCCTCAAGGTTATCATATCGCCTGTTGTACACCACACTCTTCACATATCCCCAAAAGAAAAAATCCATTGGAGTAATGTCAGGTGATCGAGGAGGCATACGGATAGGCCCATTAGTTGATAAATATCTGTCATCAAAAAAATTGTTTAATATTGTATCTATCTGTTGGAAATAAATGTTCTGCCCATCCATTAAATTTACATCATCCAAGAAGTCTTGGAGTGTGGCAATCAACATTTCGGCGTACCGCTCACCAGTTAACGCACCCTGATAAAATACTGGACCAACAATTATCGAGCCAATTACACCGCACCAAACATTAACACTGAAGCGTCTCTGCGGGTTACAAGATCGGTAAAGCATCGGATTTTCTCGACTCCAAAAATGGCTGTTTTTCCTGTTGAACATGCCCTTATTAGAAAAGTTGATTCGTCACTCCATAGAATTGAGCTCCAAAAATCATTATTGGTTCTCATTTGATTAATAAACCAGTGACAAAACTGAACGCGTGTTTCTTGATCTCCTGGTACTAGTGTCTGTGTAGGTCGGAACTTATACGGCACAAACTTATACTTTTTTAGAATATTGTGGATGGAACCCAAACATATTCCATTTTCTTGCACTAAATCATTAATTGTGTTGTTGGGATCTGCTTCAAAATAAGCTAACACATTAATTTCAGTTTCTTCATTAATTATACATTGTTTATTAGATCTGCATTTCTTAAACACGCTTGAATTAGATCTAAATTTACGATACAAAACCAAAAATTATCTTCTATCCGGCAAATGACGCGTAGGAAACAAATCACTGTAACGCTCACGCGCTCGATAACTGTTTTTTTGACAAACGATGTAACATTCTAACATGTCACACTTTTCTGAATGGGTGAAAGGCATTTTTCTATTAAAAAAACACAAACTCTTAACTCTTTATTAGCAAACTTCACTTTGACATATCAATTCTGCTGACATTTGTGAAAATGAAAAATATTGTTCACGTAATACCAGCCACCTTGACGAATTCAATAAATGATCAATAACTTTGTCATTTTTAACATTAGGGTAAAATGTCATAGGAACTTTTTTGTTCAGAATTTAATTTACTTCTCAATATTCAAGTTATGGATTTTTCTCATTATATCTTGAATGGTTTCGTCCTATACGTAGCTTTTAAGATTGTACAATCTAAACGTTTTTGATGTGCATTAATTCCCATATATATTTTTCTTATCCATAATCGCACCTATGCCCCCCCCCCCATTAATTCCTATAAATATCTTTTATATTTGTGTAAGACAAAGTCTTACGGTTCCAGAGTGCACCCACAGCTTACTCATTTTTTTTACAGAAGACTGATTTACTGAATTGAACAATTTAAAATGGCATCTAAATAACACCTAAACCCGTATTCACATTAATTCCCGCATTTTTTATCTTAAAGTTATTATATTATCTACACATTCATTATGTACGCCCTCATAAATCTAAGTCAAATTCACTCTATCACTTCTACTTTGGATGAAAACCAAACTAAAGAAGTTACGACAAATTACGTTACAATATACTTGAACGCCATAATCACCCACTCCCACCTTATTTTCCCCATATATTATTTTATACTTGTGGAGTACCGACCATTACAATTCCACAGTCGAAATTAGATACAGATACACCCCGTCTTTGATTCATTTTTACCTTCAAACCTCCATATGCATATATAAGTATAGAAGGTTACGTAATCGACGTTTTTTCACAAACGCTAAATCGACTTATTAGCCCATTTTACAACGTTTGGAAACGTTTCGCCAAGATTGGACATATAATAGCCGTGTGTATGGATGTATGTTAGTATCAACGAAACCTCCAGAACGACAACACGGACGTACTTCAAATTTCGTATTTAGGCCTGTTTTCATTTCTCCTGAAGCTGATTTTGGCAGAAATTCAACGGCAGGAAGGGGGTTATTAAGAGGCAGTTTTTGGTTTTTATCAATCATTACTGAAACAGCTGTGTATTTCACAGGTATAAAAATACCAACGCATTTTTGATACGGTGCGTAATTTAGCGGCAAAAAAATTCTTAAGGTAGAATTTAAGTATTAGTTTTAGTTTATTTTTTCAATATCTGAATAACGATTAATTTTATAAGTAAATGTGTAGACATTATTTGAAGGAGAATTTAATTTTACGTAAGTAAATTAAGCCTAAAAACTAATTAAACAGAATTGAAAAGGCTTAAATTTTATTACAGGATTTGGCTTATGAACATATTAAAAAAGGGAATGAACAATTATCCTACAAAATTATTTCATTTCCTTTAATTTCCACTTTGTGGGTCGGAATGTCGTGACATTTTTATAAAAAAGATAAATTGGATTTACGTATTTAAAAATTTAGAACACTTAAACCCCCCCCCCCCATTACAAACTTTGCAGATTTTATCACATTAGAAATGGAGATACGATACCAGTCTACTTCGTCTTCGACTCATTTTTAACAAAACGGGTAAACGAGACTTGCGCATTTAAAATGGGTCTTAGATAACACTTATACGCCGAGCATGTCAAACTCTCGCATTAATTTCCGAATTTTTTATTTTAAATTTTGGTTATATACGTCCTCTTACTAAAGTAGTGTAAATGTATTTCAAATCCATCCTATCTATCAGTTTCACTTTTGATAAAAACCAACTAAATAAGTTACAGCTAATCACAATATAAAGCGCTGGAGGGCATTAATCACACCCTCCTCCCTTCCATTAATTCCCTTAAATATTTTTTTGTGTAATACAAATTCTTATAGTCCCACAGTGGAAATATGAACAAATCTCATTTTTTACAAAAAAAAGGGATAAACTCAGTTTAACTATTTAAGATGGTTTCTAAATAACACTTAAACCCTATAATCGCAATATACGTGTAATACACGTATATAAGCGCCTTTACAGCACTGCTCCGTTAAAAGCCACTAGGCTTCGCCTCCTGCTCTTAAACCCTTCGTGCCTGCTTTAAAAAGACGCACTTGCATTATAATATACTATTACATTATTTTTTACACTTAATTTTTATTCTTGGAAGGTATTTATATGTAATAATGTAGTATGATAAGTTACTTGAAAAGGCATGCTGAAACACCGGGTGGCCAAATAAGCGAGGTAAGCGGCTGTATCTCATCTGGCAACAATAAAAAAAAATTATTATGAATGTGGCCATGAGAAAATACTGGAAATTAGTTTGAAGTTCCGTATTTCACCGCTAGGGGGCGCAATTAAAAATTAAATAATAAAATCCTAAATTTCTCCCAAAACTCCTATATAAAGATATACCTTTGCTTACATCGTTAGAAAGTCTAGACAATTCTACATAATTTTGGTTTAAGGTTCATTGACGTACTGATAATAATAAGTGTGGGGGAAACTATTGAATGTGTAGTCACTGCTGTAAATTCTAAAAAACTTATTCAATTTTAGTGAAATTGAGCTTGTTTGCAAGACCAATGTAAGTGTTTTAAATTGTCGTTCCCATTGCTATGCAATGGTTCCTAATAAAAGTTGTTATATCAGTTTTTTTTCATTTTCATCCGAAAATTTAAATCACACGGTACGTTTTTGACATTGTATTCAAAAAGTAGATTAAACTTGCAAAAAAAACGTAAAAACCATCTTTGCTTGTTTTAAGGTTATAGCGAAATGAAAATTTAATTGACGAAGTTTGGTTTTGCTGAGCCTAATTGGATAAATAGTTGTTGTTAATCGAATTAAGGACCAACAGCGATTTTTAATGTCTATCACCGTCGCTAGGGGCCGTTCAGAATAAAAAAATAAGGTTTTTACGTTTTTTCTTTAAAATTTTAATTGCAACGATGTATGTATTTATTATATCAAAATCAAAAAGTAAATTAAATTTGCCATAAAAATAATACAAAGTTAATTTTAATATTGTTGTTAGTTTTGGAGTTATAGCGAAATTAAAGTTTATATTTAACGTGGCTAACCCAGTAGAGTTCAAACAAAATAAAAAACCGGTTTTAAACCCAAAACTATTAGGTATTTAATGCCTCGATAAACGTTCAAACCGCCTTCCGTCACATTCCAAACAGTCTTCCATACTTGTTCGAGTGTATAAAAGTGCTGCGTGGATTTCCACAGCTGGTAGTTGACGAATTGCATCTAAGATTCTGTTTTCCATGTCAAATCTTGTTGTCGGTAGAGTTTGGAATATAATGTCCTTCAAGCGACCCCATAAGTAGAAGTAGAGATGTCAAGTCGGGTGAAGTGACCGGCCAAAGCAATAAACTTCCGCTTCTTATCAATTGTTCTTGAAAATATTCGCACGTTAAGAGAAAAATGTGCTGGATCTTCTAACAGGGCTAGCAACACATTTATTTAACACTCTAAGAAGAGATTAACAGTTAGCGCACGATCACAAAAATAAGGACGATAATTTGTAAATGTTACACCACCGTTATCAGTCTTGTAAAGCGTTCTCGCATCCAATATGGATTTTCGGCAGACCAATAATGCACATTATGCATGTTTACCCTACCATCATTATTAAAAGTAATCTCGCCGGTCATAATTTGAGATCAAAATTCCTGTTGTCACGAATCATTCCTAACATGCATTGTCAGAAATTCTATTAGTATCGCCTAGTCTCTGTGTCAAGCGTGGAAAAATTCCTCTTTCATAATGATGGCGATATGGATACCTAGCCTCATACTGTCTTTCAGCTATTGCTGTATTTTGAAAACACTCGAAATATACCGCAATCATATCAACGGCTTCATCACTTATGAAAGGCATTCTAAAAAGTATTCACAAACCAAACTGACAAGAATTAAACTACGTCTAATAAGAATTTGACGTTTCTATACAATGTTATTTTTTTTTTTTTGTTTCCGCGGCCTACTACTAAACATTGATTAGACATGGCGGTATTTATTAATTGAGTGCGTTTTATTTAAAAAATGGTGTAAAATGTTATATTTTCTACGTACTATAACTGTGTAAAATTAATAAAATTAGTTGAAGAAAAGAAAAAGTTTAATGTAAGGGATTAATATGCGGAAATCGAAGCAGCAGTTTTATATACCCGAACAAGATTGGAATGTGACTGAAGGCAGTTTGAATATTTATGAAGGCATTAAATACCTAACATTTTTGGGTTTAAAATCGGATTTTTGATTTTATTTGAACTTTACGGGGCGAGCCACGTAAAAATTAAACTTTAATTTCACTATAACTCTAAAACTTACAACAATATTAAAATAAATCTTATATCATTTTTATGCCAAATTTAATTTACTTTTTGATTTTGACATAAGTACCTACATCATTGCAATTCAAATGTTAAAGAAAAAGCGCAAAAACCTTATTTTTGTATCCTTAACGCCTCCTAGCGACGTCCATAGACTTAAAAATCACTGTTGGTCCTTAATACGATTAAAGCTATCTCCAGTTCGGCTCAGCTCAATTAAAGTTTTCTTCATTTCGCTATAACTTTAAAACAAATTTAATCTAATTTTTTAATACGATGTCAAAAATATATCGTGTGATTTAAATTTTTGGAGTAAAATGAAAAAAACTGATATTATAACAAATTGCACCCTTTAGCACTTTTATTAGAACTATTGCGTAACAATGCGAATGGCAATTTAAAATACCTACATTTGTCTTCCAAGCAAGCTTTATTTTACTAAAATTGAACAAGTAGTTTGGAATTAATATCAATTTCAATGATTACACATTCAATAGCTCACTCTTATTATGGTTAGTACGCCATGGAACCTTAAACGAAATTATGTAGAATTTTCTCGACTTTCTAACAATGTAAGCAAAGGTATATTTTTATACAGGAGTTTTGGGAGAAATTTAGAATTTTATTGTTTAATTTTTAATTGCGCCCCCTAGCGGTGAAATACGGAACTTTAAAATAATTTCAGGCATTTTCTCATGGCCACATTCATAATAAAAAGATTTTTCCCATTGTCAGATTGACAGGTCATGAGATACAGCCGCTTACCTCGTTTATTTGCCCACCGATACAATTTATGCCAAAAAGCCACATATAAATTCTAAAAGAAAGATATAATTTAAAGGAATTTAGAGTAGACCTAATAAGCAAGCAAAGCTTAAACAAAAATCCGTTTCAAGAGTAAACAAGTTTTAAAGCGCGCAGTTGCGTACGATTCTTTCTTTGGCCATGTTTGACCTGGAAATACATATAGAAGAGTAAGAAAAAGTTAATTTTAACATATTTTTGAACTCATTTTTTTAGGAAAGCTTTCAGAAAATTGAACTTTTCCACAAAACTCTATCGCTGCCTTAAATTAAAATGTAATTAAGAAAAAAATTCGAGCGTATAAAAGACTCGACTTTAAATTGAACATACCATTTTAAAACATGCACAAACGATTTTTTTATTAATATGATTTAAACTGCTTTATAATATAATCAAATAGAGTCCTTTAATTAGGATAAAAGGGTAAATTTTTTATAGGATCCGACAACCCGAGCATGTGCTCTTCTGGGAAATATAAAGTTGCAACTTCTAATTTCAATTTAATTTTAAAATTTAAATATACATATGAAACTTGTTTAACACAATTTCGGGGAAAAACCTAATTATTTTCTTCTTTTTTTTGTATAATCTAAAACACATTTTTTCATAGAAATGTGAATATGAGCTTAAATTTTGTACAGTTTCAATAGCGTAACAAAAGGGTTTTCGTATATTGACATTTATCAATTAAACTAGAAAGTACATTTTACAGATTTTGTAGTTTTTATATTTGTATAAATGGCCAATATTAGCTAAGCTACGAAAATGCGTAAATTATCATTTTTAATGCACAGATGAGTACTTCCCACATCTTCTATGACAAGAAAGCTTTAATATAATGACTGGAAGTTGGTGGTTACTGACCTAATTATTAACTTTGCTTTGTTCTACTTCCACAAGAATATTCTGAGCCAAAAGAAAGAAGTTAAAAGTATTTTAATATTATTTAACGACTAATGTATAACTGCTTTCAGCTTATTTTAATCAACATGTTAAAGTATACGTTCAAAATTGTTACAATCATTAACATCAGCTCATTTCTGTAACTTGATTTAGTTGCGGTATTCTTACAACTTCCAAATTGACAAGCATTTAACATATGTGAATTTGACAGGCATTTTTATTTCACACCACAATATTCACACAACTAAAATTTGGGGTGTCTCATTTTTTTCTGCTCGAAACTGTTTCACGTATAAAGTTAATTTTAGTATGTTTAAACGACAAATGTAGGTTTTTGTTATTATTATTATTATTATGAACTTCTAATTATGCTGGCCGCCATAAATAAATGAACACCCAGTAAACGCTGATATATTTTAATCAAATTTTCAAAAAAACGTGTATTCTATTCTTATTAAGAAGCAGTAAAAATTTCAGCAAGATAAATAGACATTAATCAAGTAATCATCGACAATGAAACAAAAACTTTCTTTTCATTTGACATTAGTTACTTAAGTGTCGATGTTAAGCATATTTGTAAGCTTAATAAGTAAACACATTAAAGTTGAAATAATGCCTCCTGTACGACACCGTGGAAATTTCCATCAGTTAAACGAGTTTGATCTTGGCCAAATAATCGGTCTACGAGAAGACAGATAATCAATTCGTGATGTTGCCGCTCGCGTGGAACGCTGTGTGGTCACAATTTCCTTATGCTGGCGAAGATGGTCAGAAAGTAATTGGGAACGACGACGTTTGCGATGCACTACTGATCGTGAAGATCGTGCTCTTCGGCTTGTAACTCTTCGGGATCGTTTTTCATCAACAAAGGAAATTAGTGATAGATGGAGAGGATTAACTGTTCATGAAATCTCCTTACGATCGACGTGTCGAAGAATTCGATCTTTTGGGCTCAGATCATACCGACCATTGCTTTGTTTACCTCTAACTCCACGCCATCGCACGGCGGAAATGGTATAACGAGAGGTTGCATTGGAATGTGCAATGGAATCAAGTCATCTTTAGTGACGAACCCGAATTTTGTTTATGGGCTCATGATAGTCGCAGATTGGTTAGAAGACGTCCTGGTGAAAGACGCAATTTGCAATTTTCTGTACAACGACATACTACTGTCACTAAAGTGTGATGGTGTGAGGGGCAATCTGCGATGGAAACGGATCTCCTCTAGTAGTTATTGAGGGAACATTAAATGCAAAACGGTACATTAACAACGTTCTTGGACCAGTATTACTGCCATATCTGCAAGAAAATCCAATTTTTCAGCAAAATAATGCGCGGTCGCATACCGCAAGGGTTGCTATGGAGTTTCTAAATACTGCTAATGTTGATCTGCTTCCATGTCCTTCTCGTTCGCAAGACTTATCACTAGAGAGCGGATTTTATGCAAACTGAATATTGCTTATATTTTATAGTACCACCCACGCGTTTCGGTTTTTATACGAATCGCATTAATTATAATTATTTGGCACTAATTAGTTTTTGCATATTTTGCATATTTGGTCAAATACTGCATATTTGGCAACATACTGCATATTTTGATGTTTTACGCATATTTTGCATTTTTTTTGCATAATTTAACATTTTTTTTCAATTTTTGTGTTGAAACTCAGGTTATGAAATATTTTCGGGACTCTTGTTCAAAGTTAGAAATTTTTATGTCCTTTTAAAATAAGTATCTTTAAAAGGTGGTGTCTAACATCGGCATTAATTCAAGTGCTTGTATCAATAGAGCGCAATCGGTTTTAAAGAAATCAGTACTGCGCAATCAATTAGCATTTCTAAAAGCACATTATTATTTTGTAAGCGGGACTATTTGTAAATTGGAAACGGAAGCATTGCCAATTAACGCATCGATAGAACTAGTAAATAATATTCAAAAATTAATTTATACTGCCCCAGGAAATACTGGCAAAATTATTTCAAATAAATTTAAAGAAATTTTACAAAAAAATAGTGGTTATCAGCTGTTAACTAAAATTAACAAAATTCTGGACGAAAATCGGGAAGATCTGGGTGTACAATTAGATTGGTCCATATTAACCGCATTAAAAAATGCACCTATAACGTCTGTAGACGTGGAAAGAGGTTTTTCCACCTATAAATATATACTTCCTGATAGACGTCAAAATTTTCTACCAAAAAATATAGAAACGCATATAATAATAAATTGTTTTGCAAATCAACGCAATGAAGCATAGGAGTATTAAGTACCTATAATTTAAAATTTATAATACCATATGAACACAAATTATTTAGATAAGGGGTGGCCACGGTAAACAAAATCACTGTCAGGTTCAGCTTGTTGTTGGTTAGTAGTAATACTACTGCACTTCTGATCCACTTTTGTCACTAGATTTGTCACCAGATCTAGAAAAAGTCACCAGAAAAGTCACTAGATTTCTAGGTTGGTAACATTGCCTATTTGAAGGGGTGCTAAGTGAAGGCCACGTTGTTGGTAACGGTCCCTGCTAAGGCCACGTGTTAGGTTGGTAACCCTGCTAAGTCAAGGTCAAAGGTAAAAATAGAAGTTGCAAGGTAATCAAAAATAGTATTCAAGGTCGAAGACTTACGGTGGTGTCATATTTCTTATAGTATGCCGATCCTGGACCAGTTCAAGGTCACCCATGTAAATCTTATGGGGATTTATTTCAAGGTCGAGTGAGTTTTCTCGTTATGCCAGAACGCGCTCCACGCATGTTTTTGGCGGATTTAAATTTCACTCGCCCTCTGGTGGTGAAATCGGAAGCTTTTGGAGCTCAAGGTCGAACTTTAAGCGGAGATTTAAAATGTAGTTGTTCAAGGTCAAAGCTAAAAGTTGCAAGGTAATCATAAATCAAAAATAGTTTTGAAGGTTATTGACTTGCGGTGGTGTCATATAACATTTCTTAGAAATATAAAAAGGCTAAAAATAGAAGTTGCAAGGTAATCATAAATCTAAAAATAGTTTTAAAGGTCAAAGGTTATTGACCTATGGTGGTGTCATATTACATTTCTTAGAAATATAAAAAGGTCAAGGTGAAAAGCTAAAAATAGAAGTTGCAAGGTAATCATAAATCTAAAAATAGTTTTGAAGGTCAAAGGTTATTGACTTGCGGTGGTGTCATATAACATTTCTTAGAAATATAAAAAGGTCAAGGTGAAAAGCTAAAAATAGAAGTTGCAAGGTAATCATAAATCTAAAACTAGTTTTCAAGGTCAAGGGTTATTGACCTACGGTGGTGTCATATTTCTTAGAAATATAAAAAGGTCAAGGTGAAAAGCTAAAAATAGAAATTGCAAGGTAATCATAAATCTAAGAATAGAATTTTCGAGGTCGACGACGACGATGACGATCTCATAAGCTATGCATAAAAAGTAGGTCATGAGTTCATTGAAGGTGAATACTCCACTTCAAGCTAAAAATAGAAATTGCAATGTCACCATCCTCATCATCATATTACAAGGTCAAGGTCCGAAGCTAAAAATAGAAACTGTAATGTCATCATCATCATCATCATCATATTACAATTCTTAGAAGTCTAAAAATAGTGTGTTCAAAGGTTATTGATCTGTATATCATAGCTAAAAATGGCCGGTTCAAGTCCTCACTAAAAGTTGATCGCGTTACAGCTAAAAAGTATAGTGACAGCATGATCGTTGAAAGTAGCTTATGCGCGTAACCAGATATGTATGGTAATCAAAGAGATGGTTCATATCTGCACTAATGTAACATAGTGGGGGTCGTTTAGAGTAACAATATAAGGAAATAGTGTAATGGGTAGTGAGTGTTGTGTCAAACATGTGGATGGCATACGCTCAAGAGCAATGGACCAAAGCAACTGACCTGAGAAAAGTCCTAGAAAAAATGCGCTCTTAAAAATTTAAATTTTTCGTCTAATTCTGAGCAAAAAAAATTTTTTTTTCGGCACAGTTGTGTTTTAGAAGTGGTAATCTATCATTTTACGTATAAATTTTTTCGAAATATGAAAAAATTACACTTAAATTAGCCAATTCCATTTTGAAACAACAAAAAGCACTTAAAACACACCTTTTTGTACTTACGTAAGCTCAGAAGAAACATATGCATGCAATTTATCCATTTAATGTATCTAAATGCTCTTTAAATTACCCCAATTTTTGAAACAACACTTAAAACATGACTTGTAATTTTCGGTGCAGCGTTAATAATAGTTGTAGTATAATGAACGCAGTTATTTTGCTGTGAAAGCATTTAACAAGCATTCTATTTTTATATGTCATCAGTTTACATTACAACTTGAAACGGAGTTTGTAAATGTTTGAATACATCATTTGTAGATTTTAAAATTCCGAATTTATTTAACTGGTATCCTTTGCGCTGTTATTTATTTTCTCTAACGCAAAATTGAGGATTTTAACTTAACCATTAAGCTGTTATGATAAAAAGAGTATATTTATTAACATATAATTATGATAAAAAGAGTATATTTATTAACATATAATTTATTGTTTACTACTACATTTCATAATGTTGTTCACCTTCTTTTTGTAACAGTTTTATATTGATAATTACATAGCAGTTTAATCATTAAGAGTGAAAAATTAGGAATTTATTGTAGATAGACTGAACAAATAACAGGTGTAAAAGATATAACAGTTCCAAAATTTTCTAAATACTAAAACTAATGATTTTATTTTATGAAATAAAGTATTCACACCTGAAACGTAAAATTGACAGTTGGATCTGTTTAGTGATATCAACAGTTGTTGAATTTACAAGAAAATAATTTGATATGGTTTTATTTGATACTATTAAACATACTTTTATGTGATAAGGTTATAATGTTATTTCTTGGTACATAATATTCTAATAGTAAAAGAGGACCTTCAATTTTTTTCCAAATTTTTTTAGTTCTATCATTGGCGCTCTAATTTATTGGGTCTGTATACGAAATTTCAGAATTTTTGGGTAAAGGACATTGGAGTTTTGATTTATTAACCAATTAACAACGTTCAGTTTCGTACTACTTCAATTAGTAAAACACATTTTTTTTTATCACATTTTGGGAAATTTTCGAAACTGCTATTATTGGCGCTCTTATTTATTGGATCTGTATACGAAATTTCAGAATTTTTGGGTAAAGGATTATCGAGTTGTGATTTATTAAGCAACTAACAACGTTCAATTTCGTATTACTCTAATTCGTAAACCAAATTTTTTTTTATCACATTTTGGGAAATTTTCGAAACTGCTATTATTGGCGCTCTAATTTATTGGATCTGTATACGAAATTTCAGAATTTTTGGGTAAAGAATTATCGAGTTGTGATTTATTAAGCAACTAACAACGTTCAGTTACGTATCAAAACTACAAACTTTGTCATTAATAATCGAAATTTTGTTTTTTCACATTCTTTTAGTTTTGAGAATTTTTGGAGTGCTATCTTTTGCGCTCTTGCTTGTTTAGTCTACATGCCGAAAATTGGAATTTTTGGGTAAAGGACTACTGATTTATAAATAAATATAAATATAAATGTACGCAAGTTTCAACCTTTATGTACTATTTTCACAAGACTGTTTTGAAATTTTTTATATTCTAAATTTATTTTTATGCTATCCTCTGCGCTGTTATTTATTCAGCATATATACAAAAATTCAAAATTTTTGAGTTAAAAATTAATCTGATATTATAAAAGAGTGTATTTATTTATTTTAAAATAGACACATACAGAAATGCTGACATACATTTCATATAACAGGATAATGTTATTGACCTTTTCTTTCTTTCTTTGTAATATAAGTTTTATGGGTCATTTCTTCCTACATAATTTGGATAATTTAATAAATCATGATAAGAAACTCGTTTAATATATATATATATATATATATATATATATATATATATATATATATATATATATATATATATATATATATAATCTATATAAATTCAATTAAAACCATATGGAAACATTTTAAATTTCACTTTTTTTCTTTCTTCTATGCCTACACACACACACTTTATTTTTTTCAAATGAAGTGCCTTTTCCTTATGCAATATAACATACACTACTGTAATTATTTATTTACTAAAGCGCCTTTATTTCATGGCACATTCACTCGAAGTTGCATCATTTTCTTTTTTACCTCATACAGCTCTAAATCTATCCTCAATTTTTTTATTTCCTTAATTAACACCTCGAGTCTTTTCTTCCTCTCGTCAATACTTAATAATTATTTTTCTCTTCTTATCATTCTTATTACTTTCACCATTTCTAGCAATAAAAAGTTTACTGAATAATGCAATCCCGGAGAAGCCTTTTTATTATAAACATGCATCCTTTCAAAACTGCTAACTTACTCAAAAAACTTTTAGATTTATAAGAATGATTACCTTGCAACTTCTATTTTTAGCTTTTCACCTTGACCTTATATTTCTAAGAAATATGACACCACCGTAAGTCAATAACCTTCAAAACTATTTTTGATTTATGATTACCTTGCAACTTTTTAGCTTTAACGGATTTAATGAACAGGTACCCGTTTACCATGAACAGGTAGCTGTTGCGACAAACAGGTACCAGTTCACCTTGAACAGGTAGCTGTTTACACTAAACAGATAGCTGTTAATACCTAAACAGATCAGTTACTACTGAAACCAGTTTAAGGTATTATATATTCATCAAATCCTTTCCTATAGCGACCATTATTAACTTCAGCATCCTTGTTTATGACCATGAAACCAAATGGATCTACCCAACACTTTGAACACATGTCCCGAAACAATTTCATGCTTATGGTGGGACTTATATGATCCTCATACGCATGTTTTAAGTTTAATTCATCTTGCTCAAATAATATAATTAGATTCGCATTATCACGAATTAATTGCTTTGGAATTTTACTGTAAGTTTGACTCAAGTAGAAACAGTCAATATCGTTATGCCTACCCATAGAAAAATATGCCCTTATATTATTTTGCTTTTCACAAGCGATATCATCGAAGATAAAAATAGAGTTTGATTTTGCACAATTAGGCTCAATCACATCTTGATTGTCGCTGAAGGTAAAGTAACCTATGTCCTTCATTGGAAGTAAGATTTCCTGTAAAAGTTTGTACTTGTTTTGATTCAATGACTTAGAGTATACGTATACATGTTTAAATTTCAAACCATTTTTTTTTCAGTAAGCAGACTGATCATTGCGTTTGTTTTACCGCAATTGGAGGGACCACATATAATACCACGTATACTATTAGGAAGTAAATCACCATGTTTTGAAGTAATAGACTTTTTTCTTTCTTCTATGCCTACACACACTTTCTTTTATCAAATGAAGTGCCTTTTCCTTATGCAATATAACATACACTACTGTAATTATTTATTTACTAAACCACCTTTATTTCATGGCACATTCACTCGAAGTTGCATCATTTTCTTTTTTACCTCATACAGCTCTAAATCTATCCTCAATTTTTTTATTTCCTTAATTAACACCTCGAGTCTTTTCTTCCTCTCGTCAATACTTAATAATTCTTTTTCTCTTCTTATCATTCTTATTACTTTCACCATTTCTAGCAATAAAAAGTTTACTGAATCATGCAATCCCGGAGAAGCCTTTTTATTATAAACATGCATCCTTTTTCAAAATAAGGGTCGGTCGTAGTCGCTACATGTTCTTCTTCTTCTTCTTCTTCTTCCACTTGAGGTGTAATTTCTCTAATCACGCTAGTCTCGAGGAACGATGGTGTCTCTTGAAAATACAAAAGTTTTGCATGAAAAAATTGTATCTTGCCAATGGTACAATTATATGTAACGTAAACGTTGTCAATTGCTTCCATTAATAAATCATAACTCGGCAGTCCTTTACCCAAGCAACTCTCTTCATTACGATGTACCTACTCTTCATTTAATCAAAACATAGAAGACATTTTATTTTTTGTAATAAAAAATACATAGTTTATTTCCAAACAATTATACATAGACATATGTTATTATAATTTTTTTTTTTACGGAAATGTTAAATTAGTTGCCTTTCCTGAGCTGGTAATCTACATGTCATTCTCAGACAGATATTGTTTAAACTTTTCAATGCGATCTTCTTCTTTTGAAGTATTCATAAAATTGTAAGGGAAGTATGGACTTAAAGTTCTGGGTTTCAATGATAATATGTTTACCATACTTTATGTCGATGGTATTCATATAATCACTTTATGTTTTGCACACACCTCCAAGTCTTTTACGTTCGTGATGGATTTACAGAAAGTGCTACCGTTCAATGCAGATAGATCCATTTATTTTTGACAAATTCTGTCCTGTTTAATAGCATAAACTTTGATGCAGTCAGCTCAAAAACAGATACCTATTTTTCTAGCAACAGGCAGAAACAGCTCAAAACAGCTTTCCCGGTTTCGAAAACAGCTCAAAACAGACCTAAAACCGGTACCGTTTCTCAAAACAGGTAGCTGTTTCTCAGAAGCGGTATCTGTTTCCTGTAGACTGAAAGCAGTTTAGGTTGACCATTTGAGGACTACAAACACTTTAGGCCTAATATTTATGTATCAGTATGTTTTATTATTAATAAATAATACAAATTACAATTGGTCTTTTATTATTATTCTTACAGAAATTACATTCTACGTTAGTTCCTTAAGTACACACACTATATTACAATAAGTTATATTCATACTAGTCGGTACCTATACAAGCAGGACATTTATATCCGTTATTAAACCAATAGTAATGCTTTCTACAGTAATTTAAGTGTTCCAAAGTGCTTGTTGTTCTTACCGGCATCATTGAATTATAAATGAGATTATTGCCTTACAATAATATGCTTATAAACTACATTATCATCATCATCATCATCGATCCATGAATATTATTTTAATCCCAACCACTTTACGTACACTTTATTCTTTTTACGTCAAATGACCTTTTCCACCAAATACACATCGGGATATTTAACCTTTTGCTGTTCCTGTCTATAAATAGGTGTCCCTTTCTTGTAGTAAGTACGTGACCGGATTCCTTACACGCACTTTAACAATCTTGAAAAGCTCTCTTCATTATGATATACCCTTCATTTAATCAAAAATAGAAGACTTTCTGTTTTTGCAACAAAAAATATATAATTTATTTCCAAACAATTATACATAGATATATATGTTATTATTATTTTTATTTTTTTTTACATAAATGTTAAATTAGTCATCTTTCCTACAGTTCCGGTGCTGGTAATGCGTCATTCTCAACCAGATATTGCTTAAACTTTTCAATGCGATCTTCTTTTTGAACTATTCATAAAATCCTAAGGTAAGTATGCACTTAAAGTTCTGGGTTTCAATGATAATATGTTTCCCATACTTTGTGTTGATAGTATTCATATCAATCACTTTATATTTTGCGTCTTTTACGTTCGTGAAGGATTTACAGAAAGTGCTACTGTTCAATGCAGATAGATCCATCTTTATTGATTCGAGAACGCTTATGAATTATAGTTGACACCGGAACTGTCCTATATATTACTGCATCATGATGTTAGAGGGGAGAGTGCACTTTGATAATTGTATCGATAGGCTAATCTGCATCTGATGAGGATGAACTACTACCATCAAGAGATGCCCTCCATTTTTTACATCATTGCAAAACTGATGCAATTGCGCAGCTTTCAGTTCTTCTACAAAACATGTTCTACATATTTCCTTTAAATTTAAAAACTTTTCACATATCTTTACTCCTTTTCATACTCTTTCACTAGGACGTTACACTCGCTTCACTATAATCACCTCGCCCGTAAACCGCCTCATGTTCGGCATCGAATACTAATGCTGAAAATTCTTGCTTCAAGCGTTCCACCGCTGTTCTCAGGTCAGTTGCTTTGGTCCATTGCTCTTGAGCGTATGCCATCCACATGTTTGACACAACACTCACTACCCATTACACTATTTCCTTATATTGTTACTCTAAACGACCCCACTATGTTACATTAGTGCAGATATGAACCATCTCTTTGATTACCATACATATCTGGTTACGCGCATAGCTACTTTCAACGATCATGCTGTCACTATACTTTTTAGCTGTAACGCGATCAACTTTTAGTGAGGACTTGAACCGGCCATTTTAGCTATGATATACAGATCAATAACCTTTGAACACACTATTTTTAGACTTCTAAGAATTGTAATATGATGATGATGATGATGATGACATTACAGTTTCTATTTTAGCTTCGGACCTTGACCTTGTAATATGATGATGAGGATGGTGACATTGCAATTTCTATTTTTAGCTTGAAGTGGAGTATTCACCTTCAATGAACTCATGACCTACTTTTTATGCATAGCTTATGAGATCGTCATCGTCGTCGTCGACCTCGAAAATTCTATTCTTAGATTTATGATTACCTTGCAATTTCTATTTTTAGCTTTTCACCTTGACCTTTTATATTTCTAAGAAATATGACACCACCGTAGGTCAATAACCCTTGACCTTGAAAACTAGTTTTAGATTTATGATTACCTTGCAACTTCTATTTTTAGCTTTTCACCTTGACCTTTTTATATTTCTAAGAAATGTTATATGACACCACCGCAAGTCAATAACCTTTGACCTTCAAAACTATTTTTAGATTTATGATTACCTTGCAACTTCTATTTTTAGCTTTTCACCTTGACCTTTTTATATTTCTAAGAAATGTAATATGACACCACCATAGGTCAATAACCTTTGACCTTTAAAACTATTTTTAGATTTATGATTACCTTGCAACTTCTATTTTTAGCCTTTTTATATTTCTAAGAAATGTTATATGACACCACCGCAAGTCAATAACCTTCAAAACTATTTTTGATTTATGATTACCTTGCAACTTTTTAGCTTTGACCTTGAACAACTACATTTTAAATCTCCCGCTTAAAGTTCGACCTTGAGCTCCAAAAGCTTCCGATTTCACCACCAGAGGGCGAGTGAAATTTAAATCCCCCGCCAAAAACATGCGTGGAGCGCGTTCTGGCATAACGAGAAAACTCACTCGACCTTGAAATAAATCCCCATAAGATTTACATGGGTGACCTTGAACTGGTCCAGGATCGGCATACTATAAGAAATATGACACCACCGTAAGTCTTCGACCTTGAATACTATTTTTGATTACCTTGCAACTTCTATTTTTACCTTTGACCTTGACTTAGCAGGGTTACCAACCTAACACGTGGCCTTAGCAGGGACCGTTACCAACAACGTGGCCTTCACTTAGCACCCCTTCAAATAGGCAATGTTACCAACCTAGAAATCTAGTGACTTTTCTGGTGACTTTTTCTAGATCTGGTGACAAATCTAGTGACAAAAGTGGATCAGAAGTGCAGTAGTATTACTACTTTGGTTCTACATGTCAATTAAATGTCCGTTTCGATTTGAATCAATCATGCAACGTACGTTCAGAATTCCAAAGCCACCCTTTATCTAAATAATTTTTGTTCATATGGTAAGTATATTATATTATTATTAATACGTATTAAGTTAATTATGTATTATTTTTTAACTAATAGTTTCAATTTTTTATGTAAATACTTTCTTGTAAAAGTTTTTTGCATATTATGTATTAAATTTTCTTTTATTAAAGATGTAAAAATCACATTTTTTATTGGTAGTTTATTTTGCATATTTCGAAAAAATAATGCATATTTTCTGCATATTTTACAATTTTTAAGTGCATATATATGCACATATTTTGGCATTTTATAATGCATAAAATCCGCTCTCTACTTATCACCAATCGAACATTTGTGGGATATGGACGGAGAATAAATGATCTGCAGCTACTCCCAAATAACCTAGATACCCTTCAACAACGGGTTTTAGAAGCGTGGGATAGTATACCTCAGGTATGTATGTTTATTGTATCTTGCTAAAATGTTCATCGTTTATTAATAGGAATAACGCTTTGTGAAAATTTCATTAAAATACATCACCGTACTGTGTTCATATATTTATGGCGGCCAGTATATAAAGTTTCTGTTAAAGTAATCAAAATAAAATCTCAGGAATTTGTCTGCATGTTCTTAAGTTTATCCTAATTAACACTGTTTATAAATATCTCTAGTTGATATACTTGCTTTATTATTCAAGGAGATAGAATATACGTATTATTTGTTATTGCAACATAACGTATTAGTCTAATTTATTATAATTTATACTATTCACTTTTTAAAATTAATTTAAAACATACCTTGAACATCCTAATGAGTTTGGAGACTTATTTAAAGCAATACATTTTAGAATATGATGATTAGTCATTTATCTTTGTGAAGAAATATACTTTTCCATTCTAGGCGAAATAGCAATTAAGAACAAATACAAAATTGTTAACCTAAAAAGTAATACTACTCCATTAGGGATTTACAATTTGGAGGAATCTGGTATTCTTATAGAAACTAGTAAAAATTAATAGTATATTAGTAGTATAAGTATCATAATGTTAGTATTACTGGTCGAGTGCAAGTCTGTAACACGAGACGGAAAGCGTCGAGTGTTGCAAAGTACGAGCACGGCAATGCACATTATGAAATGTGTGTTTACACAATTTTTTTTTTAATTCTGATTGTTATAAAACAATTTTAGATATTGCATTTTGATAATTTACATTGTTGTCAGATTGAATTTTTGTATGCTGGCTACACTGATAGTAAACTGACATTTAGAAATTGACAATTTTTCGCACAACCTTTAGAGGTTAGGGCTAACAGTGTACGGTTATTTTGACGCATTGTGTAAATGCAGTACTTTGATAACGTATGGAACGTATTGTGAATGAAAATAAAAATTTGTGTAAATGATACGCCACTGAAATTTTTAATGAAGATATCATATGAAAGAATATTTGAATGTTGTAGAAATATTTTTATGTTGAACGCATTAAATTTGGTTGAAAAATAATGTTTGAGTAAATTCCTACTGAGACGGCACTGGTAAGAGACTACCGGATTGCCACGGGTCTTTTGCTGCTCTGTATAAAATAATTCAGATAAAAGGAATGGATTTAGACGTATCAGTGAGTTTAGGTTATTGAAATTGTATTAACATACAGAAAGGGATATGTACGCATATTTTTGTTTGTAGAAATTTTGTAATATGATGCAATAATGGAAAATTGAGTGCGTGTTCAAGAATAAAGTTGTTAGAATGTGATGGAGTGCGAAAATAGAGATCGCCCACATGATTGGTTTTCATAGAAAGTTGAGTAACGGTTTAGATAAAGTACAGAGTGAATGTAATTATAATTGATGGTTTCTTCGGAGAGTTGTGAGTGAATTTACAAAGTAAATTCAAGATGGCTACGTTGTTCTTACTTTGGATAGCGGTGATTCCGTTTCAGATTTCGACGGGGTAGTGTTGGCACGAATATGTTGTGGCATTTTGGCAATATGGTGACAGAGGGTATAAAAGGGAAGCGTAGTAAAGGGTAAGAGAGAACCGTTCGGTTAGAGCTTAAGTAATGGTAGATAGCGCGTGGTTTTTGAAGGAACCTTAGAATGGTCAGTGTGGATGTTGTTAGTAAAAAGTCAGTTGTGCAGTATATATGTATGTATGTATGTATGTATGTATGTATATATATATATATATATATATATATATATATATATATATATATATATATATATATAATGTTTAGTATATAAGATATTCGGGGAACTTTTAAGCTAAAAGGATTGGTTGATGTGCTTTTTAAAGCCACATGTTTGCATTTCCAAATTTGTCAATACATATCCATTATTTAATTTACTTTTGTTGTTTATTTGTGTCAGCTGAGATAAAATTTTAGCATTAACCTGTGTAAAATTGCATAACGGGTTACATCTATTGGTGCTGAAGTGACCTTTGAATATTTTTGAGCTTAATGAACGACCTGAAATTGCGTAATGAGACCAGGTCACTGCAAAATTTAATTATTGTGACCTATTTTTCAGTCACTCAAATGCAAAATACTGATAACGGAATACTTTTATTAAGTAGAAATTGCAGATTTAAATTATTGCAATTCATTCAAATTGACAGATGTTTAAATACCAGTATTTTAAGGATAAAGTGAAAATATACAGATGTTATTTATGATAAAAGCACTGATAGTTACGTATTGAATTTTTCAGCAACAAACGTACGTTTTGTTGATATAAAAACTATTAGACCGACTTTTTATTTTAATTTTTCTAAATTGGATAGTAGTTATCTAATTCATAGTTTTATAACAGTTAGAAATTTAAATTTATATGTATACGAGGGATACTTAAAAAGTATTCAATTATCGTTTTATAACTTGGATTATATATATATATATATATATATATATATATATATATATATATATATATATACAGGTATGGAAAAATATTATCGCGGGTCTGACTTATAAAGTAAAACAAAGAAAGTACAATCAGTTCACGTGATAAGTGAGACAGCATACACAACAAACTAAAAGCGCTGATGTCATACATGCCTCTTTTGAATAGGCTAGTATCAATGACACATTTAATCGCTACTTTCAACGAGAATTGAAAATCAGTGTTTTTGGAAGTTCGACACAATACTCATTTATTCCACTGAAGAAAAAATACAGATTATTAAGTGGTACTATTCAGGAAGTACTCACAAGAAATAATGGACAGGTTTGCTTTTCCCTTTGAAAACAGGTCAATTCCATCAGAAAGTACAATTATGCGTACTGTTCGTAAATTTGAAAGATGTGAATGTTTAAATAATTGTAGAAAATGCAGTAGCATTGATGGTAATGAATAATGATTGTGAGCATCCTGGTCGCAACTTTCCCGTGCAATAGTACAAAGATTGCTTGGCAACCCGCTTAGTTTGGTACGCCTTATAAAGTAGAGTTTTGAAAAAAATGTATTCCGTTCATTTTTAGAAATAGTTGGTTTTTCAATAAGAATTATAACGCTAAAGTTAAACCTTAAACTCAAATTATACTATCAATGTAAATGTTAATGTTCTTGTTTGTAGCTCTCGTAAGTTTCTTCTTGGTTCTTCTTACGTAAAGTGTAAAGTGTTTACTTAATTGCTTTGGTGTCGTTACAAATCTTGAAGCTAGATTGAAGGAGACTTAAGTAGTTCATATTTTGTGCCTACATGCAGATATGTACAAGTGGCAACATAACATAATGCTTATTGGGTTTATATTATATATATATATATATATATATATATATATATATATATCAATAAGTTTACGACGACCTGTTATTAAGCTTTTGGATAAATTTCTTTTGGAGTGTGATTGAATTTGAATTGTGTATGATTTTACTGAGTAGGCTACAATTCTGTCTTCCACAGTTAGATAGAATTAATTTAACATCTCGCCTAAAACTTTATTTTAGAAAAATTTAAGATTGTGGTGGCGCCTAGGGACAATTTTTGCTGGACGGAGCATTGTGAGTTGTAGATTTATCGTAAAAGTAAGGTGTTTGAAACTACCTTTCAATAATTTTACTCCTGATATCTACCCCGCCCATTTTCATAGTAGCTGGCTTGGCAACCCGCTTAGTTTGGTACGCCTGCACGACGTCTAGTGCGGTTTGGACTTGCAACAATAGCTGTATGGATAACCTCCAAATTCAGGGTAGCCAATGCCATAAATCCAAATGCGCCAAAAACTGTAAAATAAATTTTACGTTATGCATTATTAGCGTTCTGTTTTCATGCCAAAACAAAACGATAATGTAAACTGTATGATACAGAATTATAAAAAAATATTTCCTGAGTGACAACCACAAAACAACCAAGTTACTAAAGCAATTTTGAGTCATGATCGCATGGTTAAGTGAGTGTCTTACTACATCAATAAATATGGTCATCATAAAGGCGAAAGTAGTACCAGGCACCCTGCCTCAGCTCTGATTGGAGATCTAAGGCAACATCTTGAAAGTTACGTCTACTTTTAGTTTCTGGTTTCTGATTGTTTTATAACCCATCCTAGGGCCGATGTGGTGTGCTCTGATTTAAAATGTAAGCCACGTCCACTCGCAGTTTTTTGGGTCTACGAATAGTGTATGCCGATTAGTAAGCCAGCCTCTCGTCCTATTTTAATTGAGGCTTTAAGGTTTTGTACTCTGGTTGCTTGTTTCTTTATGCTGCTATCTAGTCATGTATTACGAAAGATAACGGTAGTTTCCTGTAATCGGTTTATCATCATCATCTAACGGTTTATTTTAAAAGCTGATGGTAGTTTTCTGTATTTGATTACCTGATCATTCCTATATCTAGTGAAATATTCTAGTACCAGTGGGATATTCCTGCAATTGTTATGTGGAGAATTTGAAATAGTATTGTATTGTTATTTATGATTCTGCACTTTGGTTTCGATTCCTCATACTAGAGTCGGTATGTTATCTGAAGATATACCATATTTTTAAACGCTCACATGCGGCAAATCCGCAAGTAGACATAAAAAGGATTAATCACGTTTAAAAACACCATACCCAACATAAAGCATTATAAGAAATCCTGTGCGGATAAAGCTTAGTCATGAAACAGTTATAAAGTTTTGTGAGTTATGGAGGGAGATCTGATGGCCTCTTATAGCACATAGTATAGAAGAATTATAAATCGATAGTAAATGTTTCCAATTCATGTAAAAATTTAGCCCAATGAAATTGGTGTATAAATATAAAGTTCTTTCACATCACATGCCCCAAACGATTTGCAACACTGTGAAACTATAAAATTTTGTTCTTGCTTATTGATCAAGTAGATTTGATCGTTTTTCCAATAAAATTAATGTGTAAATAAAGATTTTGGTCATTAGCGGTTCTAAAAGAAGACTAATAAGGTAAAAACATAAAATCTTCCTCTTACCCATCGACAAAGTATTTTTTCCCGATTTAACGGGAATTTCTGATCCTAAATGTTATAAATCCATAAAGTATTGTTGTTACCCATCTATCAAATAGTTTTGCCCGTTTCCTCAATAAAATTAATGAATAAATAAAGAATATGTACACTGCAGACCCCAAACTATTACCGACACATTGAATCTATAAAATTTGGTTCTTTTCCAGAAAACAAATAGTTTTGACTTCGACTGTAATGAAATTAGGGTATGAATAAAGAATCTGTGTCATACAGGCCCGAATGAGGTTGTAGAGAGATTTTATACATTACAGATCCCAAACGATGACCAACATTACCAAACTGTAAAATTAGGTTCTACCTCACCTAATAAATAGTTTTGATTATTTTCTGAATGAAATTCCTTTATAAATTAAACTTTTTGACATTACTGGCCCTAAAAGATTTTGGGTATTACCGATCAACACTGTGAAACTATAAAATTTAGTTCTTGTGCATCGAGTAAATAGTTTACACCATTTTCCCAACGAAATTAGTGTGAAAGGTTTTGGACAGTACAGGCTACAAACCATGAGACTGTACCATTTGGTTCCTTACTGCTGAGAAAAAATACTTATGACCGTTCCACCAATAAAATTAGTGTTTAAATCAATACACTGTTGGTTCTAGAAGATGATCAACGTAGTAAGTCTTCCACCAATAAAATTAGTGTGAACATTGCTTGTCCTAAGAGAGAACCAACATAGTAAATCCATTGAAATTGTGTTCTTTCTCACCGAACTAATATTGTTGGCTGCTTTTCCCATGAACTTTGTGTATAAATAGAGATTTTGGACATTAGAGGCACTGTGAAACAAACAAATTTTATTCTGATCGATCGAGAAAATAGTTTTGACCGTTCTACCAATCAAATTTGTGCATAAGATTTTTGGGATTGCTGGACCTAAAAGATGACCAACATGATGCATAATTCCTTGAGTAGTTGAATTTGCTGGAAATTAACATAGATGAATATGTGACGTCCTATTGACCTTTGACATAATAGGGGTTACCACAATCCAGTTCAAAAATAGAATGTGAACACCATTAATAGCTACCGATTCGCGAAAACAGAAAAAAATTTATCCGTTTTCTCATAATTACGCACACGAGTCAATGGAATTTGTCGTAGATTTTTACGAATGTTAGGATATTTAAATTGTATATGTAGAATTTTAAATTAAAACATTGTTAAGGGGAATTGTTATTTTAAAGTCTATCATCACAGTTTCGAAAGGAATTAAATTCCATAAGTTTTTACAAAACATAATATCTGTGGGTATAAATTTGATTGTGCTATCGTGGTTTATAACGAACGATTCAGTCGCGTTTAAATAGATGTTGTTTTTTTCAAGTTTACCAGTTTAGAAAATTTGTTTGAGTAACAAAGTTTTTTATTGAAAAGAAGAATGTATAAGCGCTCCAATTCTAGATATAAAGTCTGTTTTTTTCCTGGAGAAACATTCACTATGCGACTTTATTTATGGAAAATGACATGATCTTGCGGGAGAAAGTGAGTTTTGTTTTTTGGTTAGTTAGTTGACGTTAAGCTGTAGAGGAAGGAGGTTGAACGCTGAGCGTGTGATATGATCATAGGGCGCACTGAATCTACTTACGTTCTACCGGAGTTACTTGAAGCTATCGTAGGGAAGCCTTTCCGTTCACCTTGTGCGGATACCGTAAAGTTCAGTAAAGTTAGTTGTGCATCACGAAATGAAATGTAATGTAGTTATCACTATAATACATTTTGTGTATATCAAGGACAAAGAACGTTTTGTAAATAAATTAATTTGTAATGATCCTGCGAATCCTTTACAAAATTTCCTATCTTAGTAAATAATTCCTATCAAACCTTATTTCCTAGTTATTTCCACAACTGT
The DNA here is from genome assembly GCA_036346205.1 of Vesta saturnalis. Lineage (NCBI taxonomy): Eukaryota > Metazoa > Arthropoda > Insecta > Coleoptera > Lampyridae > Vesta > Vesta saturnalis. The sequence goes on along the minus strand of JARFJB010002231.1, from coordinate 16,577,475 downwards.
ATTATCATTATTTATAAATATCAGTTGTCCATTCGTGTTACCACTTTCCAGAATTTTACTATAAGTACCCGACAACTTCGCATACAAAATTATTATATTACCACTTCTACTTAACATTTGACTTTGCACTCATACCAGACCTGCACCCTTACTTATAACCAACTCTGATTTACCTGTCCTGCCAGAACATACCAGTTTCTCTAATTAACTATCCAGGCTTGATACCCATTTACACACCTCAATCATCCACCACTTACGTTTCTTCACCAATATTATTATAACCACCCTTTTCGGAGACACGTTTGTGTAAAACGCTCTTGGCTGCTATTAGCACCGAGTCCGGTATATAAACGTGCCTAGGGTACGTGGTAATTAGTTTTCTGAATACTACTCCCCGTATTACTAAATATGGCGACACCCCAAAATCTGTCTATACGTTGATACAATCAACCTCAACAAAAGGGAAAAGTATTGTAATTCTAACCAACATCTTGGCTGTAATTTGTACCGAGGTGGGCTTTTGAGTTATTCCCAACGACGTAGTTATTTCGATGGAGGTCCTACCCCGAAGATCTAACTACTTCTACCCAGACCAACTCCATTGAAACCGAAATGCCCCTCTAATCGTTTCCGGCAGTTAGGCTCCGAATACGATTGTCTCTGTCCTTAATTACACTCCAATAACGTTTGTCAGTACTCCTAATCCTTACGTGGACCCTTTCGTATCCACTAATTACTTGAATATCAACACTGTATATGCCCTGCTATACCAGTCCAGCTCATTCCACTATCTTCCAAGTACACCTAACTTCTTTATACTTCATAAAGACATGCATAATTAATATACAACTAATCAAATATACCGGTTCATAAGCACCATTTCAAAACCACATGGCCCCTATCATAACCACAACTTCCTATCGAATTAGAATAATAGCAAATTCACTCACCTGTTGAAACTTCTTGTGTAACCTTCAAAGCACATCACTGATATAATGATTCACCCACATGACACATATCGTTTTACTTAACAATTTTTTAGTAGAATTTATTTTAGGTGTGAAAACATTTAGTTAATTAGTAAATTTACAGTTCTACTCATAGAGGGCGAAACGAGTGCAACAAATTAATCGCCAGCGTCCTCCCTAGCTGCAGTAGAATCAGGGCAACCAGAATGATTTTTTTATTTCATTATTTATTATTTTGTTATTTATCCAGGATATTTAAAGTTTATTACATATGATTTAATACCAATTTGTGTAATAAAAGCGATCACAACCAGTCTGGTCCATATTAGTTAATTATTCTCTAAAATAGTGACGTCGTTTAAACCCCGATCCTGAGGGACTGAAAACCAAGGGCTACCAGAAATTTACGTTGTAGCGGACGAGGTCTACAATGCAAATGTGTGGTAGCCTTTGGTGTTGAGTGCAAATCTAATATTAAGAAGGTATGTAGAAGTAGAGAGGTAATAAGGTAATAATGAAATAATAATATATGCGAGGTGGTCGGGTATTTATAGTAAAATTCTGGAGAGTCGGAACACGAAGGGACAGCTTATGGATGATGATCATGCAGTTGTGGAAATAACTAAGAAATAAGGTTTGATAGGAATTATTTACTTGGATAGGAAATTTTGTAAAGGATTGGCAGGATCGTAACAAATTAAACCAGATGACACAGTTATTAATCACCTAGCTTTGGCTTAAATATTTTCACCACTAGATTCGTGTAAATATAATTTAAAAATAGTCAGAGCGTTGAAATTTGACGACTGTGAAGTTGCCATACAGGAAGCCGTGTCATTGAGATTCAAGAGTTATTGGTATCCACCGATCAAGTACTCGAGTATCGCCTTGCCGCTGTGAAAAGGAAAGGGGGTATTTAGAGAGATTGTTTTGGGCGAATTAAGGTAATTATTTTCTTACCCCTATTTTTTTATTTTGGTGATTTCAATAAAGTTGTTTTGTTTGTATTTCTTAGGCAATGGAATACGCTTTCTTTTATGTATAGTTTTGCATAAAAGCCTTCAGGCGGTTAAGATAATTTTCCAAAAGTGTACACATCCGTGTATCGTAATATTAAATATTGTTTTTTTTAATTCTTATTACTGTATATCAAAATTCATATTACGAAAATTTGTCAAATTTATGTTTGAGTCATTATTACCCTTTTAAAATGGTTAAAATTAAGTTTAAATTTATGCAAATAGAAATTTAATCCCAAAGAGGGGACAGGAAAAATTTGAAATCCCAAGAATAAAAGGGGATTTTTTTTATTTTTTTTATTATTAAAGGAAAAAGTTTAAACATTAAAACCCAAATTTTGAAAAAAGAAATAAAGCTGATTTAATTTATTTCCCTCTAAAAAGTTTTGGGGTTTAAAACCGTTTCCGGGGAAAAAATTTAAAAATTTTGTTTAGGAAATTTTAATTTTTAAATGGGTTTATTTTTTGTTTTTTGCAATTATTTTAGGTGAAAATTATTTAAATTTTTTAAATTACAATTAATTTTTATAGTTTTAAAATTTATTTGCCAAAACTATTTTCAAATTTTCAAAATTTTGTTTTATTTTTCTTTGGTTTTTAAAATTTTAAAAAATTAAAAGGGTAAATTTTAATCCTCTTTCTTAAAATTTTAATAGAAAATTAATTTTAGTTAATTTTGAAATTTGAAAATATAAAGGGGTGTTTGATTTAAAAAATTGGAAAAAACATTTGGGAAAAAATATTTGAATTTAAAATTTAAAAATTTTTCCCCATTTTTTTTTAAAATTTATAAATTGTTTTTTTAAATTTCAAAAAGGGGAAAAATTTTTTATTTGTTTTCCAAAATTACTTAAAATTTTTTTAAAGTGCAATTTCCAAATTTTTAAATAAAATTTTTTTTAATTTTAAATGTAACTTCCAAAATGAAAAAATACCCTTTTTTTTAAAAAAAATTTTGGGGATATTTTAAATTTGCCCTTTAAATACCTAAATATTTTAGAATTAAAAATTTGGTTTACCCCCAAAATTGGTTTATATTTTAATTTGTTTTTTTAAAAAAATTTTTCCGGGTTTCCCAAAAAGAGAATTTTGAGTGGAATAAAATTTGGGTACATTTAAAAATTATATGTGAAAATTTTCAAAACCTTTTAAGCCCTTTATATTTTTTTTGGCTAAATTTAAAAAAAAATTTTTACCCAACCTACCGGGTTTATTTTTAATGGTTTTTTTTCCCAAGGGTTGCCGTTCTTTTTTTACGAGTTAAAGTTTTAAGTAAATAATTTGGAATTTTTTTATTTTTTGTTTTTGTTTTAAAATTTTTTTAGGTTAAATTTTAAAAATTTAATTAATTTTAAAATAGAAAATAATTTCCAATTTTTGTTGTTTTGAAATTTTTTTGGTTTTTAAATATAATTTTAAAATTTTTTATTAAATTTATAAAATTATTTAATTTGAAAATATTTATGTTAAAAAAATTGGAAAAATAATTTGGTTTACTGTTGTTTAATGCAAAATTAAATTTTTAAAGAAAATTTTAAAATTTCAAAACTGGACCAGCCCTTTCCTTATCTTTGTTTCTTCCGATCTGAAATTTTTCCCCTTTAACAAAACCAAAATGAAAATAAAAGGGTGCATTTAAAAACCTTAATTTTTGCATAACCTTAAGGAAGAAATTTTTACAACAAAATTTGTTTAGAAATTTTAAAGTCCTTTTAAATTTTGGTTAGAAAATTAATTGTTTTTTTCAAAAAAAATTAAAGAATTTTTTTCAAGTCATTTGTTTATTTTTTGGTTTTATTTTTTTTAATAAATTTCAAATAAAACTTCAATTTTTTGGGTTTTGATAAACTTTATAAAATTTGTAAATTTTTTAAGAATTTTTTTTTTAATTTTATTTAAAAAAGAAAAAATTTAATTTAAGTAATAGAAATAAATTGTCAAAATTTTTGTTTGTTTTGGAACATTATTTTGGGAAATAAAATTAAAATTTAAATATTTTTTAATTAAAATTTTTTAAATTTACATTCCAAAAAGGGTTGATTATAATTTTATTTTTTAAAAATTTTAAATAAAAAATCAGTGTTTTTCCTTTGGTGGGTTTTTAATCGTTACTTAATATTTTGGTTAAAAAAATTTTTCAAACAAAAATGATTCAATGTTAAAAACCAAATTTTTAATTTAAAATTTATGTAATTTAAAACCCAAATAAGTTTTGGTAAACAAATTTAAAAGGTTTTTAATACCAAGGGAAAAAAATTTTTTAATTAAGAAGATTTAATTTTTTTTAAAATAAACTAATAATAAATTTGGGACAAACGAATTTTTTTTAATTTTTTTAAAAAAGTTAAAATAAGTTTTTGGAAAAAAAATTTTGTCAAAATTTTTGGAAAGATATTTACAAAAAATAAAATAAATTTAATTTATTTTAACTAAAAATGTATTAAATTTACTTAAAAACAATTTTCGCCCAATATTTGAATTTTTGTTTTAGCGGAAATTTTCAAATAGGAATTTTGTAATTTTCTATTTTTTTCCAACAACCAAAATTTATTTTAAAATACCGTTCATTAGGGAAAAAAAAAATTAAAATTTTAATTTATTTTTTTAATTTTAAATTTTTAAATCCAAAAATTAAAAGGCATAAAGTAAATTAAATTTTTTGTTTAAACCGTTTTTTTAATTAAACAAAATAAAATCAAATTTTTTTTAAAAAAATTTCAAAAATTTGTAAATTTTTAAATATAATTTTAAAATAAGAAAAATAAATTAAAAAAGGTTGTTTATTTTAAAAATATTTTTAAAAGGTATTGGGCCCAATAAAAAATTAAATTTTTAAAAAATTTAAAATTTAAATTTACAAAAGTTTAAACCTTTATTTTGAAAAAATTAAAAAATTTTTTATTTTCGTAAACTAAAGAAATATTTTAACTTTATTTTTTTATTTTATTAAAATATTCACGAAATTATAATAAAATTTAGTTTTAATTACAAGACAATTTGAATGGAAAACAAAGGTTAAAATATGTAATATAAATTAATTTATTTAAAAAATCCTCCAAATGTTTTTTTACTTTTGGAATTTATTAATTGCAACTTTGTTACAATGGTTTTGATTTTCCACGTAATTGATTCCTTAAAAAAATTAAGTCATTTTTATATTTTCTTTTAAATAAATAGTTGAATGAAAAATTAAGTTTTTTTAAAATTTTTTAAACAACTTATTACGAAAATTTTAAATTTTATTTAAAAAATAATTCTCAAAACTAACCAATAAAATTTATTCATTTTATTTAAAGCAGTAAAATGTAATTAAATAAAATCAACACCAAAATTTCTTCCAAAAAATTTTCTATATCAATTTAAAAAGATTTACGCTTAAGTGGATTTGTAAATGGTGTTTTTGATTTTAAATATTAAAAGGGTTTAAAAATTTTTCATAATTTAAATTACAAACAAAATAAAGAATAAAATTTAACTTAAGGGTAAGAAAAAGTGGCTTTTTCAATTTTCCAGGTTTGTTAAATATTTATATTATTTTTATTTTATATATATATATATATATATATACATAAATATACGGGCAGAATCTCTTTGTCTATTTTTTATTTAAAATAAGAGTTTTTAAATTAACTTGGGAGAATTATTAATTCAAATCTACATTGTTGAATTTCTAAGATTCTAAATAAAAAAAATCGTCAAAATTTTCAAGGCTATATATTTATGGACTCATTGAGGTTATTTTTTTAATTTCAAAATTATATTTGATGTTTAAATTGTTTCCAATTTTAAAAAAAGGTAAATATATTTATAAACTGCAATTTTGCCGTGGTGGTGCAATTAAAACAAATCTTCAGATTGCTTCAAATGTAATAAATTATTTTTTAAATTGTAGTTCGATTAAATATGAATATTAATTTATTAATCTTATTTTCAAAAAAAATTTTGCTATTACGGTTAAAGAGATGCTAATTTTGGGTTAAAATTATATTTAAATTATATAAAAAAAATATAAAATTTCCAAACCGTCAATTTAAACAAATTGGGGCTTTTTATAAATCAAAATTTTAAAATTAATTTTAAAAGAAACAAAAACGTGTTTTAGTTATCGAATTTAAACCTAAAATTCTTCGAAATTTAAACGATGCAACATTCAAAAGAAGCCCAGTTTATTTTAAACAAAAAATTTTAAGTATATATTTCCAAAAAATCATTGTTGTTGAAATTCAAAAAATTCTTTTGCTCATGGTTGATTAATGAAAAGCAAATATTTAAAATTTCTTTCCTGAAGAAAATTTACCAACAAGGCATCTAATATAAACAACAATTAATGGCCCAAAAAACCTCAATTATTTAAAAATTTCTTTTTCAGTAAATTTTTATTTTTAACAAAACCCCGTTTTTAGAAACAATTTAAATTATTTAAAGAAACGAATTTGAAAAATTTTACATTGTTAAAAAAAATTTAATTATTTTAAAGCAAAAAATGAATTATTTTATAAATTTACAAATTTAATAATTATGGAAACCAAATTGTTTTTGCTTATAAATTAAATAAATTTGTATGAGCTAAACTTGGTTTTATTTTTTCTTAATTATTTAAATTTTAAAATTTTAATTTCTGCGAATATTTAAAATGCATTATTAAAAATAAAAAATTAGTCTTTATCAAATAATGGGTTTTTTAAAATACAGAAATCTAAATAGAACACGAACGATTAATTTTTCAATTTGTTCTTTTTTAATTACAAATTTAAATTTTATGAAAATTAAAAACGACATTATAATCTTAATTGAATAATTAAAATATCATATTTATTTTTTTTTTAAATTTTCATTTTTGTGTTTTTTTTCTCCGCCTTGTTTTTTTTTTTTTTTTTTTTTTGTGTTTTCACGTGGTTGGTTACGCGTGTTTTTTTGTGCGCACGTAAGGAGGGTTTTGATGTACTGTGTGCATGTGCGTGTTTACCAATGAAGTTTACCAACAACGGCATCCTCAATAAAACAATCAATTCTGGTAAGAAAATTAATTACAGAAATCAATATGCTTTTTTAAACGTTTGGGCTGTTTTGGTAACAAAATTTGGGCCGTTTTTATGAATACAATTTAAATTCCGATATTAAACGAAACGAATTTAAGAAATTTTGACGACCTTCCGTTAACGTAATTCAAAATTTTTATTTTCAACACGACGGGCACCAGCACAGAATGAATTATTTTATAACTATTTACAGGGTTTGAATAATTGGATAAAATCGAAGTCCAATAGATTGGCCGCCCGATCTCAGACTTAATGGACTTTTTCTTGTTGCAATTAAAGACAAACATGTAAAAAACCTGGTAATCTGAATTTAAAAAATAAAATTCGTGTTTTATACAAAAATTAGAACCCAAAGTTTATTAAAAGTTCAAAACAAATTTTAAAACGATGTCAAAGTGTTCAAAATAATGGACATTTTGAAGCACTTCTATGATTTGTTATCTGTTTATATTTTTTTGGCTCTTTTGTGTTTAAATTTATTTAGAACTTTTTATTTTGATAATGTTACATTATTTCTTGTTGTTTCCACCAATTTAGTAGTAAATTGAGCATTTTTGTTTTTTGTTCACCACACTTTAATTTGTTTAATAAATATTATAATTACCTTTATTTTTGAAAATTGTGAGTTAACTAATAATTTAAGCTACAAAGTTATACATTTTTGAAATCAGAAAAAAATAAGCCATCGAATGAGTTCATAGCCATCTATAGTTGTCATTTAAAAAAATGTTGAATTTAATTATTTTCTGAACTTTTTTTAAATTATTCTTTAAAAAAACTAAAATGGGGTTCTAAAAATAAACAAATGCAAAACAGCCTGTACGTTCGTTTTTATTCAAGTTGGCTCATTAAATTGGCAGCATTAATTTACCACCAAGTTTTTAATGAAGTAGAATCTGCTTTTGAATAAAAAATCGTGCTGCACAAAACTTTTCCCATAGTCTACGCATGCAACGACGAATGCGTACGTAACTGTAAGTAAGAAGAGTGGTTTGAATTGTTCAAGCATGTGCGGCAACTGATCAGGCCTGGCATGTGTTAACAAAGACACGCTCATCGTTGACGAGGATATAGATGAAGTTTAAATTGAATCTTGTTTTGTCTTTCATCAATCGCTGTAAGAACATCATTAAGTCAAATGTTTATGTACTGTGCCACCTTTTCCAGTCCTGGAAGAAAAATTAGTCTCATTTTGTTTTAGCATTCGAAAATTCACTTTAAAATTTACGTAGAACCTTCTAAATTCAACTTGAGTAATTTCAATCTGCGGTGTTCATCTTTTGTGTTTCCTTTCTCATGCCCGTGAAAATAACAGTACCTTGGCCATAATGATTAATTATATAACTGGTGTATTACTCAAAAATCTGACTATACGCAGCTGTCGAACAAAGATTGAGGTCTTCCGTCTTGATGTACACTTTTAATCTTGTTATCGATGATTCATTGTGGCACCAAAACTGATAACAAAATTTTTTACCTTTCTCATTAACTAATTGGAAAATTGAGGATAAAACATAATTCAAATTAGACTATTTGTAAGGCTCCATCATTTACTGTACACCATCGATGTAAAATGTTATTACAATCTAGTGTCGTTGTTAATTGTCACTGAAAGGATGGGTAGAGACTTCACTCTTTCTCTTCAGTGTCTAAATGTTTTTTTGATCGCTTTCCAAATTAATTTTTCATCACAATGCAGGTTTGATCTGCTACAATCCCTTTGATAAAAGAGTTCAGGGGTTTGAAAACAGGTTGTGCTCCTCAAGAAAAAGTTTAAGTCTTCAAATTTCTTTTGCATTGTCTCGTAGCTCTACGTGCTGCTCTAGAGGCGCTGTGCACTGCAAATTCTTCTATTTTATCCAAACAGGTTGCATGGAGTTATCTAAGTAGCAATAATTGACGTTGTTTTTCTGTTTCCAGTCAAGCCACCAATGTGATCGGATAAAACCTTTTATGGTCATGTTAGACCAAAACTTCTCAGTTTTGTAAAATAAACGATTATCGAAAAACCGTGTTTAGGGTTCATTGATTTTCCACTGAACTTTTTTAGGTAAAGGCATTAGAAATTAATGATAATATGGAAAAATATTTGATGGACACAGTAGAGGGAAAGTTTCTTGCCTAGTAAACTTCAATGCTCAAATTTGATGAGCTAATGTTCTTGGTTCGTCCTGATTCTTTGGTCTTGAAGTTCATTCTAAACTTTCCATAAAGTTTTAAGCTTCGACCAATTCTTGAAGATCAATTAAAAAATAAATAGACAATTCAGCCGTCTTTATCAACACTAATGCGATTTTACCTTCAAAATACAAAATGACTAGGAATAGAACACGAACGACCCTTAAGCTTTTCCTTTTTGTTGAAATTTTTCAGATTCTTACAACTTCCGCCATTTATGAATAATCGCTGACAAAACGACATTAGCAGGTAGATTTCAATTGTGAGGGAGTGTTATCATCATGCTCACCTTTTTTTTCTTGTGTCTTTGGTGTGTGTGTGTGTGTGTGTGTGTGGGTTTTTTTTTTTTATTTGTGTACGTTGTGTGTGTGTGTGTGTGTTTTGTGTGTGTTGTGGTATTTGTGCGAGGTGTGGGCGCGGTGTTTGTGCGTGTGGCACGTAAACGTTTTTGGCGTGTACGTGTACTTGTATGTGTGGTTGTTGTGCTTGTGTGTTGTGCTGGTTTTTGATTTTGGTGTTGTACTTATTTTTTGTGGTTTTTGTGTGTGTGTGTGTGTGTGTTTTTGTTTTTGTGTGTGTGTGTGAGTGCGTGTGTGTGTGTGTGTGTGTGTGTGTGTTTTCACGTGTGGATAAAGTGTGTCGTAGAAAAACCAAAAACAATAACATTACTCTAAGGCTAAAGTTATTAATTAAACAAAGAATCAAAGAATCACAAGAAGAAAATTATAATAATTTCACTAAAAATATGAAATATTCAATCAGTTAGAGTAAGTGCTCAAAATGTCCTCCGTTTTTGCCAATACAAAATTATATCCTTTGTTTTTAAGAATGCATTAGTCTTCTAAACCGTTGAGGATCAGATATGAAGTCATTAAAGTACTGTTCAATACTGTCTTGCAACTCTTGACTTGAATTTACTTCTGTAGCATAGACCTTTCCTTACGATACGACCAAACTGTGTAATCCGAAAGATTGTAACCGCACGACCGTGGAGGCCAATGAATCGGAGCTTCTTCACTTCTACCAATCCATCGATTCCGACAGTGGTTACTCAACCAATTACGACACCTAAGTGCGGCTAAGCTCCATCATGCATAAAAAATAAAGATCTACGCTCGTTTAGCGGTGTATCTATCGAATAAATAGTTTTCTAAAAAGTTGAGGTACGGTACACATTACCATTTAAATTTCCAAGCAGAATTTGATAACCAATTAATTTGTTATCTAACGTTGCTGCCCAAACACTAACTTTAACCAAATGTTTAATTGATATTTGTGGGATTTTCATCACAAGTATTTGCATTATGATCATTCCTTGTCGGTAAAAATTTTAAAAATTGGGACCTGTCATTTTTAACATTTCACAAAATTATTAACCGGTAGATCATGTGGCAAGAACTCTTGGACTTGTCTTTAGTGATAAGGATGTAGCTGCTGCTTCTTAAGTATCCTCCAAGTACTTGCAAAGGACATATTTGTATATCGTGCCATACTCCTTACGCTATTTGTTGGATCTTGATCAACTAAATCTAAAATGACACACTCTTTCTGAATGGTTCTTGTTGCTCTGTGCCTACCAGAATCAATTTTTTTTGGTCTCACATTTCCAGTTTCTCGACAACGTCGTTCCACGGCTCTAAACGTTTTTATTTTGTAGGTTTCTTCTGGGAAACTTTTCTGCATAACGCGTAACCGCTGCACTAGCGTTCCCTAGATACTCGCTTAACGTTAATAACATGTCGGTGTATTCAACATATGAATACATTTTAGTTATTAATTAACGTATTTATCAACAATATTAAATATTATTGACATTACCGTCTTAACTATCAATAAATGTCGATTTTACATGGTTAACTGATGACATTTAGAACACTTACTCTAACTGACTGAATATTTGTTTTTAGTCAAATTTATTTTAATTTTCTTATTGTGATTCTTTGTTTAATTAAAACATTAGCCGAATAACGTTATTGTTTTTAGTTTTAATAAAAATTTACTTTATACCAGCATCAGTTATTACTTCATCATTTTCAAATCAAAATATTCCGAAAACGGTATACAGTAACGAGTTTTACCAATAGTACTTTTTTGGTGCAAAATTGAATGATGTTTAGGTTCACTTAAAAGTTGGACTAGAAAATCTAACCTCAAAAAAGTTATTTTAAAACTACTCGTTACGAACCGTGTAACAAGCGCCCTTTATGAGAGCCAGATATAAAAACAAATTCATGGGATGTGTCAGCTTCCAAAACATATTCATACAAAATTTCATTACAATGTTGTAGCTAGCGGACCGCGAAAATTTTATTATTGTAATAAACGTTTCCCAAATCGTCATTGCTACCACGATAGAAAATATAAATAGTGGATTTTTAATATCTTAGTCATACGTCGTAATTTGCTAATGTTTTCATTATTTATACATTTTTATGTAAGGAATGTAGCATTGTTTGTAACTAATATGTATGTAAACATATGTTAGGGGGTGAGTGGCAGGTACACGCTTAAAAATGCTTTACTGAGGGGGCGTAACGAATCATTGGAATTTCTTATGCGCGCTCTTGATGGAAAAAAAATGTTACTAGCTTAATAAGTAATTGAGTCGGTTCAGACCGCGATCAAAAGATACCCCTGTTTGTTACTTGAAACTTCGAGATAAATGTAGGGGGTTACGGACGAATGCATATTTTTTAAATTAAGATGTCGCGCAATAATTAATATGAAACTGTCCCAATTAATGTTTCTTGCTTTTTTTTATTACTTTCAAAAAACGGGGTGGTTTTTCGGGAGTAGATACAGTTAGTTTTGAACTCGAAGGGGGGGGCGTTACAGTTAGAGTGTCAATCGAGCCAGATCGATCTTTGGGTTAATTAAATACCTTCATTGTAAACAGTTGGTCTTTAAAAATATTTCGTGCGTGTACAATTTCTTTTGAATTAGCCAACACTAATTTGTCTTTTCTTTTGAGTGTTAGTTGTAATGTGTGTTTCAGATATTAATCTACAAATAAGACACCCTTTTGGAAGTTAAACCGCACAGGTTAACGATTTGTGCCTGTAATCAATTAAGGGAATATTTATTCTAGTGTAAGTATGTATTTTTATAAAACTGAAAGCTCGCAGCAAATCGTTTACCAGGCTAGTTAACATAATAAATACCAATCATTGTCTTGCAAAGGTATCTTATTCGTACACGGTCTCATTAAGCTGAAATCTGCTAAAGTAAAAGGACAGTACAGGTCCCTCTCACTATGGTATTTGTGCGAATGAGCATTTTTGGTTGTTGGTTATATTTATATTTGTGTTGAGGTGGTTGGAAGATGGGTATATGATATCTCTGGTTATTAACTGTAAAAGGCAATTGCCAGTTATACACAGTCCCAGACCAGACCATTAAACACCTCGAATTTTATTTTTATTGTTGTATAGATGAGTGTGTAAGCGGAGGAAGGAGCACTGTATTTTTCTAACGCCCTCAAACTTATACAACGGTCACGATGTTGTGAATAACTTACCCTTGTAAGGCTTTGTTTTAATGAGTTTTTTTCTGTTTGTTTAAGTAGAATTATTTGCCTGCGAGCTGATTTCTCTTTGTATCTGCTTTTTTTTGTAATTTGGTTTATGTATTCTGTGCTTTAGTGGTCACTAAACAATTGGGTACGTGCAAATTCCTTGTCTATTTTCTTTTGTCCTTGTCTGCCTTCACCTTATTATCACCTGTGAAATTTTACTGTTGATATATTTTATGTGTACCGTAATTTGGTTTATTATTTTATGTACTTATTTACTTAAAGACCGGCATGATTGTTTTTTAAAGGGCCACATGTTTGGTGTTGCGATTTTTATTTTGATTATTTATGACCCAATTGTGCGTGTGACTACGTGTTTTTTGTATTATTGTGTTTGTGTGTAACTAAACTGCTTTTTATTCATTTTCTCTTAATGTTATAATTTTGTACGCACTTGAACCTGATTTAATGGTGTTTTGTTATATATTTAACCCTTTCATTGCTTTTTTTTTGTTATTTGATTTATTAATGTACTTGTGCAATTACTTATTTATGAATAAAGTGGGTTTTATTGGTGGTTCTTTCCCACAATAGTAGATTAACGGGCTGAACCACCGGTGTGCAACGCTCGTTGATTTTAATTTGAGTAGTTTCATTTTTTTTTACTTGCCCCTCATGAGGCAACACTTACCTCATCCAGCCCATCTAATTTAGATAGCACAACGTACCTAACATTAGACGGCCACTCCATTGATCAGATTTGAGATTTGCGAGTAATCAAATATCAGACTTGTAAAAAAATTATAATGTTTTAATTACTACTCGAAAAGTCAAAGTAAGGCAGGGAATTAATTTCAGTAATAGTGACAGTGTCAGTCAAGTCAAGATAAGTTACTTAACGATTGTTTGGTTCTTGAATTTGCATTATTGCAAATAAGTTCAAATTACGCTTTTCAAGGTAGGGTACCTGGGGGATGCTACAATGTTGCCAGTAGTTTCGGCATCGTAAAAAATGGTTATAAAAAATATTTTCTTAAACCCTGTATCTTGAAAACATTTTACCTATCCTTGCAACAGGGCCACCTTTTTTTAAACACCCTATAGGTAGCGTTAATGAATTTGGGCGTATTATTTCGTTATTTAATGTACGATTATATGTGATTTCAATCCTTCCTCTCAGTGTTATTATTATATACGTAGTACTAAATTCAAAAGATAGGATGCTTTGATTACGTTCAAGTTGCTAAGCTGTTTATTTATTTATAGATATTTTGGATTTGCACGACCTTACAGCGGCAATGTTCATTTATTTTTTTATGGCTTTGATGAAAACTTTAAAGTAATAATTTATGAGAGTTTCATCTGTTAGATTATTTAATTTACCATTAAACGAAATCAAGGGTCAAGGTTTTCCAAAAAAAAAAACACACACACACACAGAATATATATATATATATAAATATATATATATATATATATATATATATATATATATATATATATATATATATTATATATATTATTATATATATATATATATATATATATATATATATATATATATATATATATATATATTACTTTTTCACAGTACAAAAATTTACATACGTGTATCTGTTTAACTAATCAAACATGTTTTATACATTTAACTTAAGAGCAAATATGAACAATCTAAAATTATCCGTATCGTGCTGATTAAGTCTTGTCCCTATTTGCTAATATACTACGACATACGCATGAGAAAGTTATATGCTGCCACATCAGACTTCTTATAAATGTAAATCGTGGAAAGTTTAATTTACAAGGTGTTGTTGATTAGAATCGTTTTTGTTCAAAATTTCTTGTTTCCGCCTTCAATTTACACAAGCCCTTCTAGTTTAAAAACAGTGTATAGCCTTTAACCTCCTCATACACGTATCTAGCAGGAACTGGCATATCAGTACTCTTATATCTTTCATTATTCTATTTTTATTATTAACTCTATCGATTAAACTGTCGCTCTTATAAATACACGCGTAAAAACTATGATAGATTAAAATGTTTATCCCGGTAAAATACAACATTTGATTAATCTAAAAGCTTTCCTAAAAGTGTCTAATAGAATCAAATTGCTTTAACCCTTGTATTATCTCATTACTATAAACATATCATCTCTGAGGATCTCTGATTACTTCATTCGTCTTGTAAATTATCTTTATAGTTTCCTAGTCACTTCGAAACACAAGTTTCCTTACATTTCATTTCTATTTCAAACTGTAAGTTCTCGTGCACGAAGTTATCACTACTTCAACACCATTATATTAGACTTTCTGTAAAATACTTTTGAATGTAATTTGATAATTGGAGTAATTTAAGCTAATTCGCAAACTCTTTAGTGTACTTTGTTCAGTGTTAAACTGAAAGAATAATTGTTCTCAGTGAAAAGAGTAGGTATCTTAAATTGCTTTCTGAGTAATTTAGAACACTATTGTGTGTTTATAGATGAAAAAAGAAAGATGTTACTTCAACACCAAGTAAAATTACTACTTTTCCTGTCAAATAAATACTTCGACCTAACTTGATTTTATAATAAAACTTGGAAACCTAGGTGATGTATCCTTATTTATATTTTTTACTGTGATACGCTAAGTAGGTCAAACAAAGTAGAAAGTAAGTTTTTTTACCCTTATAAAGGAAAGGCATTTATCGCAATTTACAATCTAGATTCTCATTAACAACAGCAAAAGAAAAGTATTTACTTTACGTTTAATCAATTAGACTTTATTTAAATTAATTAATTATTTTTTGTTCAAAATTACATTTTTTATTACTTCATAAATTTTTAATACAAGACAATTAAAATTTAAATTAAACAAAAATTAGAAAAAAATAAATAGCTAAGCACATTAAATTTATAAATCAATCTCACGTCAGTTTTAACCCCCTTACTAACTATATTTGTACCTGAATATATAATTCACTTTTTTGACTTCCATAAAAGCGTTTCTACTCTGACATTGTTATATATGGGAGGGTTGTTTAAGACGGTATATCGTGCCTAGCGATCTCGCTTGTATGTTTAAGGGTGAATCATGGTTCTGTTATCAGCTTATCTTATCCTCGCGTGTCAGGATCTTCGCGGACGGAGACCATAAGCCACCTTGTATATTTAGAACAGCAGTAAAGTCGTCATATACTTTATCTCACTTTTCGACCTGCAAATGTATAACTTTAAAGCAAGATATCAAATGTTTGGTATGTGTTGGAAGATAAATTCAATAACTTAACTATCTTATGTTACCGATCATTGAGTTTTATCACGAATCTATAGTAATATTAATTTTTGGGTGCCTAAATAGTTGAACTTTTCTTTGTTTTCTATGGATTTTGAATGTTGTGGGAATAGCATGATAAACAAATATACCTTTAAGAATCTTTTGTTTTATTTATATATCTATATCAAACTGAAATAATTATTGATATATTATGTACATTGCGTGATCCGTTATTTCATTTCCTTTTTTAAAAGGATCGTGTTTTGTGACTTTATTTTAACGTATTTTTACGTACTAATAATTTCAACTTTAAAGTATATTATTCGACTTATCTAAATAATGATTGCAATTATTCCCATTTGTTACGTTAAGAATCTTGTTCAAAACAAATAGTACCTTAAAAAACGTTAGGGATAATCTGAATAACGCATAACACTGAAAAAAGTTCAGATATCTTTCTTTAAAAAATAAAAAATTTGTTAACTAGCTTCTAATCTATTTTTTTTATTTGCCCCCTAGATTTGAGAGTTATTTTTACAAAGTTGATATAATACTTTTCACTGACTTCAAATCTGATTAATTTATTTTCACATAATTGATATGGTACCTTTAAGTATCATTATACAGTGATCCGTGGTTGCTATTCATTTCAATTAAATGTGGTATGTTGTATTAATTTTGTATTAATTTTGACATATATTCAGATTTGAGGTTAGTGAGAACCATCTAATAAATTTTTTTAAAAAAAAAAATTTAAATTAAAAAATGATTATACATATGTAGGTATCTACACATGTATAGGTAGATAACTCCAGAATGAAAAGATGTACGTACCTAAAATTTTGTATTTAAGCTGATTTTCATTTCTGGGGCTGATTAAATTTTGGGAGAATTATGTCCCATGCAATTTTTTGATTGGACGCGTAATTTAGAGGCAAAAAATTCTAAGGTAGAAGTTAATTGTTAGTTAAATTTTTTACAGTATTTGAATAATGATTAATTTCATAATGCAGATTGAAGAAAATTTAATTTTCCATAACATTTCTTTATAAAGTTTCTTAATATAAAGGGAAATAACTGTAAAAACTAAATAAATATGATTGAAAATGATTAAACGATATTATCGATATTTTTATAGAAGCGAGCGGCATTGGAATTTTTTTTTAATTAGTATCTATATTCTGTAATACCAAACCAAGGAATGTATTTCTTATAAATTTTGCCAGCGTTGTCACTTTTCTTTACATGAGGCGCTATTCTGAAAAAATATTTGAGAATTTTGGTAATTATAATGCATTAGAGCAGAAAAATTATTACAATAACTGTTTCTATGGTTTGTTTACTTGCTTTAATAGCTTAAAAATGTTCAAACGGTCATAAAACAATTAAATATGTCAGATAATGTAAAATTTATCTTATCATTAATTTTTAATGATACTAATAGGAGTTGCAATACTTTTGTTATAGATGTCATTAAGCTCTATTGACATGAAGTTTTAAACGTCTGTTTAATAGATGATTGTTTTTGTTTTTACAATTTATAAAAAGGGTAATTATCCTAAAAATATCTGTGTAGAAAAACGACTTAACCCAAAATAGAAATTAAAAAAGAAACAATTTAATAACAATTTAATTGGATAATTATAACCTCTTTATAACAATTTTATTCAGCGTAGTTGGCACGACCTTTAAATTGGGGTAATGGGTTTCGATTCCTTACCGTCAACCTTGTATGATTTTTTCATTTTTCAACACATGTACCATGGTCACTGCGTATAAAATTGCGGCTGTAGGCGAATGCTTAATTTTTAAACCCTTTTCCTTGATCCTATCCTGACCAAATCCTTAATACAATGCATATATACGTAATGTATGTATGTTTGCTAATCCATGATTTGTAAATCAAAAGCTCGAGCAGTCCGGCATCCCCATTGGGGAGGAAATGAAGTGCGTGGTCCCTTCCTTTTCCCATAACAAGTTGATTACGAAAATGGGAAACATTGTAAAAACAAAAATAATAATTTAGGTCAAACAGACTTTTAAAACTTCACGTCAGAATCATAGTTATTTAATTTTTACACTTATTTCGCTTCATATTAAGAAACAAAGTTACGTAAAATTAAATTTTCTTTAAAAAATATGTCTACACATTTTCTTACAGTATTAAGCCTTATTCAGATATTGGAAAAAAAACTAACACTTTTTTTGCTGCTAAATTACGCGTCGTCCAAAAAATTTCATCGATCTTGGTGAAACTTGGCCAAACGTTGTAAAATGGGCTAATAAGTCGATTTAGCGATAAAAAAATAATTTGATTGCGTAACCTTCTATACTTATATAAAATTATTTCATTTCTTTCACTCCATTTTGAGTTTTCGGTTAAGAATTTAATTTGTTAAATATCCACAAAATAGTTTGCGAGAAAAATCACCCGATTCTGTTTAAGAGTTGTACGAGAGGAATGAAAATGTACTGATAGACATGGTATTATACCCTAAATTTTGGACCTATTTTTTACGTCCTTCACGTTGCTAACTCAAGATTGTCCACTCATTTAAAATAAACCGTGGTGACTGTCCATGGTTGACAAGGACTTTACTTTCTAATAATCCTAGATCTAATACCAATTGAAACCAATTTTGCATACAAACGGGTTCATGTAAGTAAAATCCACGCGGGATAAGATTCGCCGCGGCGATTGGCCGCTGGACGTTTCTCCCCGACCGTTTCGCCGCCGAGATTATTTTAGTTGATTCAATTCAACACTACTCAATATCATCTTAAATTTTTGTTTGTTTAAAAACTCACGTATCTACGAAATTTTATAGCTTATTTTTCATTAATTGTAATGAGAAAAGTATCATTAGTACCCTCATTAGGGGCCCATAATTACAGATTAGGAAACAACATTAAGGTGGATCATTAAGAAAGGTTCATTATCACATTGGTATCTACTAATTCATACCACTCAATTTTTCACTATCGTTTGGCTAAATTAGCAAAGTGAAAGCAAGCATCATTAATAAATAAATGAAATTTTAAGTGAACACGGCATTGAAAGGTTTTCATGTGACGGCTTTGTGTATGTGTTGTTTAACAAAACCAGAGCAATAGATGCTAACCTGAATTATTGACACTCAATAGAGAAGGGATTAAAAGAGATACATCATGATACATCGGGGCCGCTAATGTGGAGATGAAGGTAGCTCTAACACGTGTAAAGCAACGAACAGAAGAACTGTTGAAACAACCAATCGAGTAACTAATCACTGCATAATGAATTTAACACAAGCTTCTGAAGCATTGAGGAGAATCATACGGAGGAAACGTAATGAAATGAACGCTGTACCAGCTGATACCGCAAATCTGTTAGAACTGTCTATACCAAAGTTATACCAACAATATGTGCGTGAAGTTGGAGCTAACATAAACTTTTTTTTTATGAGAATAATGGCTACGTTTGTTCACTTCAAACGCGTGGTACGTTGACGACACATTCAGAAAATCGCCTAACATACTTAGTCAAGTATATGTTATTATGGCAAAATAGTTTAATGAAATGCACCCAACAGTATATACTTTGCTCCCCACTTATATGCGAATGTTTTATATTATTAAGGAAAAGTTGCCACCGTCAAACATAAACTGTGACTCTATGCCATATGGGCCATTCGGGAATGTTTTCCCGATACACTTATAAAGGAATGTTTCTTCAACTTGTTACATATCTACTCCACTTGGGTCTTACTCAAGAATATAATATACGTGCACAAATGGTAATCGCTTTAACTTTCGATACAAAATTTGGAAGAAACTATCGATGCTTTAAGGTATTACCTCCCTGAGGAGCCTTTACCTTTGTTGAAGTGGTTCGAAGACCAATGTTGGAAGAAGAAACCGCCCAAAAACTAGAAGGCGGATTGCCTTGTTTTCACCTGACACATTCCGGGGCGGCACATCGTCGTTTACAAGTCGAACTGGGTGTTAAATATCCATTTATTTGGAAATTTATTCATGGATTAAGAAAAATTCAGAATATGTAGCAACTTATGTCCAGTCAAGCTCCACCTCAGGAGCTAAGCAAGTTTCAGTTAGCCGACAACAGAACTTTAAGAATTATTATTTAGAATTTTAAGACACAGGCACACGCACACGTACAAGCACGCACACGCGCACAGACGCACACACGCACACACGCACACACGCACACACGCACACACGCACATACGCACGCACACACTGCACACAGCACACACGCACTACACGCACACGCACGACTACGCACACCACAGCACACACGCACATGCACACACGCGACACGTACGCACACACGCACACACGCACACACGCACATACGCACACACGCACACACGCACACACGTACACACGCACACACGCACACACGCACACACGCACGCACGCACATACGCACACACGCACATACGCACACACGCACAAACGCACACACGCACACACACGCGTACACACGCACACATACGCATACACGCACGCACACACACGCACACACGCACACACTCACGCACACACGCACAGGTAAACCCTTTTTTCCTTATGAGAAATAACGTCGATACTTGTGGAGCTGTAACTCTTATTATTTTTCAAATTCCTTACAAAGTTTTCGTTAGTATTTAATAATTCTTTTCCGGAGCAGATAAAACTGTTAAAATTCACAATCTCTCCACTTCCTTTTTGAATTTATTATTACATTAATAGGAAATTCACAATCGTAATCTATGCATCTAGTAACAAAAACTTAAAATAATACTGATGTAGTAGCATTAAACGCATTATTAAACGAGTAGTCGACGTAATGCACCAAATACTAAAGTACAAAGTGTTAAGAACAGAAGAAAAAATATTTTGTACAAAAACCTACACTTCCGTTTTTTTAATAGACAGTCAGATACTTGTATTATACAATACAAGAAGTATAACAATATAGCAATAGTTTTTCTTGACTTTAAGAAAACTGCATTTACTCGAGCTGCTGCTTTCGTAATGCTTGAAAATGTGAAAACAAGTTGATTTATTGAATTTTTCAATGGCAACTGTCAAAAGCAAGCATCCTAGAATGATAAGGTAGTTATTACGGTATTTTAGCAAGAAAGCTTTCAGATGCTGCTAGCGAAATAAAAGAGACATGAGTTGTTTTGGATTTATCTTTTGAAATCAATTCAATATCCATTAACATTCTTTAGGTGTAGATTCAAAGTTACTAAAAATTAACTAGAAAGTGTTGAAGCCTTACCTAGGTATATGAACTCTTGGCCACGCTACCAAAGGACCTGAAACAATATTAATTAGATGTCTCTTTAATTACACGAACAAAATTAATATAGAATTTATCTCTAAATTTGTTTTTCAACGTTAAGATATAAAATCATTCTAACAAATGATGCATGACAAATTTTGAATTAGCGTAGAACAATTAACCTTTACTGACCTTATTCTACTTATTTTTATAATAAATTTTATGTAAGCTTTACTCTAAGTGATTAAGTTAAAAGCTCTATCGAAGATATCAAAGAAATCAACCTTATATTTAGTAAGTAAGTTTGTCAATTATTTTAAAGCATCACTCTTGATGGTAATGTAATTGTGATCGAATGGTTTAAAGACTGTAAAAAATATATAAATAAACGATTTAAACCAAAATTCTCATACAAAATATCTTACATGCACATTATGCGTTTTGCATATTATTTAGGCAATTATTCAATACTAATTTGATGTCGTAACAAGAAATTTTATAAAAAAAAGATGTCTAAAATTGGATTATCATTAACATGTTTACCAATTTTGCTACAAACTTACTCGTTATTCAGATATTTGAGAAACTTGAAAACACCTTGTAAACCCGCATGTCTCCACTAATGAATTCCTGCCTGACGAAATCGAGGAGGAACGTGAACAAGCTAGAATACGAAACTGCAGGTACGTACGTCTTGTTCTCACACACAAACACACACACGCTCGCACGTACTCACTCACGCACGCACACCCCTCACACTCACGCGCACGCACGCACCTGCCTACACACACGCATGCATGCACACACACGCGAGCACTCACGGACGTACGCACGTACGCAGACACTCAGACAAACACAAACATACAAACACGCACACACACACGTACACAGGCACGTCCACGTACACGCACACGTACACGCACAAGCGCACCATACGCACACGCACACGCACACGCACCCGCACACACACCACATGAACGATCGAGGCGAAGCTTTGTAAAAAATCGGAAATAAGGTGATTAATCAATTTAGAGATAGTGAAATAAGCCGTAATTTTCATATCCCCATTACTCTAGCTAGGAAGGTAAAAATACAATAAAACAAATATGTAGAATTTAAAATTATAAATTAATTATCACATAGGCAATTTTTGGCATGACTGGTCATTTGGCGGCAAATAACTTCTAAAAATCGCTAGTAGTAACATATATCCACATCCCCCTACACAAATGCAACCGCAAGAGCATGAGCACGTGCGAAGACGCACGCACGTACACACACACACACCCACACACACGCACACACACGCACACACGCACACACACGCACACACACGCACACACACGCGCGCGCACACATGCACAAGCGCACGCACACGCACACGCACACGCACACACGCACACACACACACACGCACACGCACCCGCACCCGCACACACACACACACATGACCGACCGAGGCGAAGCTTTGTTAAAAATCGGAAATAGAGATAGTGAAATAATGTCGTAATTTTCATATCCCCATAACTCTGGCTAAGAAGGCAAAGATACAGAAATACAAATATGTAGAATTTAAATTATAAATTAATTATCTCATAGGCAATTTTTTGGCATGACTGATCATTTGGCGGCAAATAACTTCTAAAAATCGTTAGTACTAACATATATCCACATCCCCCTACACAAATGCAACCGCAAGAGCATGAGCACATCCACACACACGCACCACACGACGCACACACAATCACACAGTCACTTCCACATACGTATATATAACCATACATATACACACACACACAAACACACACACACACACACACACACACACACACACACATACACACACACAACACACACACACACACACACACACACACATACACATACATACACATACACCCACACACACACACACACACACGACACGACACGAACACGGACACGGACTACACGGACACGACAAGACACACGGACACGGACACGGACACGGATACGAACAGACACGGACACGAACACGGACACGGACACGGACACGGACACGGACACGGACACGGACAACAACAAGGACACGGACACGGACACACACAGACACGGACACACAGACACAACACACACGCGCGCCCACGCACGTACGCACGCACGCACCCGCACACGCAAACACACTCACACACACATACGCACACCCAGGCACAAACACGGACATCCATGTACACACGCGCATACGCGCACACATGCAGACACATACGTACACCCACTCGCACACCCATGCACACCCACGTACACATAGTACAGCTACGCACGCCCACGCACACTCATCATGGACGTTCGTGTCAAAACATTACAAAACGTTCTAAAATGAGAGGATTACTCTGAGAAGATAGAAATAGAAAAAAAATAGAATTTAATGTTATAAATTATATCCTGGGCAATTTTCTTTGTACAACGCATAATTTGGGGTGAATAATTCCTGAAGAAAGTATAAGTATTCGTTCAGTTATTCATTTTCTGAATAACTATGAATTTAATCTGAAAATGTGTAGATATCTTTTTTAAAAATAATTCCATTTTACTTTTTCCTATAAATTTTGTTGGTACAAAGCAATATTTTCGATATGTTATGTTTTGGTGACGTTGCCCGGTTTCATTATCCAAAAGCGGTTATATAATTGACTTCAAAAAAGTTTATCAGTAGCATACACTACAAAGTACTATTAACTTGTTTAAGCCACACAGTTTAACAAATCACTTAAAGCATTCCTTTTAACATCTGTTAGAAGTAAATGATTAAATACGTAAAATATATGTAAACTTAATGGAGAAACTTGAGTTAGTTGAGTTGATCGGCCTATTTCCACAGTTTTCGCTTTTGAGTGCGACGTTTCGAAAGCGGGCTCTGCTTCTGTCATCAGGATTGGTCTTGAAAAGGACTGTTTTCGCACTTGATTACTCTCAGATTCGAATTTGGTACCTTTCACTTTCAAATCTGACACATTTACCGTTGAGCCACTAAGTAATTCAATACATTGAATAAAATTTGTTTCATTTCTTAAATTCGCCATTTATATCTTAATCAATACGTATTTTCTTAGTTATTTAAAATATGGTACATTTTTTTAATTACTGAACCACTGCAGTAAAAATGTGCTGTATATATTTTTATGAGGTGTTCAGTTAAACATCTTTACTCTTTTTATGAAACCACATATTCGGTACGTATTTCGCTGTAAGTAAAAAGTAGAGTTAAAATTTATGGTGTTTGCCTTTGTGTAATTTGTATCTCATGTAGTTTACTTTCATAGCAGATCATTGTAAGCCCGATAATTACAGAATTCACAATTAATGTCAAATATTATAATAGTGGCCAAGTACAAAATAAAGATCTGAATGCTATAATAGTATATTAATAAAACAAGTTCCATAAAACCAGTTTCGAAGCACGAATTCAAGTTTAAATGAGTACTTCAAGGTCTTATGAACACGTCTTTTATGTTATTTTTTGTTATTATAAGTGTTTTGTAAGTATGGTTTCATATTAGTTGAGTTGATCGGCCTATTTCCACAGTTTTTGCTTTTATAGGACTGGCTTAACTAATATAAATTTCTACTTTAATTGATTTTGGGTTTTTGTGGTGGTTGGTAATGTATTAATTTTAAAAACGAAAATTTGATCTAGTCGCCTTTTGTTTTATCCACATTCTGTCACACAACACAAAATGGAAGATAATCAAGATAATCTTACATCTACGCCCCTAAAATACGTGAAAGTGCCAAAAACAGCTTTTCACACCTAGTGTGTTTTTTTAACAATTAAATACCGAAATCCTGTAATTTTAAATAATCAGTATAGTATAGATTAGATAAATATTGAAATCATATTTTATTTCATTACGGAAATAACCGGCAGATGTACAAGACGTTCGACGCAAACCCTGGGTTTAGTGGTTCACCATGTGCGGGAAGTATGCTCCAGCATCATATCAGCCCCACGAAAAGGACAGTTTGTGAGAACCCTGGATGACCCTACCCAATCGATAAGTCCCGATTTGCTGGTCGTCGTAAATATATCAGGGCGGCTTCTTCAAGGGATTCAATCGACCCAATCAGAAGATTCCGACGCTAATATACAACTACCGAAATCACGGATGGAAAGTAGACGGACCCTGGGTATTCAGTTTAAGCACCAGAAATGAAATGCAATACTTTATCGTACAAAAAAGAAACCAAGCCACATTAATTCTGATCATCGAAAGCGAAGTTCAAGTGGAATCCGTTGTTTATTCCGACGAGTAGCCAGAATACAGCCAACTACAGGAATTGGACTGTAAACCAACATAATTACGTTGACCGTGATACTAGGGCCCATACTTAGTTACACACACACATATATATATATATATATATATATATATATAATGTATATACATATACGGTGTCCAGAAAATAGTGGAAAACCACCAAACGTCCAACTTCGAATTCACGTTGGGTATTAAACAAGTCAACGTGTGCTCAAGCTAATTACTTGACATTTTTCAACTCTTTATAAACTCAATCTTTACACGACGGCTTTGACTCTAAGTCGTAGAATGGTCTTGTTTTTTTATACGTGAGGCACTATAAACGGTCGTAAGCTATACTAATCTATCTAACTAGGCCAAATTGTTGACAGAGAGTTTACGTGATTTTATTATTATTTTTAACGTTTTCTAATCTGGATGTTTAATTCTATAATTCATAGATTAATTAACGAGAATATTTAAAGCGTTATTAATTTACTTTAGTAACACAATTTGAGTTAAAAGGTGTTTAACTCGTTAAGTGAGTTAAATTATTGCTGTCCGGGTGCAAAGGTCGACATGAATATCTAGTTTCCAATCCACGTTGGACATTAAACATGTAAACATGTGCTCAAGATAATTACTTTAACTTTTTCAGCTCCATATAAACTCAATCTTTATGCGACGGGTTTGACTCAAAGCGCCGGTATTTCCATCTTCGTATAAAGTAGCCTATAGTTATATGTCCCAGTTAAAGTACGCAATAACAAAATATTTGAAATTTCCACCTTCGTATAACTATTGTGTCCCCGATAAATGCCCAACAACGTTATACGGTACTTTTTCTGCGTGCAACTTACGTTATCCGACGAATAATAAAAAGGCATGCTCAATATACTGATGAATTATGAACGTTTATAAAATTATAACCTTACTTATTTGTTGACAAATACGTGTATGTGAATTTTTTAAATTAGAATTATGGAAGACTTTTTGGATTTGTTTGAATCTGACAACGAAGAAATTATAGGAAATCTATTTCGTCTTCCAAATAACGTAAGAGCACGTGGAGACAATTATAACAAATGGAATGAACAAGAATTTATTCAAAGATACCGTTAAGTAAACAATCTGTGAGGTGCTTGCTTAACAAAATAGAAGGGGATTTACTGCACAAAACTGATAGGTGATTTTTAAATTTAAATAAAACCTGTAAAGGAAAAACTTACAAGTTTAATGGTTTTTAGGAATCAAGTGATACCACCGATGCAGCAATTACTAATTGCATTACGTTTATTTGCAATTGGCTCTTTCTACATAACTGTTGGTGATTGTGCAGGAATACACAAATCAACGGTGGGTAAAATTATGGAGAAAGTTTGCAATGCTATTATTTCACTTCGTGATGAATATGTATTCTTTCCACGAAATCAGTTAGAAATGCAACTAACTAAAGCAAAATTTCATGAAAGTGCTCGTTTTCCAAAGGTTATTTCAGCATTAGATGGCACTCGTGAAAATTCAATCACCTGGTGGTAATGAAGCTGAAAATTTTAGATGCCGTAAAGGTTACTTTTCTTTAAATGTACAAGCTATGTGTAATGCTTCAATGGCTTTTCAAAATGTTGTTGTTCGATGGCCTGGTGCAACCCATGATAGCACAATATTCAATAACTCTAGAACTTGTGCTAAATTCGAAGCTGGTGAATTTGGCAATGGGTTAATTCTTGGTGATTCAGGATATCCATTGAGACTTTACTTGATTACACCAATTCCAGAACCACAAAATGAAGTTGAGGAATTGTTTAATGAATCTCAAATTAGATCAAGAAATGTTATTGAAAGGGCATTTGGGGTATGGAAAAGGCGATTTTCAATTTTATCAATAGGCATAAGAACAAAGATTTCATTTGCACAAAAAATTATTGTTGCTTGTGCAATACTACATAATATAGCACTTGCTAATAATGATAATTTGCCAGAAGAGGTTCACGAACTTTATATAAATTGAATTTTTTAGGTGTTGTTCTTCAATTTGTTTTAAAAGTAATTCATTTTGTTTTTTTTTAATTTTTAATTCTTCTTGTAAAATTTCCATTTTTAACGTATGTGTACTCTGTTTAAATTGTAGCTGTGCTTGTTGCGTTTGAAATTGAAGTTTCACAAGTTCAGTTTTGTCTTCTGCCAGTGTTGTAAATTTGTCATGAACATTCGGATTATGTTTTTTTACACGTAGTGTGCCAGTTTTTTTGCTTCTTAAGCCGTGTGGTGACCAATTTCTTTTTAAGGTTGTCAGGGTATTTTGAACACCTTGTATATGTAGTGGGTAATTTTGTTTGTAATTCTATTCACTTAGTTAGATTCCGTATGTATATTTTTTTTGTGTGAGAGCTTACTGTCGATAATGAATGAATTTGTCATACGTGTGTTGCAACCTTTAGGGAAGGTGTGTGGCGAGCTTTAGTTTGTTTTGTTTGTGAATCATTATTCCGTAATTTAGATTGTTTTCCTTATTATTCCCCGTTTATTGAATGTTGAGTAACGTTTATTTGTATATAGTTGTATATAAGTGTAAATAACGTTTATTTCGTTTGATTTCCTTAAAAATTATAGAAAGAGTGTAGATTTATATGTATATGATGTCATGCTGGCGACAGGGAGTCGGTTAATTATAGTGGTTCGGCTTAATATTGAGTATGTTGGTTTTAAGTCATAGAGGAAGAATGTGGGACTAATTGCTTGTACTTGAATGAAAATATAGAGATGTTTTTCACGATGATTATGCTGACGTTTGAGATTTTGGAAATTACCGAGTCCTTACGGACGAAAACGAAATTTGTGTGTTGGGGTACCACATCTTCTCCTTCCGTTTTTTAATTGGTGGAACTAAATTAAAAGAGATTTTTTTGTGAGTGGTGGGATTCAAAATTCAAGATGGAATTTTGTTAATAATTTGGATGATTCTGCAACTGATCGCGCACTCGAGTAGTAGTACGGTGACGCTGGTTGTTACGCTTTAAGGGGTGGTTTAGAACGTTGATGTATTGGACCTTTCGGTGTTTAACGAACGAACTTTTTGTGTAGTAAGGGTAGTTAGCTACTTCTGAAGAAGACCTGTAAAGGGATTTTAATTAAACTGTTCAATCACCAAAGGATTATACCTAGTGCCGATTTCGATCTTACGTAAAGTTACCTAGAGATCATCGTCGTGTTATATTAGTGCTTCAGTGACCTCTTTGGTTCATATTGCTTCTGCGGATTCTTTTTTTAACATTAACGTTCTTGAAGTGCCACTTATTTGCCGTACAAAGCGTGTTGGAGTATACAGAAACTTTCGCAGTATATTAAAATTATAGTTATTTAAATCAAGTTATTAACCTTTTGGATTGTTAGTGTAAATAAAACTATTTAAAAGATAACAGTTAACAAGTCAGTTGAGCGCACAAATTATTATTATTTTAAAAGAAGTTTTTAATTAATGCAGTAACATTTTAACGAGATTCAATCAAGGAGTTGTTTGTGTACAAAAGAACAATAGTCAACATTTCCTTCATCATTTGTCAGAGCAGGGAGATTTCATTTCCGTTATAGCAGTAACCGATCACCTGGTTCGCTTTCATATGTTGTAACACAGGAGAGGTGTAATTCTAGATGTTAAGGTAATATAATATTGTGTTTTTTTTATTGAATAATTTCAAGATTTTTTTTGTGTGTTTCGAACTATTTTTTTTGTGTTAACGAAGGTTTGAAAGCGGTGTCGTTTTTTGTTAAATTAAGTTGTTGTTTTAGATTTATTTATTGTAATTAGTTATAGTTCTGACGCTCCGCCTTCACACTTTTTATTTTTAGTAGTAAAGGGTAATTGACCCTATCGTAGTGTGGGTAAATAATCCACAATATATCTATAGATTAAGCAATATAGAACGGCATTACGCAGATTCCTGGCCAGACATTCTGTTGCCTTTTAAGCCTTTGTATGTTTTGTTTATACGCACTATCGTATGTTTATATTTATCTTTTTTTTTATTATTTTATTATAGCTTTGTTAGGTTTTATAAATGTGTTTTAATTCTGTGAAAACCCTTTTGTGTTGCATAAAAGTTTTTTTGCAAATTGCAAGTAATTTAGAAGCGTAAAGTTTAACGTAACGAAGTGACAGTTTTTTTATTATTGAGTAATAGCGTTAATAATATTTAGTGTTTTATTTGATTTTTAGTTGAGTATTAATTCCTTTAGAGTGCATTCTATAGCTTGTTTTTTTTTGTTTTGTTTTGGATTTTTATTGAATGCCTAATTATTTACACTGAGGTGTAGTAACGTAACTTTATTGAGTGTTTATCACGCTTTTATTTGACAAGCGTGTAGTGCTTTTTGAAGCCCTATTTCAGGTGGTTTGCTGAGTTGCTGTCCAGCACACCTGGGATTGATTGCGGATAGGTAAGCGTATGTTTTTTGTATGTTTAGACACGCTATGTACTCGTAATTTTGGCACGACATCCCTTATTTTGACTACCAAACATTCTGGCGCCCAAAGCCGAACTGATTACGTTTTCATCCCCTATTTTGACTTACGTACGATTTACTATTCTGGTTGTGCAAAATTTTTTCAACATCTGACCTACCACCCGTTTATACCGTTACAAGGTAGTTTGTTGCTGTAAAATAATTATGTTTACACTACTTATATTAAATGTGTTACTAGGGACCTGTTCTGCATTAAGATTGTTACTAGAACTTGGCACTACTTCTGTGATCGGTTCCACGTGATTCAATTCAATTAACTGAAAGGATATCTTTCAATAATGTTTTATGTTTGTTATTATCTTACCGGTGACATATCTGATAATTGGTTATTTGCATCTTCAGAACCTGTGTGATGAACTAAACTTTCTCCAGGAGCCTCAGGATTTGTAGTAACTGATGCATTGAACACAATTTTAGAATAGTGAATACTGAATTGTAATTCTATAAGCAAATATATTTACCATCACATTTTTCTAATTCATCGCTATCCCCAGCTGAAGGCAGTCCCTGAATAGATAATGTCAATATTTCTAAAAGCTTCTTTTCGTAATCTATATAGTCTGGAATGTGGACATTAACACCACCACCTGTTAAAAACATTGACTTCTTCATATTCGCAGATTTTTTCTCAATTCCTTCTTTAAACACTCATACTTAAGCCTTAAGTCTGCAATTTAGGTATATAGGATTAGAATCATATTACCTTAAAAATTTTATTTTGAAATATTACTTTCTGCAGTTCGAAATTGAACTCCACAAGTTGCATTAAATTGATTAGCGATTTCTGTCCAGATAGTTTTCTTTTCTTGCCAAGTAACCGCATCACTTGTTTTATTTTCTATAGCATGTTTATATTGTAACGCTAAATCAACTAATGTGCGAATTTCTGTTACTTGAAAATGAATAGAGCGTTTGCGGGGTGTATTTTTAGCTACATCCATATTGTTACTGAAACATCAACCCTTACAGCACAGTACAATGTGAAATTCTAATTTGAATTCTGAACACCAATAAAATCTTAAATTATTCATCTCTTTCTAACTCACCTGAAACACTAATGTTTCGCTCTTATTCAACTTTTACAAAAAATGGCAACCATACCTAACAAACAAGTTTCTGTAGGGTTACTACCTGAGTGTTAGTTAATTACAAATTTCATGGAAATACCCAATTTTACTATCGGGCAAATAGATGTGAACCATAACTGTACGTCGGCATTAGTTATCGGTCGGTTTATACGTAAAATGGAAATACCGGGCCTAAGTCGGAGGAAGGTGTATTCTTTTAGATCTTGCTACTTTTGTTTTACCACTTACTTACACAGGAGGCTTTAATGCATTGGTGTTCGTACAGTCTTACAATTGCGGGTAGTGTCAACCCATAGTGTGGCTGATACAAATGGTTTAATGGTTAGTGGTGTGAAGGGCGAGTGTGTACGTTAATCCAGAATGAGGAGAGGTAGGAATGAGTAGATGATAATAACTGTCTGTAGCGTAGAAAAGATGATGTTGTACCTGTATGAAAGAAGAACACTTCGTTAGTGGGGTCACATTGAAAGAATAAACTAATAACGATTGACAAAGCTAGGGACACGAGAAGAGGAGTGTCAGACGTCGAAAAACGTGGTTAAATTCAGTAGAAGGCATCATTAACAAAAGAAAGGACGTGTCAAAATCAGTGCATAAAACTTGTGAAGAGAGGTATGCAAGTATAGGAGGGCATAGAAGAGAAGTTTCACGGTAAGTAAACAGGCAAATACGGTTTCAGTCTACCCCGTAAGGGAATGGCGTGATGGATATGTTACGTTTATATTATGTTAATGAACTTGAAATAAAAATTAATACAACTGCAAATCAAACTAACTGTGATTGCAGAGGGAGTGGATAGGAATGTGGACAAATTTTAAGTTAATATTTGTAATATTTACTTTAGCAATCGATTAACTTAGTTAAAGATTAATAAACGGCACTTTTGATTTGCAAGAGGCAGTGTAAAGGTGTGTTACACTGGCGTGGAAGATTGTTGAACGATTTTGTACCAGATATGTGTTAATGTAAATGCTCTAGTTTTGTTGATATCGGATATTAAGCTAAGACAGATCTGGGGGATTCAGGGAATACTTTTGAGTCTTAAGAAACTTGTTTGGATAATCGTGAAGTCCGGTTATACTTTGTTCATTTTCTAAAGCATTCACGTCATCGACGGAACGAAACGCCACGCCAATTTAAAAGTAGTATTTGGTTTTTTAAGATTCAGTTTCATTTTAGTGGAAAAAGCTGGCAAATCCGTATACTGCACTAAAATCGATGCCAAACGTTTTTTGACAGCTGATTTACGATCGCCAATTTGGCCTTATTGTTCATTGTCCCTCTTAGAATCAAAACCTTTTCCTTTTAGGTCAAAATTAGTGTTGTTAATTGTATCGTGCTGTTGCGGTGTCACGTGTTTTTCAATTTAGATTTACTTATGTATTCGCCGAAATGTCGAAACATTTAGATAGTAAACCCAAGGAGCTGGTAGCTTCGTTACTACAATAATTTGAACGATAACGAGATAAGGGCGGTCCTTTATTAGCATTATGTTCTGTTCGAGAGACAAATATGAAATTTTTATTACTTTTAAAACATATTCTATTAATTATATATTGCATATATAGCTCCGATCGTTATAAACTTGGGCGAAAACGACAGTTGTTCAAGTAGTGATTAAACATGTGGAATTACCCTTATTCTCGGACACATGTTTTGTTATTAAAAGCACGGATGATTAGTAAAGAATTATTTATTTATTACAATTACAGTTATTATCATCAGTAACTCATAATTTCTTTCAAAATTAATTGAGATGTCGTATGACATATGAAAGCACAAATATAAGCCTGCTATTAATATAGCAGTTCGACGTATTATAAGCCAACTGTTGACTGAAAATGTATTTTAGTAAAGAATAGCTACATCTTTAATAAACTAAATATTATTAAACTGTTCTGAAGATGAACTTCTCACGGACGAAGGTTAACAATGATGACCATGGGTTCCTTAATATTGCGTCTCCGATTTTCTAAGCTCTGTAAGGGTTGCCGGTCACCTATTTTTCATCCTTAATTTATTCTCATCCTTAATCATCCTTCTCGCCCTCGCTGTCTTCCTTGCAAAAAGGATGCCTGTGGTTTCTACAGACCACCAATACGGTTTAGGCAGAGCCGTTCAATAGGTGATCTTTCATATAAGACCCAAGTTTGGAATTATACATTAGAACAATCCAGTGAAACAGTTGTAGTCGTTTTAGATATTTAAAACGCATTTGACCAAGTTTGGCATAAGTGTTTACTTGCCAAACTTACCTCGTTTGGGTTAAATGTTACGCTCATCAACTGGGTTTCTAGTTTCCTTGATTAAAGAAGAATACTTGGCGTAGTTGATGGCTGTCTTTCAAAAGCATTAACGCGGGAGTACCGCAGGGATCAGTTATAGCGCCTACCTTTTCCTGCGATACATAAATGACCTTATTGCTTTAACTACTAATCCGATCCATTGATTTGTTGACGGAGGTACCCTCCATTGTAGTTCATCTCAGTCTACTCATAATAGTAATCTATCCTCTGTGTCTCAAGATATTAGAACTGAAATGGCAAATCCAATCCACAAGGACATTCAATGTATTCTCGAATAGGGAAGCAATAATCTAGTTATATTTAATGCTAACAAAACTCAGTGTTGCCTTGTGTCCACCAAAAAAGATCAATCATTTCCTGTTGTAAGTATGAATGGCTCAGATCTCAAGTTTTCAGACTCTATTCCTCTGTTGGAAATGTCTCAATCTGTAATGGGTTGATCATCTTCTGTCAGCTACCAAAGCAGCTACTCATAAAATAGGCTTTTTGTACAGATCTAAGCAGCACTTAGTACAAGTCTTTCATTATAAGGAAATTACCCTCTAGAATATAATTGAATTTGGTGTTCCTCAATACGTATATCGTTGATCGTATTCAAATACGATTAGGCTTATAAATGGCGTCCTCAACTTCTGACATATAGTTCTTGAGCAAAGAATCGTTTCAGTTCTATTATCATTAAATGGATTGTTCTGCTATTCATAGGCATCTCGTGGCAATTCAATGTTCCTCTATTCAGCCTCCTAAGTGTTCCTGAGTTCTTTAGCACGATAGGCCAAATTCAGCCTGTTCGGTTCCACGATTATTATTATTATATATATAATTATATATATATATATATATATATATATATATATATATATATCGCAATCCACATTTTTCTACACGTTTAAACTCTGGAATGATCTCCTAGTTCCTGTTTTCCTCTCACTTATGATATGAAAAAATTTAAGGTAGCTGTTCATAGCATCTATTGGCAATTCATTATCCCTCTATCCATCCTCCTAAGTGTTCGTGAGTGCTTTAGCACGATAGGCCTTATTTAGCCTGTTCAGGTCCACAATCATATAATATATATATATATATATATATATATATATATATATAACATATGTGTGTGTGTGTGTGTGTGTGTGTGTGTGTGTGTGTGTGTGTGTTATATGTGTGTGTGTGTGTGTGTGTGTGTGTGTGTGTGTGTGTATGATAAGCTATCACGACATTGATAATTTAACACATGTAATTAAAATCATATTAAAAGTACACATTGTGTTTTCATTGTTCAGTAAAAATTACAATTATTAATAAACGAAAACTATCTGTTTCTTAGATTTGACTAGATCTCAAAATTGGTTTCTCAGACTTCCATTTTGGAATACTTTTGTCAAATTCATATTACAGTTTTTCACAACTTCACACTGACATAATAACTGGATTAAATATTGTTAAATTTGTTCTTTGATTATGATATGTTTCATTGTCAGAGAGTGTAGAAGATGTAAGAACGGATTCTCCGTTTTGTGCTATTTAACTTGATGACCAGACGCAACGCCCCAACGGAAATAATTACACTGTCAATGGTACTAGCTAAGATAATGGCATCCCACAATCACGACACAGTCGTGGTGAACTAAAGGAGAGCCCGAGATGAACGCATTCGGGAAGTTCACCATAACCAGCACAAACATTTTCCTCGCAATACGAATTGCGGACGAATTTGTTCCCAGTGTGCAGAGAGCAGTATGTGTGTGCGTGCATGCGTACGTCCGTTTGTGTATGTGTGTCTGTATGTGTGTCTGTATGTGTGTCCGTGAACGTGTGCGTGCGCATGTGCGTGTGTGCCCATATGTGTGACTATTTAATTTTGAACTGCTGTATGTTAATTCCTTATTAATGTCTTACTTGTGTACACAGACATAATACTATTATTACATATATTTCCTGTTTTTCGTGTTTAGTATTAATTTTTCATTGTGGAGTATATTTCTTGTGTACTTTTTAACTGTTTCGTATTCTGCTATAGGGATGTTGTCGTATGCATACATTTCTTGTTTTGGTACTATAAGTATTGTAAACGTGTATTATTTGAACAATTCGTTAAATTGTTCTCAAAAGTTATACATGAACGCAAAATATATTTTGTTGTTTTTCTTTTGGGATCTAATATTCAGCACTCTAACTTTAAATGCGTTGAAATTTCCACACTTCACTTAATAAGATTATAGAACTACGAGTATATTACAAACACAGGGTAAACATGTAATGAATTGTAATTAACACAAATGTATTTTTTACTTAATCTGTAAAATTACTTAAAAAACGTTTTTTCTGATACGCGTTAGGTTAAGTAATAACCAAAATTAATTACGTTTATGGGAATAAAAAGGTCGTTGATTCTCATTATCAACACTCCGTTAAATAAACTTACAGTGTGAAAATGTCAAACTTAGTTAATTAATAAAATTCCATTTACATAATTAAGTAATTTAATAAGAATTTTATTTTGGTGAAGTTCAGCACTAACATCTCAAAGTTATTTTCTAGATAATCTATCCCATGCATTCAATGTGAATAGAAAAGGGAAATAACTCTTTCATGAAAAAAAATCAATAAGTAAAATTGTAGATTCCATTTAAAACACTCTAAAAAAAGCTCTATGGGTTGTTATGTCTAAGTTATAACAATGCACAACCTATTCTTATCTTGCACATTACCACATTGTTGGATCTGATATGAGAAATGGTGTGGTAATGACGTAGCGTTTCGAGGCAAAATACCAGTAATTTCTTTATTACTTATTACCATTTTCTTCCATTTAGCAATACGAAAATATGATTCACATATTCAATAAACGAAATGTAAGTAATGCCGTGACTTGGTGGAAGTGAATGGTCAACTGATATGATTTAAACTTAATGACGTTTGGGTTGAATTTTCAATAAGTATGGATGCTATAATTTTTCAAGTAAATTTATAATACATATACCGATAATATTCACAGTTGTGGGAAATTAGACAACAGTCTCGGATATATGTTATGGAATTCTCAAACCAATTTTGAATGTAATTTATGTGTTCAGCATAGTTAAGCTAAGCGTGTTGTAAAATGTATATCGGTTAGAATGAAAAGAATTGAAAAAAAAGAAAGGAAAGAAACGTTAATCGCAGGTTGAGAAATACCCATAAGCTCTTTGCATTTCAATAAATTTTGTGCTTTGCATACAACACAATGTTATTTATTTACTCTATAAACTCTGCACAGACTATGCATCAAACTCTGGCAGTTCAAGCGCCTACATCTCCCAAAGGACAAGTCGTACTATATTCTACCTTAACCGTGGTGATCCTGTAGGATTTCGGATGGACCTCCTAGTGGACTTCATTCTTGTAAAGCAACACAATGTGTACGTTAGCACCAACTGTATTCCCCAACCTACCATATGTAATTTAATACAATACACAAAAACATAAAATATTGATGCTAAATTAAACTTAGACAATTACTGGCGTTATGAGTTATGACAAAGATTTTAAATGACTCGCTTACGTGGCATTTTATGAAAAATTATTTTATGTAATGCTTAGAATGGGGTTATGTTTGATCAGATTTATATTTTATTGCCGTCAGCAGAGCACAAAAGCTAATGCTTTATTAATAAACGTTTTGTTTAATCTTTTAAAAACCAAATGTGGAATTTAAAAATTATTTGTTAATGTTTCTAATCATGAATTGAAAGAAAACCGTACATCTTGAATTTAATCTAATAACTGATCAATTAATTTACAAAATCTCAATTTAGATGCAGATACACAAAAAATGGTAATTCTGTGTTATGGTCTTTAACATAAATCATTTTTAATTTGGGTTTAGCGCTTATATTTACATCGTACAACAGAGTATATGTCTTTGTTGTTCTAACACATGAAACTTAAGCTGGAAAGTTATAATCCAGTTTTTGTCACGGCGAGCGTTGAATTAAGAAAGACACCCATCGCTAAGGACACTGTAATTGAATTATACCTGCAACAAAAAGAGATAGGACTAGGTACGTAATATTGGAGCGCAATGAAAATAATTTTACCTAAAACAGTTAAGCAGTGACACTCAAACTGCTACATTTATTTTTAAAAGTATACAAATACATTTATAACATTATATTAAATGATTTATACTTCTGACTAAGTACATTATTACCTACCAAGTGGTTATCCTTACTTATATTAAACTTACTAAATTCTCATTTCATTTATAACACCATAAGTGCAAGGATAATTATTGGATAATTCACTCTCTAACCACAAGTGCTTGATAAAGCCGATTCACGCGCGAATGCTTTTTGTGAGATTTATCAAGCACAAGCGCTAGACATTTTTGAGACATTATGCAATAATTTCCTTCGCAGGAACGATATTCAATTATAAAATTGCATTTCAAAACACTAGAAATTGTGTATCCAATTAAGCTGTCATATACATTGCATCAGTAATGTTTAATCTGTGTATGTGTGTATCTATGTACCTGTGTATCTGTGTATCTGTGTATCTGTGTATCTGTGTATCTGTGTATCTGTGTATCTGTGTATCTTGTATCTGTGTATATTTGTATCTTGTATCATGTGTATCTGTGTATCTGTGTATCTTGTATCTGTGTATCGTGTATTGCGTTCTGTGTATCTGCGTATCTGATATCTGCGTATCTGTGTATCCGTCTGTGGTATCGTATCTCCCAAACGTGTACCGATTTTAATCTAATCTTGTTGTCGAAAGGTTAATTGATGCAGAGTTGGTTGACTGTTATCTATTGCTAATTATGAGTATATAAACCAAAGGAATTCTGTATTGAATATTTCCTGTAAGTTTCTGGATTCTGTTGTATGATTAATAAACACAAATTATGTTGCATAGTCCTCTTATTCGTGTGAAAGTTTGTTTCTATTGTTATTCATGTACAGGTCCCAATATTCACACTGAAATCTTCTTAAGTATCCGTCCTGTCAGTTACTACTGCAACTTGTCATCCTTTATATTGACTTTGTATCGCTTGAAGGACAATCGTAATATTGCCTTATTTGGGTCCACCCAAAAAGACACGTGTAAAAATCTGTATTAAAATTAAGGACTGATAGTGTTATAAACATGTAATATGCATATTACGTTAACAGAACCATAGCGCGATTACAACTGACGTGAGTCATCTGACGGGTAGTGTAACTATCGTGTATTGTTTATTTATCTGTATTGTTGAAGTCAGTCAATTTCTGTTCTGTGTTTAGTAATTTTGTTTTGGCATTAGTATTACTCGCCCTCGCCTGTTTTCTTGTTTACCAAATCCCTGAATGTTTAATGGAATAGTTATGGAATTTAGGTAGAGTAAAACTTTGTAAGTTTTCCTGGAAGAAGAAATAAAATAAATTATTGTCATTAGAAATTTATGTATAGAGGCTACTTATATACAATTGTAATTAGAGCGTAGTTCGATAGAGAATTGAGTTGACGGAGTTACGGGGAATTGACGTTAAAGTGGAGTATACCTTAGTATAACATTAAATGTAAATTTAAAAAAAAATGTATTTTCTTTGATAGCTTTGTTACTTTCCTAACGTGGAAGTTCTTCCACCACCGTAGTTAGTTTACATGTCGATCCTGGGTATCTGTGATTAAAAACTGATCCTGAACAGAGAATTGTCTCTAAATTTTAAATTTTTTATTATGTAATTGATAAGTTTGATTAAACTTGTGTTGAGTCTTGTGTAATGATTTAAATACGGATCTCATAATAGGTCAAGCATAATAAACATAAGGAATATGTAATCGTCTACATCCCCAAAGGGACACCGCTGATAGCAACATTGATATTCCAAACTACCAATATTGACTTAAAGTCTTAAAAGAAGGTTTAACATGTGATTTTTAATGTTATGGGTGCTGTTACGTTGAATGTTATGGATTGTATTTTTGATGAATGCGCACAACGCGACATTACCTGGAAATAGGCAGTTTAGATAACTACTGGTCCGTAACTATTAATAGGTTCAAAATATATATATATATATATATATATATATATATATATATATATATATATATATATATATATATATATGTGTAAGTAGACCAGTGTTCGTTACGTCAAGCTGGGGTGGGCAAAGAGTGGAGTAGAAATAATGTAGTCCATAATATAACATTAAACGTAAGTTTAAGTCAAATTAATACTTCCTTTCATAACCCTCCATGGCAATCATAGCATCACATAGCGATCCTTCCATTACCATAATTACATTACAAAGGATCTTTAGTATTATTTGAATTTATTGTTTGCTGATAGTGACCACTAAACAGTAAAGTATTTATTTACTGAGCTTTCATTTTCTAAAAGATGTCAATCTGTTCACTTATGGTGGAATCTTCAATTAACGTGGTTATGTAAGGTGCATTGACCTAAATTATAATTAGGCAACTAGATTTGTTTATGTACGTGTTTTTTTTATTACTTATTTATTTATTTTATCAATTTATGATTTGTGTTGTCAATATACTACCGTTCGTTTTTAATCAATTTTATTTGGTTTTACTGTAAGGTCTAATTTGTGAGCAGTGATTAACTACGAATTATTGGGTCAGTTAATACATTTTTATAATTAAACTAAGACATATTTTCATTATATTTAAATTTAAATTTAAATTTAAATTTTTAGCTTTGCATAAATTTAAAATTGTTTAATGTAATAACAAGATTATCATGTAATAAGGTAGATTTTATATACACGATAACTCCATCTGCCTTATTTTGCTCACTGCAGCTATGTAATAAAATATAATTATAGAGAACACATTTAATGCGTTTTATATTGTAACTAGCTTACCCGTCGCGCGTTGCTACGTTCCCAAAAGAAAGGAAATTCGTTATGATAACATTGTGTCATTTTCGTTGAAGCTTATTCATATTCGGATGAACGGTGTAGTCCCTTGGGGGCCGATATTTTAAAATTTTTATGCCAGAAACCTTCATGCTAGTGTACTCAACGACATCCCAAAGTTTCATGGCGATCGGATGATAAAGGTTCTACAGGGTACTTTTAAAGATATGGCCATTTTTATGTGAAAATCGTAATGAAATTGGTACCCTATATTATTTAAAATATACAATTAAGGGCTAATCTCTCATGGGCCAAATAATTTCGTGATAGCCTAGTTTTGTTAAAACTTATCACTTTTGTGATAACTTTTATTTTTTGTACAGGATGATCCAAAACTCACACCCATAATCATCTCGGTTACTTTAAATGGAACACCCTCTATTTTATATCATCTGAAAAGTACTTAAGAAATACTTTTACTCTTCTTAAGCATTCCCTATACCTAAATCTTACAGTTATTGATTTATTTAGATTTTTAAAAATAAAAGCGACATTTTTGGACTGCAGTTTCTTTGCATTAGTTTTATCTGTATTCGTTTTTACGTCTGAGTTCATATGATTTTTCTTGGATTATCGATATTCTGGATATCTGAATGTATAATATTATTTGCTAACAGTAAGAGTGTGTATCACGATAGATTTCCAGAGCGACGATTACCTGAAAAAAGGGATTTCGAAAAAGTGATGGATCGATTTATTCGTACAGGTACTGTAGTATATGAAAAGAAAGAAAAAACGAAAACCATTGTTACTAAAGAAAATGAACTGAATGTGTTGTTGGCAGCTATAGATGATCCAAATAAAACTATAAGAGGAATTTCCATGGAACAAGAAATAAGTTATGGAAGTGTACAAAAAATACTATCTAATGACAAGATGCACCAGGAATTACTGGATGATGATTTTTGACGAAGAATCAATTTTTGTAATTGCGCTCAAAGAAAAATTCGCAATCATTCCATAAAAATGGGTGTTTAACTAGACATAATTTTCATTGCTATTCAAGAGAAAATCCTCATGTAATAGTTACTACTTCAGAAACAAGATGGTCTTTAATATGTGGGTGGTATTCTTGGCGATTTCGTGATTGGACCATATTTTTCGAGAAACGGTAAACGTGAAGTTTATTTAGATTTTCTGGAAAATCAGTTGCCTGTGTATCTGTGTATCTGTGTACCTGTGTTTCTGTGTATCTGTGTATCTGTGTATCTGTGTATCTGTGTATCTGTGTATCTGTGTATCTGTGTATCTGTGTATCTGTGTATCTGTGTATCTGTGTATCTGTGTATCTGTGTATCTGTGCATCTGTGTATCTGTGTATCTGTGTATCTGTGTATATGTGTATCTGTGTATATGTGTATCTGTTTATCTGTGTATCTGTGTATCTGTGTATCTGTGTATCTGCGTATCTGCGTATCTGCGTATCTACGTATCTGCGTATCTAGGTATCTGGGTATCTGCGTACATGCGTATCTGCGTGTCTACGGGTCTGTTTGTCTGCGTGTCAGCGTGTCTACGTGTCTGCGTATCTGTATATCTGCGTATCTGTATATCTGCGTTTCTGTGTATCCGTCTGTGGTATCGTAGCTCCCAAACGGAGGAACCGATTTTAATCTAATTTTTTTTCGAAAGGTTAATTGATGCAGAGTTGGTTGACTTTATCTATTGCTAATTATGAAGTATATAAACCAAAGGAATTCTGTATTGAATATTTCCTATGTAAGTTTCTGCATTCTTTTTACTATGATTAATAAACACAAATTGTGTTGCATAGTCCTCTTATTCGTGTGAAAGTTTGTTTCCTATTACTATTATTCACGATACAGGTCCCAATATTCACACTGAAATCTTCTTAAGTTCCGTCCTGTCAGTTCACTACTGCACAACTTGTCACTCGCTTTATATTGGACTTTGCTCATCGCAGCTTGAAGGACCAATGAGTACCTAATTATTGCCTTATTTGGGTCCACCCAAAAAAGATACGTGTAAAAAAATCTGTATTAAGAAATTAAGGGCTGATAGTGTTATAAACATGTAATATGCATATTATGTTAACAAAACCATAGCGCGATTACAACTGACGTGAGCGCCATCTATTGACGGGTAGTGGAAACTAATCGGTATGTCTTGTTTATTTATCTGTATTGTTGAAGTTAGTCAATTTCATAATTCTATGTTTAAGTAAATTTTGGTTTTGGCATTAGTATTAGTCGCCCTCGCCTGTTTTCTTGTTTACCAAATCCCTGAATGATTTTTTTTTTTTTTTTTTTTTTTTTTTTTTTTTTTTTTTTTTTTTTTTTTTTTTTTTTTTTTTTTTTTTTTTTTTTTTTTTTTTTTTTTTTTTTTTTTTTTTTTTTTTTTTTTTTTTTTTTTTTTTTTTTTTTTTTTTTTTTTTTTTTTTTTTTTTTTTTTTTTTTTTTTTTTTTTTTTTTTTTTTTTTTTTTTTTTTTTTTTTTTTTTTTTTTTTTTTTTTTTTTTTTTTTTTTTTTTTGGGGGGGGGGGGGGGGGGGGGGGGGGGGGGGGGGGGGGGGGGGGGGGGGTACTTTTAAAGATATGGCCATTTTTATGTGAAAATCGTAATGAAATTGGTACCCTATATTATTTAAAATAAACAATTAAGGGCTATTCTCTCATGGGCCAAATAATTTCGTGATAGCCTAGTTTTGTTAAAACTTATCACTTTTGTGATAACTTTTATTTTTTGTACAGGATGATCCAAAACTCACACCCATAATCATCTCGGTTATTTTAAATGGAACACCCTCTATTTTATATCATCTGAAAAGTACTTAAGAAATACTTTTACTCTTCTTAAGCATTCCCTATACCTAAATCTTACAGTTATTGATTTATTTAGATTTTTAAAAATAAAAGCGACATTTTTGGCACTGCAAGTTTTTACAGTTTGCCATTTTAGTTTTATTCTGTTAATTTCCTCGTTATTTACGTACAAATTTTGAGTTCATAATGAATTTTTCTAATGAGGAATTAGTCGATATGGTCTGGATACTAGC
The DNA here is from genome assembly GCA_036346205.1 of Vesta saturnalis. Classification (NCBI taxonomy): domain Eukaryota; kingdom Metazoa; phylum Arthropoda; class Insecta; order Coleoptera; family Lampyridae; genus Vesta; species Vesta saturnalis. Next base: position 16,534,114 of record JARFJB010002231.1, on the reverse strand, counting down.
TGAATGTCATAAATATTGTTTGCTAACAGTAAGAGTGTGTATCACGATAGATTTCCAGAGCGACGATTACCTGAAAAAAGGGATTTCGAAAAAGTGATGGATCGATTTATTTGTATAGGTACTGTAGTATATGAAAAGAAAGAAAAAACGAAAACAATTGTTACTAAAGAAAATGAACTGAATGTGTTGTTGGCAGCTACCGATGATCCAAATAAAACTATAAGAGAAATTTCCATGGAACAAGAAATAAGTTATGGAAGAGTACAAAAAATACTATCAAGATGCACCCATATCATATTCAAATGCACCAGGAATTACTGGATGATGATTTTTGACGAAGAATCAATTTTTGTAATTGCGCTCAAAGAAAAATTCGCAATCATTCCATAAAAATGGGTGTTTAACTAGACATAATTTTCATTACTATTCAAGAGCAAATCCTCATGTAATAGTTACTACTTCAGAAACAAGATGGTCTTTAATATGTGGGGTGGTATTCTTGGCGATTTCGTGATTGGACCATATTTTTTCGAGAACCGGTAAACGTGAAGTTTATTTAGATTTTCTGGAAAATCAGTTGCCTGTGCTTCTTCAAAACGTTCTGATGCGTATACGACAGTGCATGTGGTGTTTACACGGTCAACTACACGATCAGTTTCCAGGACGATGGATAGGTAGAAAAGGGCCAATTCCGTGGCCTGCAAGATCGCCTGATCTAACTGTATGGGTATATGAACAATGAAGTATATAAATTACCTGTAACTACTTTAGAGGATATGAAAAATAGAAGCAAAGTGGTTTTCCGAAACACTAGTATCCCAATGGCTAGAAATGTAAGTAGAGAATTATGAAGATCGGCTACAACATTGTTTAAATGTAATGGGAGGCCACTTTGAACAGTTAATATAAATACCACTTCATGGAAACACTGTATTTCGTCACTGTGATTAAACTGATTTAAGTTCAACCTCCTGATGACGATGTGGTGACAATAAAACCATCGTCGAGTAATCAAATACTAGTTAAAAAGTTTAGGTTCGCCCTCGATGACGTGTATGTGTCAACAAAACGATTGTGGGTCGATGAAACAGTATTTCGGTAAAGTTCAGATGTGTATTTTGCTCAATCTGCAATGTTTTAATGTCCAGATCAAAACTTTGTTACCTAAATATTATTTTGTTACTCATTTTTAGAATTTTGTTTCATATATTACTCTTAATCTCTGTTATTTCTATTTTTTAAACAATTCTTGGTTTTATTTGCAATAGTTTATACTTGATGCATGTCTTTTTCACCTGACAATAATAGTATTGATACAGAGCTGATTAAACTTACAGTGTTTTCAAATAATACATTATAGTCATGAAAAAAATAAAATTTAGAAGTTATGCCAAAAATGCCGCTTTTATTTTTAAAAAATCCAAATAAATCAACAACTGTAGGTATATGGAATGCTTAAGAAGAGTAAAAGTATTTATTAAGTACTTTTCAGAGATGATATAAAATAGAAGGTGTTCCATTTAAAGTAACCCAGATAACCATGGGTGTGAGTTTTCGAACGCACTGTACAAAAAATAAAAGTTATCAAAAAGTGATGTTTTAACAAAACCAGACTATCACGAAATGATTTTTCCCATGAGAGATTAGCCTTAAATTGTTTATTTTAAGTAATATAGATTACGATTTTCACATAAAAATCTTAAAATATCTTTAAATGTACTCTGTGAAGTAAAAACCTTTATCATTGGAATAGGAAACATGAGCCTAATTGAAGAGTGTTCCATTAAAAAAACATAAATTGTATATGCTGTGACTTTATGAAATACCCTGTATATTATCAACATTAAAATGTGCAGCTTGACTTTATGAACATCTTATTTAAAACTTTTTTTCCTACCTCTCAAGGTAACGGAGTTATCGAACTCTGAGTATAAGTTGATCACCCTGTATATGAACTTCTTATTACACTTAATTAAAATATTTAGCTACTTTGGGTTTCAATGATGTATTTATGTCTTACACAAATTTATACGTTTCGATAACATTTACAGTTACAGTACTCAGTAGTAGGACAGTAGAGAACGTGTTATCGAAATGTATAGATTTGTATAAAACATAAATACAAAAATACACCATTAGAAACCCAAAAAGCTAAGTATTTTTATTATGTGTAATAATGGTCAAAGTTTACATTGTCATACTGAATTACACTATTAGTGGGTGTATTATAACTAATTAAAAATAATATGAAAATGTAAACTTTCAGCATTATTACACAGAATAAAATACTTATCTGGTTTGGGTTTTAATGGTGTATTTGTATATTATTACACAATCACTTACAATTATCTTCGTCAGTAGTAATATTATTTATTATAATTGATAAAGATGAAACAATTTTGTGAAAGTTGAAAAATGTAGACATTAACATAAGCCTGCTATTAATAGAACAGATTGATTAAACGTATTCAGCCAACTATAAATTCAAATTTCATTATTAAATACACTTGCACTTATTGACGCAGCTGCTTCTTTGTTAGATTAACAGGATTATTTTAATCGATGTCATGTTTATATTTGTAAATGTTTCTATCAATTTCAAATTGAAATTTTTCGAAACTTTGCACTTACATCATTACTTGATTAAATTTTGTTAAATTTGTTTTTAGGGTTGACATTTTTCATCGTTAGCCTTCGACCGTTAGAGGGTGTTCTAATTTGACATCTTTAAGACAGTTTAACAATATTTAATTTTTAATGATCTAGTTATTTTTACTAAAATTGAATTCTATAGTTGACTTTATACGTTTCTGAAACTGTTATATTAATAGCAGGCATACTTACGTTTTAATTTTTCAACTTTCACAAAATTGTTTTAACATCTTTAATAATTTTAACAGATAATATTGCTACTGACAAAGATAACTGTAAGTGTTATCGAAACGTTTAGATTGTAAAGAATATAAAAATACACCATTAAAAACCCAAGAAAGATAAGTATTTTAATTAAAAAAGAAAGCTATGTATCACACAACAATGCACCTGACTTCTACTGAAACACTGAACGTAATCATTCTTTGGTGATAATACAAATTGAAGACAATAAAGATCTATGACGTGAAATAGAGTAAAATTTAAAAGGTAATAGACAACACAGATTCAATAATTTTCTTTCAGTTTTGTTTTTTTTTTCGCACAAAAATTTATTTTGGTTTATACCATATAAATATAAATTACACTTTAAGATTTTAACAGCATATATCTATTTTTCAACATCTCAGACGCAATATATACTAATTTACTGAGTTAATAGAACGAACATCTAGTTTCTTTTTCACGAGCTACTATAACAAGTGTTAACGCAGTCGAGGTCGAGGTTCACGTAAAAGTAGGATGGTGTTACAAATTAGTCTTGCGGCGAGATATATGTGGTCATCCTACAGCGGGAAAACACAAACTGCAGGGGTTAACCATACCCCTTCCTTCCAGTGCTTGTAAACATTACAAATAATTTTATTACTTACTTTCAAAAAAAACACTAATTGCCGTAAATTTCCAGTAAATGTAATTACAAATTATTCCAAAACTCATTAGTTTTATTTTTTCCAGCTTTATTTTAGAATATTACATGTACAGAAATGAAATATATTATTTTACAAAAATGTTGAGAGTCTCCATAAATGACCTAAACACAGCTACCTTAGCGTAAAATACATTACTCTTAATTTATTTTCTTGTCTATTAATTATAAATAACATGGTTTGTTTGTGACATTCTAATTGCCTATTTTTCACGCACTGGGGTTTATCTAATTTAGTATCTGAAAACAGGGATTATGTGTTTTATACGCTGTTTTATTTGTATGGGAAACAAATATGTATATCTGATTATATTGTGGGATAACATTAAATCCATTGGGTTTTGAATAAAAAAATTAATTAAAGCTTTTATATGAAAAAGGCTATGGAAATGTTAATATATGAAAATGTTTAAAAATTTAAATTAGTTCATTTTCGTGGTAGTGCTTTATAAATTAAAGTGTTTTATGGAAAAGTCTCTTGTTTATGAATTTAAATCATGTTACATGGTGCAGGTGTATTACTAAATTAACAAAATGATCGATATCGTGAGACATACTTATGTAGAAAAATTAGTAAACAGAAACCTCCTAAAAACGTGAGCGTATGAATAAGATTAATTTACGATGTGTTATACTAAGAAAATGTACCACTCGTTAATTAAAAGTACGTAACGTAAAACATTGATATACATACACGCTGTATTATATCACTTAAAATAGATCTTGTTCGTTATATAAACGGTATACACATTTACATTAATTTATGAGCCAAAACTATCTCATCAAAACTCTACTTAAACTCTGATTCATCTTCAAGTCTTGTTTAATCGAAATACACATTTTCATCTTAAAAATAAGATTTAGTAAAAATAAACATAGAGAATGCACCTACTTCTTATTGACACAATAACTTAAGTAATACCAAATACAGTACGTTATGATCGCTACGTTTTCGATAAATATCAACGTTCGTTTTCGATACTACCCTCTTCATAAAATTTTAACACTTTCAAAGGCGAACGATGATTTAAAGCGCTAAACGAAAATTGTGCAAGCAAAATAAAACACTAATTTAGTTTTTTTGACTTTATCTCAAGGCCGAATCTCTTGACTAAACCTGAAATTTCTATTAAAGTCTCGACAGCTGCTGATATCTGAAAAACTAAGGATAAGAAGAAACCTAACTAAACGAAACGTCAACTTTGGTAGTGATGTTTGAAAATTCCCAATTGGAACCTAAGCTTAATTTTAAGTTATTTAAAAATTGTGTAACGGGGACTGAATTGTGTTGTAACAAACAAGAATTTCTTTCTTTACTTGGAAATCATTTGAATCTATTGGACTTGTTGGAAAATTAAACCAAAATTGTAATCAGCAAGGCATTTAAGCCCTACACCTGATTTCAGAAGTAACATTTACAAAGACTACTTTTTTGGTGCACCCGCGTGTTGACGTTTATCGCACCGTGATTTGTACTGTGTAGTACATTATTTAAATGTGCCTAATAACCAACTTCCCTAAACCGTTAAATACGTTAACTTCAACAAGTCATCGTAATCTATCGACATGGTGAATTAATATTTCGGTTGGATATTATTGATTAAAAGAAATAAAGGTTTTTCAAGTCCTCCGCTCCGATCGTGCTGTAACGTCTAAATTTCACATACTTAAATATTAAATACTATGTAGTTAAAATTGTGCACTGATATACAACGTGCCCAAGGTAAGGATGAACAGCTTGGGGATCTTGAAAACGGTACGAGATACGAAGGCGGTTAAATTAGAGAAAAGCTGTATAATTTAGGGCGTGTTCACATGTAGTTTGCAAAAATTCATTATTGTTTATCGTTGCCGAGATTTAAAACAACATGCGATTTTTCGGTTTTCTTTTTTCATAATTCCTTCATTTATTTTAAAAGATTTTTCAATGTCACTATTTGAATTCTATAAGATGGCATTTTCAAATTTTTTATTCGACGTTTCGTCTCCGATAAACCATCATCAACTTTATTTTGTTATAACGCCGCAACCAGTTTAACCATGTATTACACATTATGGTTCTGAAGCTGCAAAATTCGGATTTTCATTTTTACATTTTTCATATATCAGTTCATATTAGAAGGTTTTGGTAAAGTAATACTTGTTTAACATTTTGTTAAAAACTGTTAACTTATAGCGTTTTCCACTGGCTGTTCCTTTATGCACTCGGTGTTTGTATTCCACTGGCAACGTTTTTGCTCGTTTATTAAAAATTGCGCATTTCACTGGTGTGTGGGATCGCACCCAGTCTGGTAGTTGGGTCCAGTTAGGCGCAAATATGGCAGCAGACAACCAACTATTAGCTAGTGAATTATTAGAAGTCATCATCATCCTTCGATGAAGGTGAAATAGCAGATTTTATGAAAATTAAGAGTAAAATAACGAAGGTGTAGCGTCCCCAGGTACCCTATATTGAAAAGTGTAATTTGAACTTATTTGCAAGAACGAAGTGGCCGTCTAGTGGTAGGTACGTAGTGCTATTTGCATTAGATAGGTTGGATGAGGTATGTGTTGCATCATGAGTGATAATAAGGTAAAGGTAAGGACGAAAGATAATAGACAAGGAAAGAGCATAAAATACAGAGGTACAGTTACAAGAAATTACATATAAAGAGAAATTAGTTCGCAGGCAAATAGTTCTACTTGACAAACTGGCCAACTGGGCAATTGCCTTTTACAATTAATGACACAGCGGTATCATGTACCTGTTCACCAGCCCACCTCTACACAAATATAAATATAAACAACAAACAACAATGCTAATTCATACAAATACAAGAGTGAGGAAGCCCTGTACTGTCTTTTATTTTAGCAGATTTCAGCTTAATGAGCCCGCGTGCGAATAAGATATCTTCGCAAGGCAATACTCGACTTTTAATAGGTTATATAGGCTTGTAGAATCATTTGCTGCCAGCCTTAATTTATATAAAGATACCTACTTACACTTGAATACATATTCATTTAATTGATCACAGACACAAATCGTTAACATGCGCGGTTTAACTTCAAAAAGGGTGACTGCTATTTATAGATTAATATTTGAAAAACACATTACAACTAACACCCTACAGAAAAGACAAATTAGTGTTGGCTAATTCGCAAAAAAAATGTACACGCACGAAATATTTTCAAGACAAACTGTTTACAATGGGAGTTTCTAATTAAAACACATCAAAGCATCAAAATTTCAACAGCAACTCCTTTCCTCTCTGGTTTCCACTAACTATGTCTACTCCCGAAATCAACCCCCATTTTTCAAAAATAATAAACAACAAAAAATTATTATGTTGGAACAGTTTCATATTAATTATTGAACAACATTTTAATTACAAAAATATACATTCATCCGTAACAAGCGCTACATTTAGGTCTCAAGTTTGCACGTACCAAACAAAGACAATAAGTAAACCAAGACGGTTCCTACCTACCTACCTCCTCGACACCATCAATACATCTCGAATGGCAGTTATAAGATCAGACAAACTGGTGCTGCAATCTGATATTATCCAAGCAGCAGCACTTATTTCATGTGACGTTGACCATATAAACATGTTTTTTTAAGGTTACACTAATGAATTTTTAGAGTTATAATTTTTTCGATTGGAACTAATATAGCCACTTTCTTTTGTATTCACTTTTATATACAGGGGCATTCAGTTACTTGTATAATCAACTAGGAATTTGCATCACTAATTCTTTTATCACTGAAATTCACTAATCCACTAATTTATTTGTTGCTTTTGTAACTGCAATTTAAATTCTATACAGCGGAGTGACTCGTAAAATTAATTAATAAGCCATTTGTTTGGGTTTAGGCTGGGACGTAAGTACTACTGCGTTGGCTGAACTGTAACAGACAAAAATCAGTTTAGAGCTCTAACCCTAATTGAGGGAGATTGGTTTTCAGTTCATAATCAGATATTTCTTTTTAATTTTCGTAGGTGAGGCATGACTAAATATTTTCACTATACTTCAATAAGGGTTGTGGTGGTGAACTGGGCGAAATCTACCACCATATTGCATTGCTGTTTGTTCCGATTATTAAAATTTTTCGTTTCCTTTTTTTGAGTATTTATGCTAATACTATTCTAGTGTAGTAGTGAAAGTATCGTTTAAAGAATTTAAATTAATATTACTAACGTAATCAATTTTATAATTATTTAGTACTAGCCGACTCTGCACGGCGTTGCCCGTGACGAATTCAATACCGGTGGATTAACCCACGTTGACACTCCATTAAAAGTCAGCACTAAGCTACATCTATTTTTGTTACTTTGATCAAATATAAAGCATAGCGGGTACTCTGCGTGTTCTACTATGCTAATGAAACCTAGCATCTATAACATCTATAAAAGTCTCGACTAAAGTTTACTCGTACTCGCAAACACCCATTTTCTGGCATTGTAATACAAATAACTATTTCACAAGTACGCTCAAAGTCAAGATAGTATCAAACGTCATAGAAAGTTAATCAAAACACAAATTCGTGAATCGTACTTAAAATATACCTAAGTAGAAGGGGGGCACTTGAGTCCGTGGTGTCATAATCAATTAAAAGTAGTGGGGGATGAGTGGGGTTACTAAAAGTGGTGATGGTGACAGTGGGGGTAGTCGTAACCGCCCCACCTCCACGTGGTCACGCCCACTGTCAGATGATTGTTACTGATTGGTTCATAGACTCCACCCAGGCTGTGCTTCGGTTGAAGGCCTAAAGCGTTGTGTTTTGATTGGAGATTAGGTTACGCTCTCCTTTTAGCTGATTGGTCGTGTGCGCGCATTCGTTATGGCGGGAAATTTGACGATAAGGGGGCCTCATACTGCCTCATAAGACAGGTACAGGAACTTGTGTTAGAGTCTTCGCTGCTATCTCATAAAACAGGTGTAGGAACTTGTGTTAGGGGCTTCGTCCCCTTGTCGAGCGATGTTTAAAGTCGAACCTAAAAGGATACATTAAATTAACTTGTAAGACAGGTATAGGAACTTGTGTTAGAGTCTGCGCCCCCTTGTCGTGGCCCCCTCGGCTGAAAATAGTATTCTAATAAGGGGGCCCTCATACTATCTCGCAATACAGGTATAGGAACTAGCTTTTGGGTGCGTGTGCGTGTGCGTGTGCGTGTGCGTGCGCGAGTGCGTGTGCGTGTGCGTATCCGTGCTCATTGCTTCCATTTAAAATCATTTCCTTCTAAAACAGTCCACCATGCCATTTTTCAACCGTTGAAGAGTTGTTTCAACAATAGTTTTGCATGAATCGGTGATAGCGTAACCTGTTCTACTTGTATTACATTGTCAATTAATTTACTGCATAGTAATTAAATTGATTAGTTATTTTCGTGCATTTCATAAATTATACTTCCAATGCCCATGTATTTAATAGTGGAGGTATCAGATGCCGATTTAAGCAAGCAATATTCCTTTGGTGAATTTAACTTATAAATTCGACTAATAGTTGAAATACGTATGATTAAAGTGCCTGATATTCTCTAAAATATTTTAAAATAAAATTTTGCTCTATATTTATAAATATTATAATACTCTATAAGACATATTTAATGATATACAGTGCGTTCGTAGAGTAGCGGAGAAATTCAATTAAAATTCGAATGGGAGTAAATGGTGTGTCGCGAAAAAAATTTGACGTCATCGACATTTTTTTACATCTTTTTACGTACATGGTACATATAGACGATGTGTCCCAAATTTGCGTCCGCGGGAGATACCTCCCTTCTTTGATGGAATATGAGAACAAAATTGTTAATTGTAGCAGAAAGAACTGAGGCGCATATTTTAAAGTTATTTTAGATTATACGTGGTGTTTCATTTATACAGGGTGAACCAAACATAGATTTGTTTAAATGGAATACCTTATACGTTATTTCAAATTTGAATTCAGCTCACTTCGGCCATTCTTTCAATATAACGTTTTATTATGTTATACAAGGTAGTTTAGAAGATATGGTCATTTTGAAAAAAAAGTCGTGTGTAAATGAATGCCACGTATCAGTTCTAATAAGAAATATTCAAATGATATTTGTATTATCTTTATATTTTGAAACACAGACCATTTTTGGGGTTAGACCTAATTTAGTAGCAAAATGATTCCACTAATTTAAATTAAATGTTCGGATTGAGCACCGGTAACAATATGACAATAGCAATGCAATTAAGAAATGATTTTAGAACGTTGTCGATGACATCTTCGGTAATGTTTCTAATCTCCTCGCGAATTCGTGCTTGTAAATCTTCTAAATTGGCCGGTCGCGTCGTGTATATTTTACCCTTTAAGTATCCCTGCAAGAAGTAATCTAGAGGATTTAAATCTGGTGATCTGGCTGGTCACTCAATTATCCCTTTTCTACTTTCCAACGATTTGAAAAAATTCATACAAATAAGCACAAACAGGTAAAGCGTGGTGTGGCGGCGCTCGATCTTGTTGAAAAAATAAGTGACGGTGGTGCATTTAGGGCTCTTCTAAATCCGGATGAAACGTTATTAGAGCGGGGATGAGGTTATTTTGAAGAAAGTCTAAATATCTCGCACCAGTGAGAGTATTCTCGAAGAAGTAAGGACCTATAACTCTTCTGTCAACTATGCCGCACCAAACATTTAATCTTTGAGGGTTTTGGGTGTGATATACCGTGAACCAATGAGGATTTTCGGTTGCCCAATAACCACGTGGCCGTTTAAAGTTAATTTTTATTCGTCGGAAAAAAATATTCTCTTTACAAAATTGGCGTTACCATAACACAACTGTTTTGTTTACAAAATTTATTTCGCCGATCAAAATCATCTTCCGACAGCTCGTGAAGTAACCATATCTTGTAGGAATGGAACTTCTCTCTTTTCAACACTATACACAGTAGATCCCGCACACTAATATTGTTAGCCGTGTCCGTAATTGTGGTATTAGAATTATCTCTCATTCTAACACAATGTTCAACAGATCTTCACTTATCGACTTTCGACCAAATTTTCTCATACCGCGAGCATTTAGAAATTCTCGAAATTTCGCCTCAACTATGCTTATAATGCTTTGACTAATGGACGGTCGATCAGCGTGAGTTATATTAAACAACGCAACCACTTCTGATTGAGTGCACGACCTGTCTCCGAAACCAAACATGCACAGGATTTCAATTCTTCACGTTCGCTTAATTTTCTCATATTTCACAAAATAGCGGTAAAGTAGTTACTAGATACACAAGTCGCTAACGTGCAAATAATTAAAATAATTTAACGTTTTTTTACATTGACAATGAAATTTTCTCAATTTTAATATTTACGATAATTTTTATTCTGCAATAAAAAATGGGGGTTGATATTTAAAAAAAATGTCGTTGGCGTCATATCTTCTTGACACACCCTGTATATTTCATTTTTACGTAAAAATTCTAAATTGAAAGTTTTCTTCCTAAACTCCCTTTCGAATTGTAATTAAATTTATCCGCTACTTTACGAACGCACTGTATATTACTTATTTTATTGCGCATTTATTAAGATAGTATAACAAATTTTCCCTTAAGAAGCTCATCTTTGGCATTTGACTTGCAGTTATACAAAGTAGACCGTGAAGTATCTACTGTAATACACAATAAAATAAATTTAAAGGAAAACAGAAATATACATTGTAATTTAAGGTTTACGTATCGACAACCATCGAATAGATCATTAAAATGCTGTCAATATAGCCAGTCGCTAGTCATTAACAAAATAAAACAGCACTATGATTGTGTTTACTCAATATAAAATAAACATCCTTAACATGTTTGTAGTTAGAGAATCGGCTATTTTAATAAGCGGTAGAATACTATGGTGCTACACTACATTGCGATTGATTTGAAATTTATGTGAAAGAAGTAAAGCAATATCGTGACATAAAATAATATATTATAAAACAAAAGGCGCTATACCGAAGCTTAGAATCGAGACTGATATTAAAGCTTGAGGCGTAAAAGCGTAAGAACACAAAAAAATATAAATTTGAACTGTGCAAAGTACTACATTTTGTTATACTGTTAGCGACATGAAGCTATAAAACATCCATCAGAATCTCTGTAAATACTTGGTGTATTTGAAATGTCTTCTTAAGTATAAACGTATAATGGGGATAGCACTAATGTTTTAAATACACACTAATTCCGCAATTACATAATATAATAAAATCAAGAAAAAACATATACATATGTAATCGTATATAACATTACTAGCAAGGTAAACCGGGTTTTACTGACGGACAGAAGGATATAACTGGCAAGCCGCTATATGTCCTAGACCGAACAAACACCTTTCTTCATACTAAGACTTGAAAAATCTAAAAAGCATTTTATTGAACGGTTAACAAACTTAAATAGTAAAAGAATTATTATTTTAATAAATGTTCAAAGTTGTGTCCATTATTCTCAATACATAAGCGAACTCTTTTTCGAAATGATTGCTGAACTCTGGATAACATATTTGGCGTTATGGAACGAAATGCTTCTCTTATTCGTACTTTCATATCGTTAGGTATCGTTGGCGGTGTATTGTAAACAATATTTTTAATATATCCCCATACAAAATAGTCGAGACTTGTTAGGTCCGAAGACCTGGCTGGCCAGTCCTGTGGACCTACTCGTCCTATCCTTCTATTGTGATATTGCCCATCTAATTCATTCCTAACACGTCTATCAAAGTGTGCAGGAGCACCATCTAGTTGCATCCACATTCGTTGACGAATATTAAGCGGAATAGTTTCCAATAGTATAGGCAAATTGTTCCTAATAAATCTAAGAAACATGGCGCCGTTTAAGTGGCCATCAAAAAAGTATGGACCTACCATTTGCGTTCCGATTACTCCACCCCACACGTTAACACACCATCTGTGCTGGTGATCAAGGGTTCTAAAAATATTAGGATTTTCGTCACTGTAGTAGTGAAAGTTGTGTATATTAACTAATCCGTTGTTATGAAAACTTGACTCGTCGGAAAAAAGCACGTATTCAAAAAAATTTTCATCATCACCAAACTTTTCTAGAACCCATAAACAAAAATTCAGTCGTCGATCATAATCTTCTTCAGAAAGTTGTTGATGTAGTTGTATGTGATACGGGTAAAAAATGTGTTTTTTTAATTATCCTTTGGATGCTCAGTCTGTTTATTTCAGTTGCTTCATGTATTTTTCGGTGCCTTGTTTGAGGGTCTTCTACCAGAGATTCCATCACTAAATATTCATTTTCCTCATTTCCGGTAACCGATTTTTGTCGTTCGGGCTTAGTATAAGACACACTGCCTGATCTTCGGAAAAGCTGCAACAACTTTTCCAATGAACGCTTATTAAGATGATTCCTGTTAGGATACCTTTGAGCATATACTCTTGACGCTAATAAACAGTTTTCTTCACACTGACCGATTACCAAGATCATATTACTTCGTTCTTCCTGGGGGTAAGATCTCATTTCAACTAATGAAATGTAACAATCTCGAAAAACAATTTTAAACTACTTTAAACAACGATAATGGTTTGACTAACAAGTAGCGTCAATGCCAAATCATTTTTTTCGAAATAATGAACGCCATTTTAGCCAAAGCCTACTATTATTAAAAAAATAGTAGGATAGGTATAGCAGATAAAAAGTATAATAAAAAACGCCGTTTGCGTAAAAAGCATAAGCGACAGGCATAGGGAACCCTAATATAATTTTAAAGGGAATCTAATTCTGCGTCGAAATAAGCCACTAAATACGGGGTGTTCCATTTAACTTTAAGAAGTTATTCAATAAAATGTGTGCCTAAATTTTGGAGAAACTTTTTTCACCACTCTGTATAATTTTGAAATAAAACTTTTATATGTAGCATACCTTAACCTTTCAGCTAACCAGAATATTTAATTTTGAGCAGCTCGTTCTATGTTACAGGGTGTAAGCAATTTTTAAATTACAATATGTATTTTTATATTTCTCAAAATTTCTCAGAAACGATCAGTTTTAGGTATAGGAAGTGTAACAGAAACTTACCTTTATTTGCTCTATAGTATTTAAAAATATAAAAATTATAGAGTGTTCCATAAGAAAAAATACAACTTTGATATGTACTGTGCCACCCTGTATATTCAAAAATAATTTTGGAATATGCTCCTCAAGAACCCACATATGACTGCGCTAAAAATTATTTCCCAACCCTTTTCGTTTCTCGTAGAAAAACCGAGGCGAATGTGGTGGGCCACCCGGTATATATTTATTTATTAGGCCCAATACACCTACGTAATAGGTTACTGCACAACATGCACAATAAACAAGTGCGCAACTACGAGAAAGTTTAATATAAACATAAGTTCTAGAAAATATATATTGGATATTACTCAGTGGCTCAGTGGTAAAGGTGTCAGACTTGTAAGCACGACTTCTAATCCGAAGGTACTCAAGTGCTTGGGAAAAAATAGATAAATAAATTTGACTCAAGTGCGAAAACAGTCCTGATGGCGGAAGGAGACCCCGTTCCCGAAACGTCGCGCTATAAAAACAAAAACTGTGTTAATAGGCCGACCTACTCAATTTATTAGATTGCCTAAAGTTAAAAAAGAAACTTGTTCTCTTTATTATACAGGGTGTATGCCAATCGGCGCAAAAGCTCAGGTAACGATATTCCTTGTACAATTCTAAGTAGAAAACTTATTAGATCGATGTATAATGTTACACGAGGTCTTCAAAATTTCAATGTTAAGTTTTGAAATAAGCATTATTATTGAATGATCAAAATATTACAATTTGAAATAAAAAAACGTTTTAAAAACAATTATTGCATATAATTGTCTCTCAACCCTGAAACTATAGCGCTTTCAAAACCAGTGATCAGTACACGCGCATAACGCCATCTTGTGATTCATTCTAGGAACATATCGATCTACCCTCCCATAATTAACGATTATCCTGATGACGAGAAACAAAACAAAAGTTTTATAGTTACATTTTATTAATTTCTTTTAGGAAACCAAATTTATGGCGGAAACATAAAGAATGTTTCGCATTCATTTCAGTAATGAGGCACGGTGCAATTTCCACTCGTAAGACAATCAGCGCGTGAGTTAAAAACTATGAAAACTGTTACATCACCGAAGGATTTAACTTTTGCTCCGTCATGAGTAACCTGATTGCAGAAGAACCTATTGTTCTAAAATCGTTAGTTATTATTGACAATGTTCATTTTTTGGACTGTGCACACCATCCACCAGACGAATTTATTGAGAAACAGTTACTTTCAATAAAGTTACCGTCTGGTGTGGACTCCATATACACTTTATTTCTAGCAAGGTTGGTTAACTGCACACACAGCTTGCAACAGCATGACTTTTGTTAGAAACACGTTTAGATTTGTGCTTTCAATTGGAGACTTGGAATACCCATCCAGCGCCCAAACCCCTCCGCTTTTACGATAATCTATTCATGATTCTTCTGCGGGGGTTTTTGGAAGGCATCGTGTGCACTATACGTCTTCAAAACATATAGTAACTTAAACAGACCATTCGAGAAGAAAGTGCAGCTACACACATCGCGTTATTGCGACGTGTTTTTGACTATTTTGTTACTGAGATTAATCAAAGTATTACTTGCACTATAAGTCATCTTAAACTCGTTCTATTTCTTCTGTTTCTTATTCTTTCTACCTTCCAACCTACACATGAGTATACAGGGTTGCGATAAAATATGGAACCAAGTAAATATCTTTAAAACGAAACGGATGATATCTTTGAAATTTTGCAGGTCAGTGCTAGGGGGAAAAATGCATCTGAAGTACATTTTTTTGTTAATAATATACTTCCAGTTTAACCGGAAATACCCTCAACTTCTTAATTGAAATGGGACACCCTGTATATTTTTGCAGATTTTTAAATATCTTGTTATTTCGAATTCGTACATACTGGGTTTAGTGTAAAAAATCTGTAAAAACGAGGAATTTAATTAACCACTTTTAAGTTTTTATACATTAGAGTAAAAAACCATTTAGATAAACAAATTGATGTTTGTATTATTAGTAAGAAATAAACGAGTACTATCAGAGGAATCAGCTGTTTTCGTTTTGGCCATCGAGTTTGGGTCACCCTGTATGTATATATATATATATATATATATATATATATATATATATATATATATATATATATATATATATATATATATTAGGTTTAGTATTCCGATTTTTGTTTCTGTGCCTAAAGGAACAGAAACAAGGAAATGATTGTAGTACAACGATACGTCATTATTGAAACTTTTATTAGCAGTTTTTTCTATAAAAACAACCATCCATGACTTCTCAGCAAAACTACGTGTGTTGTTTTTAAGTGCAAATTGGATTGGACATATAGACAATATAAACCGCGTAATCACATTAACTTACGTGTGCGTGATCAAAATAACTTTAGTAAATAACCTTATTACAAATAAATTTTCGATCCGTAAGACATCTTATTGGTTTCTTTGCACAAAAATACTATTATTTCGAAAATTTATACTTTATAAGAAATCATAGACTAGAAAATGTTAAAACGTTTTATTATGCTAAATCTACAGGAGCGAATTGTAATGAGTAAAAGTGGAAGAGTTTAAAGGTTGGTTTTACCAAGTTTCACTGTCCATGTAATGTCCTGTGTTTAACGACCTTCACTATTTCCAGGAGAACAAGTTTTATCGTGTAGGAGGGTATATAATTCGCATTCTAAATTTAATTACAAAAGTTTTATGCGTTTCGGTATACTTCCTTTCAATACCTAATATACTAATTCAAAAAACTAATTCAATATTGGAAATTCCTCTTAATGTTTTGGTTACCAACGTTAATTCACATAGTGAAAGCGAATAGTAAAACAAAAAATCTGACAACTTTCTGAGGTAAGTTTGATATGAAAATCAAAGTACGTCTAACAGGTACATAATTGAATAATCCAAGTGGAAAATTTAGCATTGTCGTGCTGCATATGAATAGAGGGTGTGGATAATAATATTCATATCAGAAAAAAAGGGTGTGCGACATTTGCACGAAGATCAAGCGTACAATGATAAATTATTTTTGACAACATGGTCTTACTTTAAGTATTGAAATACGAAATATGCTAAATAGTGGTATACAATTAATTACAAACTTTTTATTTATAACTTTGATTAAAAATTATCATATTTTCGTGACACAATTCGCGTGATGTATATCAACGCAGTAGTAATATTGTAAGTGGGAGCTTGCCTTGCCGCCAACATGTATGTAAAGCATAATTTATAATTTTTTTTCAAATTAAGTTCCACATAAAACGTTGTTCATTCAAGACGATGTTCATTAACTCATTTATAAATACTTAACACTTCAAAGCACATATAAATTTAACCTCTTTGAATTGTATATTATATAAATATTTACAATATTTTAAGAATGAATAAAGCAATATAGCTTTTATCAGGTGCTTTAAGTAACGACTATGAAATATTATGGTTACATTCATTACATAACTTTGAAGCTTCTTGTGTGATGGTTATTTACGGAGAAATATATTGTAATATTATAAATCGCTTACTAATTTAATATTAAAGTCTACCTACATTGTAATTTTCTGGGAGAAAGTAAAAAATTCAAAAGAAAATACGGAGTCTTTAACAAATTCCCTACGGTTCATATAATAAAATTTATATTGAATCTTCACAGGGTACAAATTGACTGGCGTGACAAATTCAATGGTCTACCAGAAAAGACGTAAAGCTTTAGTAACAAATTTATTGTAAGAAGATTAACTACAAATTAATACATTTTAATTTAACTTTATGAAATATTTTTAAATCTTCACTTACATTTTTATAACAACTTTCATTCCTTGGGGGATTTACATAATAGGGTATGCACAAAAATTTGCCAACAAATGTCATACGGCGGTTTACATTGTCTGATTTAAATTGAAAATCTTAATATAAAATTCGCTTAAGGCCAATTAAGTTATTATCTAGGGATGCTTCCCAAGAACAAATTTTATATTGAAATGTTGCGTTTTTTACACTTTCTTTAAATCGCTAGTCGGGAATATTTCAGTATAAATTTTATTATTATGAACAAAATTGATTTATATCCTCACGCACTTCTTAAATCTTGCCAGATTCGCTGAAAATACAACGGCTTTATTATTTACAATGCAATTACAAGATGTGTAAAGCGAATCATTCGATAATTATAAGGATTTTGAACCGATAAAGAAGTAAACTGACAAAATTAATAAATTTTTTGTTTTCAAATTTTGATACACGAACGAATCCCAAAGGAATAGAGAATAACTCGAGTTATCAAGTGTTTCGAGTTAACACGTTTTCGAGTTATAAAGAAATTCGACTTATACAGTTTCGTCAGAATTTTAGTGAATGGACAGAAAAAGGAAGAAAGAAAGAAAAGGAAACTGTTGCAGAATTTTTTTACTTCGAGTTATAAAGGCTTTATTAAGTAGACTTTGAGATATAGAGGTCAATTTTATAAATTGACCTCTATATCCCAAAGTTTGCTTAATAAACCCTCCATAACTCGTAGTAAAAAAATTCTGCAACAGTTTCCTTTTCTTTCTTTCTCCTTTTTTCTGTCCATTCACTAAAATTCTGACGAAACTCTATAAGTAGAATTTCTTGACCTCTATATCTCGAAACAATTCGAGTCATAGAGGCGTAATACGATTAAACATACTTCGAGTTAATCTTCTATTTTTTTCAACTTATATAGAATTTCACTAGGGAATGAATAAAAATTCGAATTATCGAGGTTTTCGAGTAAACGAGGTTCGAGTTAGCGAGGTTCGACTGTATGTGTCTCTAACCACTAAAGAAGGAACTGTGTTGATTTTTTGTCAAATTCTGAATTTTGCGTTACACTTACATATGGATTTTATAGAGTGGTATTAAAATTGTAGCCTACAATAGGGTAATTCTAGGAGAGATGGCCCACTTTTTTAATATCGAACATAACTTATTTATTAAACTTCGTAATCACTTACAAATTGGTAAACATAACGAGATATAGGTAGGTTATAGTTAGCTAACATAAAAGTTTTCTAGAATAAACTACTTTTCACAAAAAAAAAAATAAAACATAATTTCCCATATTAAGCCGTCTCACCTACACTATGTAGGTTAGATGGCTCACTATATTAGGTGAGACGGCTCACATAAAAAGATATAAAAAATAACAAAAAATTGTTATTCAAGAGCATACAGTTATAAAAAGGTCTACTATTTCTTACGGCACAACATTTTTCCGCATATGTCACAAATGTTTTCAAACTCTGTGCAACTTTCATGAAGCCACCTGGAACAATACACACATTGAATCCAGTCATCTGTTTTCTGTGTAGCATTATAATCTTCTTGGCATCCAACACACTTGTTATTGGAATCGTCTTCGTAATCAGACGAATCAGCATACACAATTTCATCTTCGTCTTCTTCCGAGGAACTGGAATTCCTTTTTCTAGACTTCACTTGGTTTTGTCTTCTTTGCTTGCTGTCCTTTTTTGCTCTCTTTTGCCCTTTCCTTATTTCATTTTTCATTTTTTCTTCTTAGCACTTCTTGTTTTTGATGTTATCATCACTCTACTTCTTTTTCTCACAGAGACAACAGCCGCTACTGTGGGTACGGGGTTTATGCTGTCCAGCATCTTCCCAGGAGTTATTTTTTCTGATGTTGTCATAGACTGAGTAGTAGTTGAAGTATTTTCATTGCCACTGGATTGGTTCCCAACGTTGGTATCATGTTTGCTAGAATTCACATTTGAAAGCGAGTTATCGTTCTGGGCTTGTGGAGCGTCACTTTGAGTACTGTCTGTAAGGTAGGCATAATCTGGAATTGCTAAGGCATCAAGAGGCACAATTCCTGTTGCCTTGATTGATGACACCGCATTTCTCACAGTTGCAGACTTTTCTCAGGACACGGCCAGTAATTTCCCAAAAACTAATCTGTTGATGCGTCGTTGTGGATTTCTTCGCATGAATGCATTACATTCTTCATAGTAAAATGATTTAAGAGATTTAAAAAAGCCTCTGTCGAGGGGTTGCAGAAATTGGGTTGTATGACTCGGTAAGCATACAAAAATGATTTGATTCTGTGCAGCATACTCCAGGGTTTCGACACTGCTGCAGTGGGACGAATGACCGTCAAGGGTAAGTAACACTTTACCTTCGGGCTTCCGGGGAACAAATTGCTCTTTAAGCCATCGTAAAAACAGGACATTGTTCACGTATGCAGATTTTTCTGACATGAAAACAAGCGAATCCGGCGGCATTCCATCTTGAAATTCGATTTTTAAGTTCTTTCCTTTAAAGATACTCGTTGGAGGTATGAACGATCCCTCATCATTGCAACAAGCGATTATCACCGGATGCCACTGCTGCTACATTCTTAGACCCTTTCTGCGCAATGACATGGCCAGGTCTAGTATTTAACTGCAGCCTTGTCTCGTCTACGTTATAAATGCATCCTGGCTTGTTCATCAGACCATGTTCAATAAGGGTATTTTCCAGAAGTACAATAAGGGTATTTTCCAGAAGTACAAAATATGAGGTAACATTCTGCTTGTTCATTGCTAGAGAACGAGCGGCAGATACACCCTTAGATTTTCTTACAACAAGATCTTTATTGCGTCTTAAAAACGACTCCAGCCAAGGAAAACCTGCCATGCGTTTTTCTGCGTTGAATTTGTGTGGAAGATTTAATTTCTCAGCCAGCTCAGCCGCCATTGAGCGTACGATAGATCTTGTGGGGGAAAAAACCAAACTTCTGCAACTTTTTTATATAATTTACCAGTTTAGCTTCATTCTCGTTACCCAGCGTTGATAATGGACCCAGCTGAACCTTCCTTATGTTGCCAGTGTTGAGGCGACGGCGTAGCGTTGAATATGGTATCCCAAAGGTACGTGTTGCTTCTCTTATACCCATCTGTTCCTGCTGTACCGCGTCTACTGCATGCTGTAGGTCTTCTGCCGACCATTCTCCACGGCTCACAGTACCTTTGCGCTTATATTCTGTAGGCATTTCACCTAAAAAAAGAATAATATGGTTAGAAATGTAGCAAAATGACAGCATATTTATGAACCATCTCGAGTAGTGGTGAGCCAACTCACCTAACATCATAAGGAGAGATGGCTCACCACTATTCGATAATGTAAATAGCGGCAATGATCTTTATTATAGGTTATAAATGTAGCTAAGTCTTGTACATTAAATGTTACATTATTATTATATTTTAAAATAACAAAACTACTTACCAACTTCAACTCATTATGTATCAGAGGTGGATAATTTTCACGTGAATTCAGACAACGAAACTACTAAAAGACACCTTAAAAACCACGTTGGCGCGAAACTGTTTGCTACAACAGCTGATCACTAACACGGAGGTCATGCATTGTTGCCAGTTTGAGCATCAGATTCGTTTCTACCCGAGAAATGTAGGGTGGGCCATCTCACCTACTGAGCCATCTCTCCTAGAATTACCCTACATGAAGTTTTAAAAGTTCATAACAAACTGTGAGAAAATCAATAAGAGTATCTGTAAAGAGATATACTGTTGGGTCATTAAAAGGCAAAGATTTTAAGAATGCTGCAGACTTATATAGTTGAATAATAAACCGCATTCAAGCAGAATTAAGAAACAGATTGCGACCTATCAGGCGATTTACCATTGAAATACTTAATACAGTGGCTGGTCAAATTATTAGAGCACCCTGCAACATTTTAATTTTGTAATTTATTATTGTCATATAATGTCCGTAATCTATCTAAGTGTTATTTTGGGAATAATAAGTAAAAGTAATAAACATAATAAAATTAGGCTTATATTTTATGTTTAGTGTAAAAATGTAACATAAGGGATATTAAATCAATACTTGGTGGTGTCACCTTTCGCGGCAATGACAGCCGAACATCGTCTGGGCTTTCTGCCAAGCTCCTGCAGTTGTTCTGGATTTTTTCTGATCGATACCAAACTGTAATTAATTGTTCGATCAAGTCACGCTTATTTGTGACTAATGTCTTGGCAATTTCTCTTTTCATTTCCTTCCAAAGGTTCTCTATAGGATTCAGGTCTGGTGAGTTTCCTGGCCAGTCCAGAACCTTTACTTTTTCATCTTTGCGGAATTTTGTGACAGTTTTCGCCTTATGGCAGGGTGCAGAATCATGCATAAATGTAAATCAGACGTCCGGATACCATTCCTTAGCCTCCTTAGCATCATTGTCCGAAGAAGCTTCAAATATTGGTCCTGCCTCATCATACCTTCAACGATGTACAGCCGGCCTGTACTTTGCCAGCTCACAACTGACCTTGACCATGATGCTTAGGGAATGTTTAACGGTTCTAACAAGGCAATCGGGCTGGTACTTTTCCTCTGGTCGTCGCCTTACAAATTCTGACTTGCCCATAAGAATTTGTACCGTAGACTCATCAGAAAAGCAAACCTGGAAACAAATTATTGTTTGGTATCACTGTGTTCATTGTATTTTTTCAACTCTTAATACCATTAATAAACAAAATTAGGTGTTCTTACCTTTTTCCAATCTTTTACTGTCCAATCTTTGTGATTCTTGGCCCATTGCAATCTTTTTTTCTTCATGACTTGTGTAAGCAACGGTTTCTTTGCCGGCCGACAAGCTGAGTAACCCATTTCCGTTATTTTTCGACGGGTTGTCATTTACGATATGTTGACCCCTTGATCTTGCATCATTTTTGTTAGGATTCTACAGGGATCCTTTCTGTTTTCCTTTACGATTTGTCTAATTTTTCTCTCATCCCGAGGTGTAGTAATTTTTTTTCTTCCACATTTACGTAAGCGTTGAGGAGTTACTTCAATATTTGCTTCAATTTTTTTTTAATTCTGTCCACTGTGGCTCTTGACACGCTATCAATCTTTGCTCTAGCTCTATTTGAATGTTTCGTGTGAGCTAAAAGCGTTTTTATCTCGGATATCTTTCGTGGGGAAATGTTTTTTGCCTTACCCATAACTGGTAACGTATGACGAGCAAAATATTATAAAATAACAAAATGTTCTACTAAAAAACCAACAAATCGTACTGACGCTACAAAACAACTCGAAACGCACACATAACCTCTTCAACAGATCAACGCTAACTAACCGAGAACGCGCCAAATGACTCACAATGGCAGCCACTTTGGTATACAGGGTTGCCAGGCCATTATTTTTTCAGTATTTGGTGTGGCAATAGTCAACCAACGTAATAAGTAGCAAACCACTGTATTTTATTATCATAGTGATAGGGTTACTAAGTGAAATGTAAAATATTATAAGTGGCTCTAATAATTTGCTCAGCCAATGTACATTCCAGAGGCCTAGTTCGAAATGCACTTGTAAGGTATGAAACATCCACTAAAGATGTAAAGGAAGGGAACATCAAATCAGGGGAAAAATAGGGTTAGTTAACAAAATAGGTTAATAGGACGAAAGTTATGCTTCTTTCTTGAGTGGAAATGTCACGTAGTCGGATACTAATTATTTGAATTGCAACATTACAGGTCAAATGCCCGCTAGGTATTAATTTGCTCAGATAAAGTGCATGTGTTCGATGTAACTCAGTGATTCTTACTCGCAATTAATAACTAGTAGGCCGTCCGTCGGAACTCCAAAACGTAAAAATCTGGAAATATAAACGTCAATTTGGCGCAACCTGCTTTTACTTTTCTACAGCATACACAATCTAAATTGTTTGCATAAATCAGTAATGCAAACTTTTCATTCACCTCTAACCTGTAAGATTACGTTCAAAAGAGCTTACGTCATAGGTTAACTTAAACGAACACAATGCTTCAAGCTTTCTAAAGAAATTCGAAATATTCGATACTCCTAAATATTTAACCCAAAAGCAAGGAAAATTGCTGGATGTTCACGTTTACAAACAGATAAATTACTCATTAACATCCAAAACACGGTAAGTCAAAGATAGTCTAAATAAGTTTTCCACTTAAACGTCAGATACATTTTACTCACAATCTATAATTCATTCTTTAATTCAGATCCAAATTACGGCATAATTGCACTCTTGAATATACAATATGCCTACAAAATTACTTCAAAATTCAGTATGCTTAAAGGTTTCGGTTTACAAACAAACGAATGAATTCTTATAATAAAACTATAATAAACTAAAATTAAAAAATACACAAATAAAAGAATTAAAAACACATAAAACGTTGGTAGTTCTGCTGCTGCTATTTGTTCTGCCGAATAAATAACAAGAAGAAATGTCTGGTCAACTTCAAAAGACACCAACTCAAAAAAATGGAAGAAAATAGTGTGATTACTCAAAAATCATA
Source organism: Vesta saturnalis (assembly GCA_036346205.1). Taxonomy (NCBI): domain Eukaryota; kingdom Metazoa; phylum Arthropoda; class Insecta; order Coleoptera; family Lampyridae; genus Vesta; species Vesta saturnalis. The sequence continues at coordinate 16,510,190 of JARFJB010002231.1, read as the reverse complement.
CGTAGATATATTCCAAAACAAGGCATAAACAATTACGTTACGCCTTGTTCTGCTAACAACCAAAATATTGCCGTGAGCTTCCGATACAACTTGTAAAATTGCAAAAACTAACCCATCGAATCAAGAAAACTATGCTAAAATCCAAGAATTGATCTTAACTGAATATAGGAATTTCACCTTAAGACAAACAACCAAGGTGATTTTAATGATAAATACTATTTCCACGAATAATAGAAAAGCAAACATGACAAATAATAAAAAAAATAAATTTTGTTATTTTATTAAATTCTTCCTTAATCGACAATATCCTCTAATTGAATCTATTTAAAGTTGAGTTTCTAACGAATACGATGCTTCACTTTATTATCGCATTTTAGGTTCCCATTTTGAGCATTTTTGGAGTGTGTGTGTACGTGTGTGCGTGTACATATACATATATATATATATATATATATATATATATATATATATATATATATATATATATATATACATATATTGTGCTGTAGACACAATAAATAAAATAAATAATTATTAAAATTATTTAAATATAAATATAAATATGCTCCGGACTAACTCAAATTCTCTTCGGGAATAGAGTTCAAATTGCTTTTAAACTATTGTTGGCAAATAAAATCAATAATAACTTTTAACCTTTTAAATCTTTTAAATTATTATAATGTAAACGTGATATCATAGAAAATGTTATTTCACACATGGAAATGTTTACGTCAAATAAATTGTAATTTATTATAAGTGATTTCTATGTGACACAGACTTTATTGGAATCTGCACAATAACGCATGCGTTGCGTCCTAATGACTTAATTAAATGCAGCCTGTCAAAAATTTCAACAAACGATCTAAAATGTGTGAGTACAATTATCTTTTTGTTCAAAATAAAATTATAATGTTGATAATTACACCGGTTCATTTACTTTACAGATATTGATAACATATTGTCGTACAAACATTTATACATAATCAACAAAAACAAAAATACAGGATATCAAAAGAATAATCAATGCAATAATGGGTTATGATAGTAAAATTTCACTCACGTGTTGCTGCACTTTCCAAAGAATGTTTTCATTAGGCTTATTCCATATTAAAATATTGGACGTAGAATTCTTCCCATGTATCGATGATAGTGCTTTGCTGTTCGCAATGGTGCTGCTTAATTTTCCATAATTCATCCAAATCCAATTTACTGCTGCTCTTCCACGTGGTAAATATAATGTAACGTAATATTGCTCATATATTTTTAGATACGCACTTTATTTTAAATTGTTTGTTTATTTCCATATAAATTTTTAATTGTTTGCACTTTTATTTTAGATCCCGTTATGGAATTTAGTTTATTTAATACTCTGCATCACTTTCAAGAAAAATAAACATCAAATCCAAAATAATTGAATAATTTTATTAACATAAAAAGAAATGCACATCATCCGATGTTTGAACACGAATTCAAATTAAAACAACTATAATATTATCGACACTTATAATCGGTAACCTAATTTTTAATTTTGTTATAGGTTAAAACAATTGTTTCTGAGATCTCGACTCTACGTTGGTCGCGTTTCAGAACCGATAATGTAAACGAAACTTGTAATTTACATGTTAACACCAACACTATTAACACTATGACTTGTTAGTCACAAAAATTTTCAAAAGGCAAGAGACAAGATCAAAAAGCAAGAGAGAGAAATCCAAGCATCTGATTGGTCTAAACAAAATTGTTAAATTAACTAAAATACAAATTATACTGTAACTTTTTTAAAACAAGTCGGATTTGCTTTTTGAACATAGATTTGGAATCAGGGCAACTTTCCGCATAAAAATACACATCACAAGCCCTATTTCGCTTCGAAGCTTTGCATTTTGACAATTTAAAATCTAAATTTTCCTATATCTAAGAACTTCTATATTTTACACCTAAACTAATTACATATTCTGAATCTACATAAAAAACTATATCAGAATACATTTATTTCAAACCATTTAACTTAATTTTATCACAATTTCCATTTTCATATTTTAAATTTGGGTAGTTAACCTAACTTTTCTAATTTTATGTTCAGATTACATGTATATTGTTAATTTCTTTATGAAAATGAGGGTAACCTACTATTATGTGCTATTATAATTTATTCTAAACTTAACTTATCCTAAAAAACTATAAATTTGCAAAATTCTTAAATATAGTACTTAACCTAACTTAATATAATTTTACTTGTAACTTGCGTTTAAAACGTCTAAATCACTTAAAATGTTAATTTATTATGTTCTTATAACTGTCTCTAACACAAATGCTGTTTACTTTTATTCCATAGTCCATAATTTTGTCATATCACAATTCCATATTGTTAACACATTTATGTAAATTTATACACAAAATGTAATTTTATATTAAATATCACATTGTGCAAATGTTGTTCAAGTTCTTATCGATGTTTCTAAATTACTACCACTTCTTCTGCACTTTTTATACACTTTGTCTGTGAAATACTAATATACAGTGTTCGTACCATAACCCTTTTTTTATAGTTTATATAGTTCATGCATTGTACCTATATGTATGCATGTTCTACATATTTGAATTATCCTACTTCATGTGATTAATATCTGTAAATGCTTTAATAAATTGATTAAACTGTAAAATTATTGAAATATGTTCACCGAAACTAATCGTACCCACAAATATCAATCGTTTTGACCTTCCTCACATGCTACTGGTATAGCTCATTGCTTTTATGCACAAAACAACCTTGTGCAAACCCCACAAGGCCTGTTTTGTTATATCAAAATTTTCTTATTAAAACGCACTGTAACATTCTCAAAACTATTTAAATTTGCACACTATAAAGAATATAAGCTCGATAACTCTAGCCCCTGTATTATGCTTATTTCTAACCATCTCAATATATACACTTTTTATTTGCAAATTATATGACTTATTTTTATACTTACTATTCTAATCGTGTGATTAACTAATTTTCCCCCAAAACGAAAATGTAAAAGTTTGTATATAACCAACATATTAAAAATTAAAATGGCATAATGTCCCCACTCTGGTTCGTTAACCTGAAAAGAAGAATGCATCTATCACCAATGAAATGGTATTTCCTAAATAACCAGTGAAATTATAATTTCAAAATGTTCCGGTAATAATTTCAAAATGTACAGGTAATATTGGAGAAGCCTGTTCAGTACACACCATTAACACTAACGTGGATTTACATATAAATACCCACATCATTAACACGATCGCCTATTAGCTGAACACTCCTATCCATAATAACAATAAACTTGTACTTAAATCTACAAGGCAAAATTTAAAAGAGCATACAATTCCGCGTTAAACATGTGACGTAATAACATTAATAGGACAAAGGTATAACCGGTATAACACATTCATTTCGTTTATGTAGCTGCGCAACAGTAGCGTTTTAGATAGCGTTCCCTAAGATTGCAAAATGGACGTTAAAGATACTACCGTTATAAATAAGCTAAATTAAATTGTTATACTCCCACAGTATTGCAGCTAACGGTTTTATGATTCAGTAGTAAAATGTTTATAAATGTAATAAAACTTACTAAAGCGAAACGTGATTTTTCAGAAAGTCACTGTATAAGACAACGTCGTCAACAAGGTAAATAATTCATTAAAAATTATAGTAATTATAGTAATTTTCTATCTCTGTTGGATCACTGCTAATGGCAGCTTCCGAAATATAACAATTCGTAACGCAAACTCAAAGGTAAAATTCTAACCTGGTGCTGACGAGTAGTTATACTTTACACCTTGGTTAGTCGAAACACGAAGCTTTCGAGTTGTCAGTAGCGAAGCTGAAGTCAGATCCCATTCTCCGAAACTCCACTAACTTAAACCAAGTAGGGAGAGCAAAGCGTTAACGTCCCCACAGCATAAAGTTACTTACAGATAAGCGAAACATCAACAGCACAAAAATAATTGAAGTAAAGCTACAAGCTATATACAAGTAGTCCATTCGAAGAGAAAAGTGTAAGAGAAGATCGTAGTAACATGGAAAGCGAATCGAAGGACACTTGAAGAAGCTACAAATAACATTATTAGGTAAGTGATCGCAATTTTAATCGTATAACCTGGTGTTACCTCTTTAGATTGACGGCAAGCTCTAAGTGATGGATTAACACAATCCGATTAAATTTTAATTCTTGCGAAGAGCGGTTTAGTGGCTTATCGTATCTCTCAACACTGAAATAAAAGCAATAGTTACAAAAGAATCGAAGAAATCGAGATAGCTTACCTTTCTTTGTGAAAGTAACATTTTTATATATCCGTCATAGCGACTAACACATCTGCGCCAAATAATTGCCTTATCAGGTAAAGAAATACATTATATTCGAAAATTCTCTTACAGAAACGATGATAGGATCGAAGAACCAGAAAAAAAGAATTTTCTAAAAATGCATGTACTTCACACAAAACGGCCGCTCGAAACAAGAAAGCACACCTCAGGAAGTACACTTGTTAACAAATCTTTCGTACCAAATATATATATATATATATATATATATATATATATTGTAAAATAAAGTTTCTGTTAGTAAGATGTATTTACCTAACGGTACCACCATCTAGCGGTAATTCAGGGAAAGTAACAAATACCTTCAGGTAACCGATTTTTAACTAACAAGGAAATCGTAGAATTCATGTAGATGCGCTAGTATATTTATTTGAGCTTTTAATGGTAAATACAGCAGATACAGACAAAGTCAGACAATTATTTTAGTGAAATAAGTAACAAGTAAAACATTAAATAACAATCCTAAATTTTGAATCCAAAGATAATTCTTTAGAACAGTAATTAAAGAAAATTATGAGGTCGATACGAAAATATCATATATCGATTTATGCACGTTATAGATTCCCTTCCGCAAAACGAAGACCTCGGTAGTTAAATAGTTGTACTCCACAAAAATGGTCGCGCGAAAAAAGAAAGCACACGTCAGGTTATTCTTTAGAAAATTCTTTTTTTTTCTAGTTAAAAAATGTTTATCAAAAAACAACATGAGGTGTGCTTTCTTTTTTCGAGCGGCCATTTTGTGTGAAGTAGAAGCATTCGTAGAAATTCTCTTATATATATATATATATATATATATATATATATATATATATATATATATATATATATATATATATATATGTAAGGTTAGTCACGCTCAACGGGACGGAACCTAGCGGTAAAACGGTAAATGATATCAAAAAATCGTTTGTCACAAGTATGTAGGTCTATTTGGTCTACAAATTAAAATTAGTGTGGAATATACAGGGTTACTCAAAAAAAAGTTACATATCAAAGTTATGTTTTTTTAAATGGATCACTCTATATTTTATTACTTTTTTTAATCCTACTTTAAAAAATAATATGTATTTATTCAAGTAACCCTATATCTAAGTTTGATAGTTTTCGAGTTGAAAAAAATTAATTACAACTTAACAGAAATTTTTTAATTAATTTGATTTCGATTCTACACTTCTTGGACTGTCTATCAGAATAATTACACTAGTAAAATAATATGCAGGGTGTTCCTAACTTCAACTTTGAGTTTCTCCAAGTATTTGGTGCTATTACTTTGTTATTTTAAATGGAACACCCTGTATTTTACTCCTTCATGAGAAGGAAAATTTAATATTCTTTTAAACTGATATAGGGTTTCCTATTCCAATTTTCAGTATTTTCCGAGATATTTCCATTACTTTACCAGCATACATAAATATTGATGGTTTTATAGTAAATACTGGCAAGATGGCCTTGAAAAAAACAAATAAATTGAAAATATTATTTTACAAATTAAACAATAAAACTAATAACAATTAACATAATTACAACATTAAAAATCACTCTACTAAACTCATTTTATAATAAATGTTCAATGTGATGTCCATTTTGTTGAATACACAGCATTATCCTCTTTTCAAATGAGCGTTTCACATTATTTAGCATTTGGGGTGTGATTGTCGCGAATGCTTCTCTAATGCGTATTTTAATGTTTTCAGAGGTAGTTGGAGCAGTGTGGTACACAACGGTTTTGATGTATCCCCAGAAAAAAAAAGTCCACTATTGTTAAGTCAGTAGCAGGCCAATTGCTAGGACCTCCTCGACCTACCCACTTACCTTCAAATGTCCGGTCTAAATATTCCCTCACATTCCTTGAAAAATGTGCTGGCGCACCATCTAATTGTAGCCACATTTTTTGCCTCACATCTAAAGGAATATCTTCTAGGAGAGTCCAAAATTCGTTTTCCAAAAATTTTAAAAATTCTCTTCCATTCAAATGGCCATTAAAAAAATATGGCCCTACTACATGTCCTCCTATTAGTCCCCCGTATACGTTTAGGGACCAGCGATTTTGTCGATCTATTGTTCTAAATTGATGAGGATTCTCAGTGGCGTAATAGTGAAAATTATGCCTATTAACCAGTCCATTATTGTGAATGGAGCTTAGTCAGTGAATAACAAATTATCATAAAAATATTGATCTTCTGCCGTATGGTCGAGAAACCATAGACAAAATTCCAGTCTACGTTGAAAATCCACTCCATACAAATGCTGATGCATTTGTATATGATACGGATGATAGATATGTTTTCTTATTATTCTACTTACGCTGGATTGACTTATATCCAGTTCTCGAGAAATAATTGTCGAAGTGTTATTGCGATTTTCAATTACAGATTGCAAAACTGCTAGTTGTAAATCTTCATTTTCCGTTACGGGCTTTGCTATTTCTCGTGTTTTATATTCAACACTGCCAGTTTCAATAAATCGGTTTAAAAGTTTCTCGAACACTTCTTTGCGAGGATGGTATTTTTGAGGATCTTTCAGAATAAACACGTGACGCTAATAAGCAATTTTGAAAACATTCACCTAATATAAAAATCATATTTACTCGATCTTCAATTGGGTATTCTTTCATTGTATTAATTATGTTAAACAGTGAAATCAACACTAAATAAGTTTTTACTATCTGACATAAGAAAATGTTTTATTTGTTAATTTTCTCAAAACCTACTTAGAGTTTATCATAAAATATTCAACATTTACGCATACTGATAAAATAATGCAAATAATTCGGAAATAAAGAAAATTCGGATAGGGAAAATAATATTAAATTTTCGTTTTCATCCCGGGATAAAATACAGGGTGTTCCATTTAATAATAACACTAAAAACTTGGTGCACATCAAAGTTAAAGTTTGGAACATACAATTTTACTTATTTTATTAGAAAGTCCAAGGAGCGAATTAATCAAAAAGTCTGTATTAAGTTGCAATTAACTTTTTTTGTTACACTACAGTTTTAGAAAAAATTGAATAATTCGGAAAGTATCAAATTTGAGTATACGGTGACCTAAATAAATACGTTAGTTTTTTAAGGACAATTAAAAAATGTAACAAAGTTCAGGGTGATTCATTTTTAAAAAAATACTTCTTTAATATGTAAATTTTTAAATTATAAATTTTTAATTTATTTTCTTTTGTATTCCAAGGCTATCTTGTCAGTATTTGCTATAAAACCATCAATATTTATGCATACTGGTAAAATAATGGAAATATATCGGAAAATACTGAAAATTAGGATAGGGAACCCTATATCGTTTAAAAGAGTATTAAATTTCCCTTCTCATGAAGGAATAAAATACAGGGTGTTCCATTTAAAATAACAAAGTAATAGCACCAAATACTTGGAGAAAATCAAAGTTAAAGTTAGGAACACCATGCATATTATTTTACTATTGTAATTATTCTGATAGACAATCCAAGAAGTGTAGAATCGAAATCCAAAAGCAAATTAATTAAAAAATTTCTGTTAAGTTGTAATTAATTTTTTTCAATTACTCTACATTTTTAGAAACAATTGAATAACTCGAAAACTATCAAACTTAGATATACGGTTACTTGAATAAATACATATTATTTTTTAAAGTAGGATTCAAAAAAGTAATAAAATACAAGGGTGATCCATTTAAAAAAACATAACTTTGATATGTAAATTTTTTTTGAGTAACCGTGTATATTCCACACTAATTTTAATTTGTAGGCCAAATAGACCTACATACTTGTGTCAAACGATTTTTGATATCATTTACCGTTTTACCGCTAGGTTCCGTCCCGTTGAGCGTGACTAACCTTGTATATATATATATATATATATATATATATATATATATATATATATATATATATATATATAGTAAAATGAAATAATTTAACGGTACCACCCTCTAGCGACAATTTACCGAAAGTAACAGATACCTATGAGCAAACGATTTTTAACTCAAAATGAAACTGTAGAAATCACATAGATGGCGTTAGTATATCTGTTTGAGCTTTTGTAAAGTAAATGGTAAAAACAGTAGATACAGAAAATTGAGACAATTATGTTAGTGAAACAAGTAGTAAGTAAAACATTAAATAACAATCCAAAATTTTCAATCCAAAGATTATTCTTTAGAACAGTAATTAAAGAAAATTATGAGAACGATACGAAAAGATCAGATATAGATTTCTGCACGTTACATTTTTCACTAAATTTATAGAAGCGTACGGGCTGCTACTCATACTATAGTGAATTCCAGAGTTTGGTGATACAGCGATCTATGAAGTTCTTTGAAATTGATGCAAACCTTAAGAAGTAGTGAATATTTAAAAAATTATGTTTGTAAAATTTATTTGACGTTTGTTTATCCATTATTTTGAATTCAATTAAATGTAGTAGGCTTATTTAAACAAAGCTTAAAGTACCTTTTAAAACTTAACGTGAATATTACGAACTTTAGAGTTTGGAATTGAATTGGTATTTTACTAAGTGGGCAATTATCTTGTGTTCTACGATCATTTAAGATTTTTAACATCTTGCCCAAGGACCATTTACCAAAAATCTCAATCGTCGTGACGCCATTTATTGTCGAATTTAAGTTTTATTTAAAAATAAGTGTGCATTTTGAACCAACTTTTCACATTATTGACATTTTACTATGCACCACGACCGTCTTCGGTGAGTTCGGTCGGCAGCTCATTTATTTTAATAATACTAAGCGGAGTCTTGTGCGAATTTAGCGCGTTACAAATTTAGTCTAAATTAGTCGCAAATTTTACTTCTTTAACTTTATTCAAAAAATTTACGAGAAAAATTGAGAGTTTAATTAGAGCCTCAAGTTATGCACCCCATTTTGCATGCTTATAATATATACTCAATGTATTTTTTAAAATCCTGGTTTATCAACACAATATTACCACATAAAAAGCTGTGTACTCTATCTTTTCGTACATCCTTTACATGGTTTGATTTAGTTTAATCGTGAAGAAGAGGTAGGTCTCTAAAATTATGACATTAATCTGGATTTAATTTAACTAAACATAGTTAGGTTGTCTACTATATATTTAACAGTGTTAATTTATATTTTGTGTAGTATTATTACATGAAGTCAAAAATAAATAAATAAGAATATTCCAAAAAGAAATGACTAAGTATGCAATTTTCATAAATTTTAAACACCTAATAAGAATTCAAGTCTACGGCATATAATTATAAAAAAGCTTTTTCTGAATTATAAGTGATATTCTAATTGTTTCAAATTAACATACTTAAATATTATTTTTGCTTTTTAAAACCGTTAAAATGAAAGTTTCTTAAGGGTTTACTACAATTCTCCACAGCTGATAATTTAAAAATCGATACGGAAGTGACAGGGTTGAATTTTAATATCTTTCAATTATATTATACCCGTCTATATTGCTGGAAGATTTGAAATACACAGAATAAAAATCATGTATATTGTTTGTAAATACGGATACATTTTCAATACCTTTAGCAATAAAAATAATGATAAAACAGAAGAGCTGTGTGTAATATTTTCCATATGGCTTGGATTACATTAGTAAAGTTTAATTCACCAAGTTAATACCAAATTCAAGTTATCAGCATTCATCTTTAGAGTTAGAATACTAATAAAATAAGCGAAGAGTTATGCGACATAAAATACTCCAGAAATTTTCAATAATTAATTTTAGTATATTATACAGTTACAGCATCCTCTTTGGATATCATCACTGCTTTAAATAAACCCTGTATTAATTAAAGTTTGTAGGTAATAAATCTTAACTGGTATACGTATACTCACTCTCGTCTAACTTAAATTATTATTTTACATTAACACAAGTGTTACGTAAAGGTCAACTAATTCCATAATTTTCAGTAGTAAAAATAATATTCAATAGACAATACATTAACTTGATTAAAGTTTAGGCTTATCGATAATACCCAAATTATGTTAAATTCTGTACTATTTCATTTATTTTCTAAAGCAATATTGATTGTTTTATATTTCCGTTTTATGCTTGTCAGTTTTAAATTCATAGTGATACGTCTTTGTGTGATTAGTTATAGCGAGACTTAGTAAATGTATCGTTTTTTCTTATTTATATTTCTTTTCCTAGCAATGGAATAAAGACTAAAAATAATTTAGCAAACTTGCTTCTCATAAATAATTGTTCCTATATTCCCACTTACACAATGCACCTGAGAAGTATATCAATTTTATTCACCTTAATCATGAAGCACGTGTGCAGTATATCAATAGACCCACTTACATATACGAGTATATTATACATGACTGTATTAAAGTTTTTTGATCATTTATTGACAAAGAATGGCAGAGATTATTATGTATTATGTTTAGCGCGCAAATACTACAAACAAATAATTGTATCCAACACCGCTTTATTATGAAGTCATAATATGCTGGTTTTGAATATACAGGGTGATTCGTGAGGAATCCCCCGTATTTCAGGAAATGATAGATCTAATCATTTTAACACAAAGCTTTCATATAAACGTACGTCCAATGGTACTTTTTTCGAGATACAGTGTGTCAAAGTTACAAAAAATTGATTTTTGAAATATCTCCAAAACGAAAAAAGGTATTGTTCTTATTCTTTGTCACGTGTTTAAATGGGAAGCGAGGAAAAAGGAAAGGGTTATCTACTCACCTACACATAACACAGAAACCATCTAGCTCAGAACGCTTTGGGGGGGGGGAAGAAAATTCCGGTGTAACAGTAGGCGCCCGAAGTCGCTCCCCAAAATCAAACACCGTTACCCCGCCTTCTGGATAAAGATGTCTAAAGATGTGAATAGGAAATTAAAGGAAAGGAGAGATAAATGGGGAAGAGCAAATAAGAAAGAAAAGTAGTTTAACGCTAAAATGTAATCTTTAACATATTTAATATATGGCTAGATGCAGAATCAGTAAAACGAAATTAACTGAAGTGAAATATTTTTTATACACGAATATGAACAATATAATATATTAATTTATATAAACCAAATATGGTTAACACCCAGATATACCCACAATGAAGTGAATCGCAATGTTCGCAAGTAAAGGGGGTTTTTACATCAAACCCAAAAGAAAGTTAATATACAACATTAATTACGCCGAAGCTGAAAGAAAATCATATGCCTACGCTAAAAAACGTTTTAAGAACCAAAACTTATATTTAGACTACACTTGCTGTGGTTTCAACAACACCCCAAAAATTATATCAAAGTTAAAATATTCGTTATTCATGAATTAATTACCAAATTTTTATCGGAAGGACGGTTCAGTTGCACCAGACACTAAAAAAAAAGGAAAGAGAGAAACAGACAACTGAACTTTCCTCCGAAAAACTAAATATAAATAAAATAAATTTACAATGTAGGCAAATCTAAGCGTACATAAAAGTTAAGTAAAGTTATAGTTAAATTGCGAATTTAATTTAAAACAAAAAGAAAGGAAATCAATTAATATTTAACGACAGTAGTAAGAAGCAGCTACTGTCGCGCAACTCGGTAATCAAACAAGTTTGTGCGCAGTTGACCTACTGTTCGTTATAAGATGGACGCTATCTTGAAGTGAATATGGGTGTGGTCCACAATTTACCAAATAGTATTAGGAATTATAAAATAAACGTTCTGAAGATCTCTTAAGTACAGATCAAACTAATAATTAAAAAGATTCATTAAGAAACAGTAACTTCTAGCAGTGTGTAATTTTACCAATCATGTTCACTTGAGGAAGTTCATTAATCGTAAGTAAACGTATACTGTAGTTATATTAAGTGATTCACAGACTTTAATTTCTAGAGAGTAGCACGTTACTTAAACTCTTCTAGAGCAGATGCATGAGTCCTAATACGTAGCGAGAATATAGTAATTTAGTCCATGCGAGAAATAATAAAAGTTCTGACGTATCGTAGATATTGTTACCCTATCGTTGATGCAGTAGTAGAACGTCCAACGAATGGATGTAAATTAAAGTTCTCGGATTAGTTACCAATTTCGAACAGGCACGGTTTAAATCCAGTAGTAATACAACTTCTATAGTGGACAAGTAGCCACGATTGCAGAAATACAAAAAAGAAAATTTGATGCTAAAAGGAAAGGTAAGTAAGTATTATATAAGGTGAAATTAACGTCAATTGCCCCTAATATTGTAGGCGAGCACACTGAAGTGATACGAAATGCCTTCCGTTAGTCGATCGGACGATCAGTAATTATTTTGTGGTTGTACGCTTTCAGTTGCTAACAAAGAAACCTACAAATTAATAGCAAGTAAAGAACCTACGGAACAGCTTACCCTTTTACGAACAAAAACTCATTTATATCTGCAATGTTCTTGCGAGTAGCAAGTAATTTGGAACAGTAATCTTCGATTTAGAAATTTTAGAAGAGATCAGAAATTTTCCATAGCGTCGAAAAATGGTGACCGCAAAGAAGGACACGAGAAATGTACGCTTTCAAAATGAAACATTGTTAGAATAGATTTGTTTGTTATCGATCGATAATTAATAAATGCTATTGTGTTTGAATGTTCTAACTTCGCCCTCTAACGGGAGTTCAATAAAGCAACACAGTTATCTGTTATTGAGTAGATTTAAACATTTGGGGATTTTTTTTTTGTTAGCATGCTCATGCTTATGTGTTAGTAGTTACTTATTATTAGTCTATATATCTTATTTGTGGATTGTTCAGGAGTCCTTCTCCTCTTCAGCCCTGGGCATTCCTTGTTGTTGGTGTTGGGATTTTTAGTGGTATTGTATAGTTTACTATCATGAGATGTGCTTATTTTTGTTGTAAGAAAAAGAAAAAAGGTTTAGTTATTTAATATTTAATAATGCGTTAATTGGCTTAAATGGGTGTATTGTTAAGTGGGGTGTAGTGTGCTTAGTGTGATTATCAGATTAGTCGTCCGGTTTCTTGCTGGGTCGTCATCGAATAGACGGGGGGATGCAGAGGGCATATGGGATGTTGTCCAGGGAATCTTCTGTCTCCTCGGGGAGGTCGTCGAGGAGTTGTGCAAGGATCGCGGGGATGTTTAAATTTTAATTTAGCTTTTCTTCGTGGGAATTGGGGAAAACGGTAGTTCTAGGGTGTGGTAAGGATCTATTTGGTAGGGATAGTGTCGCCGAAGATTCTTTTATGTGCAAAGTTCTTCTGCAGTGTTTGGATTCTGTGTATGATGGTTGGTATGTTTGCGTGTTGTGTTGTGAGGTCACTAGGGTACCTGAGAACTAATCTGTTCATTCGTCTGAGGATTCGGCGTTCACAGGAGGCAATAGAGGAAAGGTGATTGGGGTATATTGGTGTTCGGAAATCCACAACAGGGCGGATGTATAAGTGTGTAGAAGTGTTTTGGGGTGGCAACGTGTGATTCTACCACGGAGGGCGCCCAGTAGGTTTGCACGGTTCCTAATCCTATTGAGTGTTTTTTTAACATCGGGGAGCCAATTGAGGGTTCTAGTGAAAAGAATTTCTAGGTAGGTGATTTCATCTTGGAGTGGGAGTCTTTCTTGATTTAGGGTAAGGGAAACATTTCTGGAGGGTAGCTTTGGGAACTTATCTTCAGTGTAATTAGGATGGCGGAAGAGGATAGTTTGGGTTTTGGTGGGATTGACGGAGACTCCACTGGTTAGCCCAGTTGGAGAAGTTCCTAAGGGTTTTCGATATGAGGCGGGAGGCCGCTTCGCTGTTTCGATTAACCGCCCAGAAGACGGTCTCATCCGCAAACTGTGCAACGACTACTCCGGGTTGTGTGACTTCGGGAATGTCGGATGCGAAGATAGTGTATAGGATAGGGGCTAAGACAGAGCCTTGCGGTACGCCTGCTGTAGGTTGAAAAGGATCGGAGAAGGTTTTCCCTACTTTGACTCGAACTGACCGATTAGTCAGGTACGAGAGTAGGAGTTTGGAGAAGGGGTCGGGTATATTAAGGTTATGGATCCTGTACAGGAGGCCTTCGTGCCAGAATTTGGGGATTCGGCCATTTGCCATAAGTGGCGTAAATATGTAGTTTCATTATATAAAATTATAATTTGTTTGATTTAAATTACTTTATATATCAGAATATAAGGGCATTATTTTAATAAAAGGAAATCAATATAGTGTGTACGATGTGCTATTTACTAATTTTTCATATCGTGAGATATTTGTGCAGAAGTAGGTTTAGCACGTTGCAAGTAGGGATATAAAGTACATTGATTTTAGCTTATTAATACGTTTTTATTATTTACAGTGGCGTAGAACGCAAGGGGTAGTACAAGCTTTGAATCCCTAATTTCTACGCCAATGGAGTTAATTGAATTTTTTTATTAAAATACGAAACCTTCATGTTTTCAGGCAGAAAGGTATGTTTTGTCTAAATCGATAACTTTAACAGTTTCTAAGATGTTTGCATTTTTAGGTATTTATTATCAACTGCTTATGCAGGTTATATTCTGTAGTATTTGGGAAACAACATCAAAACGTGAAAATCAGTGTTTGGCGAAGAATATACGTAACTTCTGGAAATGATAGATCTAATATTTTGAATACAAAACCTTCATATAAACGTAAGTTCAGTAATGCTTCGTTTTCGAGATACAGGGTGTTAAAGTTAATAACCTGCCCAGACAGTTGGTAATAATAAATACCTAAAGATGCAAATATCATAGAAACCGTTAAAGTTATCGATTTAGACAAAGTGTACGTCTTTTATCTGAAAAGCATCAAGGTTTCGTATTTTAATAAAAAAAATCCACTTTGCTCCATTGGCATAGAAATCAGGGATTAAAAGGTTGCACTGCCCCTTGTGTTCTACGCTACTGTACATAATAAAAACGTAGTAATAAGCTAAGACCAATTTACTTTATATCCCTATTTATTATACCAAGAATAAGAACAACACTTTTTTTCGTTTTGGAGATATTTCAAAAATCAACTTCTTTTTGTAATTTTAACCCCCTGTATCTTGGAAACGAGACACTAATGGACTTCGTTTATATGAAAGTTTTGTATTAAAACTATTAGATTTATCATTTCCTGAAATACGGGGGGTTCCTCACGAATCTCCCTTATTATAAGGTCTATAAAACACTAGTGGAATTATGAACCCATAGTTAAGCTGTTTTTATAATTAATCAATTTAAAGAGAATTGAACAGTTTATTGAACATCAAAAAATATAATATATAAAATTAGAATTATATGAAACAGGAATCTAAGATGAAATCATTTGTTGCGGTTTACGCTAATATTTATGTTAAAGGATATAACTTTTTCTTCAACCACCTAAATAAGACGCTATATTGTGACAGTATTTCGTACCAAAAGTGTCTGATTTCGGAATTCTTCTGCGTCTTCATGGCAACTGCACAAAAAGTAATTTGACCATCATTAAACATCAACTTCGTGTGAATGAAGTTCATTGGATGTTATTACTTCAATAATACAATTTTAAAATTTTCACATGTTCGTCATTGATATCTATGTATAATACCACTAGTTCGTCCAAAATGATCGATAATCCGGAAAAAAGCGGTATTGTCTGGAAACTGCATGAGTTAGTTTTCTCTGTTGGTAAAAAGTTAAAAGAGCCCGACCCCAAAGGAGGAGGACTCTTCTTTTAACCAACAGATGCGATTTCTTTAAGGAAACAACGCTTTTTCCATGATTATCAGATTAATTTACATACACTCGTCATAACAAACCCAATACACTTGTAATAATATAACTAAACTTTTAAAAATTCGTAAACCAAAGTAAATTATTTATAGAATAAAATTATTTTCAAAATTAAATTATAAAAATTCATTACTTGAATAAAACGCATGACAAGTGAGACAATTTTTAATTGCTTTCTGAAATGATATGTGATTTAAGGATCTTATGCAATTAGGAATGCAATTGTAGAGCTTGATGGACATATATTCATGTCCTTGCTGAGTTTTGTTTAATCTTAACAATAGAAGTCGCAGATCGTTATTATTTCTCGTGTTGTGCCAATGAATTTCAGATTGCTGAGTGAAATTTAGTTATAATTTTTAAATAAATAAATACGGATTTGCAATCTTCTCTAAATCCAATATTACCTAAGATTCTAACCGCTCTCCTTTGTAGTTTAAACAAATTACCGCTATGTGACGAATTTCCCGACACAATAATTCCATACGTTTAAAGACTGTGGCATAAACCAAAGTATGCAGTTCTTAAAACTTCACTGGAAACATTCGCAGACAGTCCACGCAAAACAAATATGTTGCTACTCAACTTTGCTTGAATGCGTTCCACACAGAAATGAAATTGTAATTTAGAATCAAAATCAACACCAAGGAATTTCGTATGCCTATATATATATATATATATATATATATATATATATATATATATATATATATAAGCAAACGAACAATACTTGCGTCCAAATAAATGCCTGATTTTTCACTGTATTCTTCACAACACTCTTTTCAATATTGCTATCAATGGTTTCTCACGAAATTTTACGAGATCATTTCATTTTTACAATAAACTTAACTTAAATTTTTTAACATGGCTGTCAGTGTTTGACAAATGCTTTTTGTTCATGACAAGAATAGCTCTGTTACTATGGTAGTTGAGTCATTGCAGTTCAATTACCACAGTAATTCATAACGTTCACTGGAATTATCGGTGTAATCCTAACGAAGTTGCATTGCTGTTTACGAGTAAATTATAAGGGAAATATTTAATATAATTTTGCTTTTTATTTTCGGTTTAAGCAAGTGTAAGTTTATTTAAATGTTTTGAGTGAATATCTTCTATGAACAGAAATCGACATTTGCTGTCGCCTATGGCGCCATGTATCTTGAGGTTATTTAACTAACATCTGTCACATGTGAATAAAATTTATAGAGGTAAAATCCAATGAATTGTTACATTCGTTAGATATGCTGCAACATTATTAATTTTCCTTTCAAATATTTTAAGTTACTCCTCTTCTTTTTGTGTTAAATTTACTGTTTCCGCTGCATTTATTACGATTGACCTTATAACAGTTTTCTACGTTCTTATTTTTGTATTTTTACTTAATTTTTTTTCCCTCAGCAAATGTTTGTTGGCATAAAAGGCTTTATATCCTATTTGTATTCTATCTTTAATATTTATTCTCTCGTCTCTTCTATTCTCTTGTTATTCTTAAATATTTGTATGACTCCACTTGTTTAAAATAATAAGACCCTGTTTTTAACCCTGTATATGTTACTTTCCTACGTCTACTACAATGCATGTGTTTCGTTTTCTTCTCATTAATTGTTAAACCTTTTTCTTTTGATTTTTCTTCTATTGTTGTAAATACCTTTTCCATTTCACTTTTCGCCCTTGCTACTATCGCTACATGATCTGCGTATGCACTTATCTGCACCCATTTAATATTGATTGTTCCATTATGTCATCCAAAGATGTTGTAATAATAGAGCTGACAGAGCATCTCCCAGTCTCACTCCCCTATTTACTTCAAAACTGTCTGTCTTACTCTGCCCTACAATGACCATTGCGTTTGATTTTTTCATCGTCATTTTGATCAGCTTTATCAGTTTTTGAGGTATTCTAATTGTTTGTAGGTCATGTATTATTTTTGTCCCTCTTAGTTGGTCGAATGCTTGCTTGAAGTCAATGAACAATATAAGTAGGTCAATGTCATGTTCATAGCATTTCTCCGTAATCTGTTTCATTGTATGTAATGCATCAGTAGTGGATTTACCTTTCTAAATCCGAACTGATAATTTCCGATAACAACTTCTGTGTTGCGCTACTCTTTCTTTTATGATTGTTGTCAAGATATTATATGCGATGTTTAGCAATGTAATCCCTCTCTAATTTATTCACTTTGTTTTAGAGTTTGTATATGGCTTCCTCTGCTTCTTCATACGCTGATATTTGTTCCAGATTTCCTACTTCGCATTCTCTCTGTTCTACTTGTTGTATATCAGTTATCGGTTCGTCTCTGTATAATTACCGGACATGCTTTATCCATTGTTCTTCTTCCATTATCATTGTTGTATTTGATTTCTTTTTATGTTTTAATTGACTATACAACCGCTTGATGTGATTTCTTCTGCTTTCGCTTTCAATTTCTTCCACTGTATTTTCTGTCCATTCTTTTTTCTTCTTTTTATATGTCCTATTTACCTCTTTCCTTTTCTCTGTATACTTATTTAGGTCCTGCTCTTGATTCGTTTTTAGCCATTGTAGTCTTGCTATCTTCTTATATTTTATTAGCTGTTCGAATTCTCCATCAAACCTGTAATTTTTCTTTTTAATTACTCTGTATCCTGTTGTGCGTTTCGCAGCTTTCACCACTGTATCTTTTATTAGTTTACATTCCTCTGTATTAAATTGTTAAAATGTTGATGGTCACTCGAGTTAGGATGTTAATGGCGACATTTTGTTTTTCCTGAATAAAATTGAAGTTTCTGGATTTATTTAATCCATCGACGTGCGTCGGCTTTACAATTATTCTTCACGTCATGAAATGATTATTTGTATATAATTGTTTCATATGCTCTAAGCTGATTTCCGGAGACTAGAATGTCTAGTGAGCATTGTGGTCTTCTTTTCTAATTTAAAACGTTCTTCAATGTTCAGCCATCAACACATCTGTCTTAAAATAATTAATGACTTTAAAGGAAAAATCCTATTAACTAGTTGGTCTGCAAACATAACCTATTAACTAATGCTTTTGCTATAAGGACAAAATACTCTTGGTGGTTATCTCGTTAGGAGGGTTATAAACTAATTTCGCATTTCGAAACACAGACATCAGCCGTTGCCGAACTTGTATTGGGTTAACTTCTATATTGCCTGAATTTAGTATTAATATTGTGAAATTGTTACATCATTAAGGTAGATCTCTTTTCATGCTTTTGCTTTGGTTTTATGTAATTTCTTACAGAGGTACGTAGTAACGAGTAACTATAAACTATCTTTGGTTCTGATTTTCATACCACGATTGTAGAAATTTGTGAAATCTCTCTGTTACTGTGCACTAGATGGAAGTGGTAGAACGTGGATACCCTCTAACATCTTTTAGATAGCCTTTAAGATCTACAATGGACACTATCTGGATATTGAAAGCTAAGTTATCGATTATCTCTATGCTTTTGTCATTTTTGCTTGTGCATATGTAAACGAACTAAATCTATATTACTGTACAGACATACCCTATTTTATTTGATAAAACTTTAAGTAGCTATACATAATTCTTAAGTATTCAATTATAAAGTTAATCCCGTTTTATATGTATTTTCGAACAGGTCAATTTTTACAGTGCAAGATTTCATTTCACCTGTTTAGGTTTTATAGGTAGAAAAACATGTACGGATGAATACATTCAACCTTGCAGCCTTAAATTTGTGCACTCATTAATCTTTTAGTTATTAAAAGCAATTACCTATCTGTTATAGCAATATACTATTGACTGCCTTGTTTCCAAACTGTATTGTGTATATACTGTATGCTTATGCTTATGTGCCATGAAGGTGGACTATATAATAACATATACATTCACTTAGTATTATAAACTAAATACCTTTTTTGATCGAGTGCTGACACTGCTCAATTAAAATGTCGTCATTATACAGTTAATTTGTAAATACAATTCAATTTACTCTATTGACTGGGTATCTACCTAACTTATTAATTTCTTTGTTGCTACATTCTAATTTATAAGTTCGTTCTAACTCGTAGTGTTTATAATACTATCCAGATCCTTACTGACATTTGTTACTTCGCTAGGAAAGTGACTAATGCTCTCTTATTACCTAGGGCTGCTTTCATTAATTCCAGCTAGCGCCCTCTCCTTTATCACTGTAAGGACTCACACCACATCTTCTTTGCCACCTTTCGTCTACTTTCGTACGAGCCCATTATAATCTTTAATCCGGATAAAACACATTTTAGTTGCGAGTGTTATTTATTTTCTATCAAATAAAATATTAAAACTGTTTCTACTTTTGAATAATGGAAGCGTCTTCGTCAACAAGCAAAGACGTCAATCGTAATATTCATGAATTATTCGTCACAAGCTGCGACCTTGTCGAATTTTTGTGGGCCCATTCTTTTAGTTCTTTTTCCTATGATGATAAGATGCTCTTAAAAAATTCCGAAAGACCAGCACCTCCTTTACAAATATTAGTAAAACATGATAAATGCAATAATAGAGCTTTCAACGTGTCGTGGCACATAAAATATGAGTAGCAACTGGGTGTGAGACTAGGAATAAATTATACTGCTAATCCTGTTTAGTTTTTTCTTTAAAAAAAACGGACCATGGAAATATACAGGATGTGATGATTTAAAAAATTTGTCAGCAAAACTTGAACAACACAACGCGTGCGAAGAGCATACCTATATGTATATCGCAGTCCTAGTGGTGATTTAGCCATATTTTTAACTAAGTTACAGTTAACGCTAAACTACAAGCTAAGAAATATCCTTTATTTCATATATTACTCTGTGGAGATTTAAATATTGATTACTTAATAGATAAAAATGATAAAATAGCACTAATTGACTTAACAAATTCTTTTTGTCTAGAAACGGTTTTTGAGCAAGCCACTAGAATTACTAAAAACAGTAATACTGCCATTGACTACGTATTTACAAACTTTAGATACCTAATATTAGATAAATTGATTGGCGATAATGGTATTTCGGACCATTCTTTTCAACAGATTGAATTTCGTTCAGATCACATTGCTAAGGAGGAGTTTTGCAACAAAAGCAGATCATTTTCTGAGAAAAACATTGCCTTGTTCAAAAACTATTTAAAGGAAGAAACGTGGTTTGATGTATACAATTGCTCAGAAAGTGTTGATGAAAAATTTACAATTTTTCACAATGCTTTTAAATACTATTTTAATCTATGTTTTGAAGAGGTTTTGAAACCCAGGAAAGGTAATAATTCAAATAAGAGTTGGATTACTAAGGAGATAAAATAATTCTCTATACAGTTAAAGCAATTGTATACATTAACCCAGTTAGGTAGGGTGGATATTAAGTGTTACAAACAATACAAAACTAGATATAAATAAGCAATAAGGGAAACAAAAAAAGTGGACAATGATAAAAAGTTATTGCGGACAGCGTGCAAGCCAAGAATGATTTGGAAAATAATAACTCAAAACGTAGGCGAACAAAAAATAAGAAATACGTCAAGTATAATTGTAAATGGAAACGAAATCATAAACAAACGGTCAATCTGTGAGAAATTCAATGATTTCTTTACAAGTGGAGGTACTAACCTCGTTAATAAAGAAATGAATTATCAAGCTCGAAGAACCATGTGTACAAAAACCAGTACAACCATTTTCTTAACACCCGTAAACGAAAATGAAATTTTGAATATTATAAATAATTTAAAAAATACTTACTCGTGCGGCCCCGACGACATCCCGGCAATCGTAATAAAAAAATGTGGACAATTAATTGCTAAACCTCTTGTCCACATAACAAACGAGTGCTTAACTAGAAATTGTTTTCCACAAGTTTTAAAGGTTTCTAAGGTTATTTGTCTCTATAAAAAACGTGATCCGAAACTAATCAGTAACTACAGAGTAATTGCACTTCTGTCTATATTTTCAAAAATCTTAGAAAAAGTTATCGCTGACCAAATTATAAATTTTCTTGAACACAATAAAATAATATCTACTAATCAATATGCATATCAGAAGGGAAAATCAACAACATTAGCGCTTTGTAAAATATTAAACTTTTTGTATCAAGAACTTGACAAGGGTAACAATGTAACTGCATTCTTTGCGGAACTTAGCAAAGCATTCGATTGCGTGGATCACGAGATCCTGTTAAATAAAATGGAACGCTACGGTCTACGAGGTAATATCATCCAACTATTGAAAAGTTACTTAAGTAAGAGGAAACAATTTGTCAACCACTTAGGTGCCACATCACAAAAACGTGTGATAAAAGTAGGTGTTCCTCAAGGGAGCATATTAGGACCACTATTGTTTATACTGTACTGCAATGATTTATATCAATATACGTCCTCCTTTTGTGCAACTTTTGCTGACGATATTACACTTGTAGCATCTGGAATGAGCGTTGAGTGCATGACTAACTCATTAAAACAAAATTTAGAATCGCTAAACCAATATCTTCTAATGAATAAATTAGTGTTGAACCAGAATAAAACATGTACAATGCAGTTTCACCGTTGCAGTAAAATTAAATAATAAATCTGTAGAACAAGTAAATTCAATAAAGTTACTAGGTATAGAATTAGATCTACAATTAAATTGGAAACAACATATAGACAGTTTGTGTAAGACTTGTGCGAAACATTGCTACATATCAAAGCGTCTTAATCAAATCTCTAATAAACATGTGCTTAGAACCTTTTACCACTCTAACTCAAATACGATATGCCGTGGTGTGCTGGGGAAATTCATCTGTTGCGAAAAGAATATTCGTTTTGCAGAAAAGAGCTATTAGAATCATGTTAGATTACAATTTAATCAAAAAGTGCGCGAAAACCGAGACATTATCAAACGTTTAATTGACATTATATTCTATTTTTCTACGCATGGGTTGTCTTTTAGAAGGCACGATGTAATCGGAGCTGTCGAGTTCACGTGGTAATTCTAAAGAACTGGTTTCTTTACTAGCAAATTCGAGGAATTTTTAAATGAAGCTTCCCTTTTTAATGAACTTTCCGAAACAATTCCAAATGAACTAATTGATAGAATAAATGAAATCACCCGTCAACATATTAGTACAGAGGTAAATCAAAATTCGTTTTTTTTTATGGCAAGGTGATGAAACAACCGATATATCTTGCCATTCCCAGTTATCAGTTATATTTAAATTTACCTGAAAGGGGATTGTGTTAGAACGCTTTATGGGTTTTTACACGTCAATGAAGGTCGAACAGCGGATGGACTTTTCCAAGTATTAACAGAAAAATTTAATTAATTTGATATTGAAACTCAAGTGGTAGGCCAGATATACGATGGAGCTGCAGTTATGTCGGGAGACTTGAATGGTTTGCAGGCAAAAATGAAAGCAATCGCCCCCAAGCCATTTTTATTCACTGTTACGCACATAAATTAAATTTGGTTCTTCAAGATGCTGCCAAACAGAAGGAAGCAAGAGTCTTATTTGCAAATCCTTCTGGTTTTCAAGGGTTTTTTTGCAAAATCTTCAAAACAAACAGCCGTATCAGACAGAATTGTCTCCAAAAGGCTCCCTAGTAGTTCGAATACCCGTTGGAATTTTGAATCTCGCCTAGTTAGTGTAGTGTTTGAAAAGCGAAGCGAACTTGTAGAAGTTTTGAATGAAATTATAGACAGTGATGATAAAACAGTGAGACAGATTAAAAAATATGTTAAACAATTTTGTTTTTGTTTTTGTTAAATAGTTTTAATTAAATTTTGGCCGCACTGCTGTTTTATCACCCAGCCCAAATCTTCAGACAACTGCAATAATAGAATACAAAACTGTTTGTCAAATATGCAAGCTATCAAAAATGACGATGTTTTTAACAGCATATTTGGCTCAATTTCATGTGAGGAATTACAACAATCAAAACATAGTGAAAAAACCAATCATAGTTCAAAAGTGCACTTTAGACAAGTATATTATGAAATTATTGACTTGGTGATCAATTGAGATTCGTTTTAAAGACCTTGAAAACTTAAGCTTTTTTAACTTAACAGATGCCACTAACTTCAAAAAATGCCATAAAGAATTTCCGGAACATTTACTTCACACACTCTTGCAAAAATATTCTAAATTATTTGACAAGGTTAAATTAAAAGACGAGTTGCGAGTTTGGTACTCGGATCGGGACATTTTTGGTGGTTCTGCCAATTGTGTAGATGTACTAAAATTTATTTACAACAGTAATTTACTGCAGGATGTACCAGAAATAGTAAAACTTTACGTTAATTCTACCTACCACGTCGAGTTCGGTTGAAAGGAGTTTTTCGCAAATAAAAAGAATTAATTTATAAAGATTATTAATAATTTGTTGTTTCATGATTAGACTATTTCTTTGTTTTATATTTTTACTAATTTGTTTTATTTTGGTCATTATTTTGTTATAACATTTGCTTATATTATGTTTTATACACCTGCAAAGATAAGAGATCATTTTCAGTAGGCGCTTTCTTATTTGTGTGCCTACCCTTTTGTAACACGCACGAGCCGCCACTGGTTTTGATGATGTTTTAAGAACTACTACAGAAGGAGGTGTTGGATAAACTATGTATTTCACTCATGCCTTAACAGCAAATAAGTCACTAAAGAAGCCGGCTCGAGCAAGCTCTCGTGGGTAAACATTGTGCATAATACTACCGCGTGTGAGCTTTATGTATGTACGCAAAATTTAAAATTTCAACAGTTATTCGGTATTAAATTGTCTCTAAAATTCCATTATACAAAGAATCTACATTCTATGAAAGCAAACTCTTTTAGCTGATCAATCTACGTTCAAATGTGAATGATTTCATTATTTTAAATTGTAGGCGTTCTTGTTTGGCATTTTTCTTTCACAAAAACCTGTAGGACCCATGGTGATACTTTTTACCTTTTACATTAAAAACGTATATTTAAATATGCCAAACTTTCATTCTAGGCTTAAATAACATCGCTAATGATATTATGTGACGCGTTAAAATTGTCAGTAGCGTAAATCAAGTTTCATAAAATATACTTAAACAACAAAAATTCACGTGGGCAAATACTCATTTAAGGTCGATTCATACAAAACAGTGACGTGAGTGCCGTGTCCGGGACATACTCAAACCAATATGGCTAAAAATATTCTTCTAGGAATTATAACGGTATTCTTCACACTGGTCCGCGAGTGACGGTGCAGTGATGGGGTATGGGAGGGATTATCCCACTTTTGCGGGATATTTGAAACAAAATGGGATAAAAAGATTTTTTTTACAATACAGCTTTCATTTTTCCTACTTTTTTTTTTTAATAATCAAGATTTTTCCGCGTTGACATTAAAAGAATTAAAAATTTTTTTTTTCAATTAATTAACATATAAACAAACGAAACACATTTAAATTATCTAACCGATATAATCAATATTGAATTTCTTGCTGTGTTTACAAAACAATTCCCGAGCGCGATGTAGTAATTCTGTTAATTGAAGTCGGAACGGTGATGTGGTTCTTATCGGTGTTTATAAAAGTCGTATAATAAGCATTTCTTATGGCACGCCATTTTACTACTTAATATGATAAAAAGAATTACGTCGAGTGTAAATAGTTATTACAAAAATTAAATGGATTTATGTCATGATATAATAAAAATTAGCAAAATTATTCTTCGGGCTAGTCATAATTTTAGTTCTGCATTTATTATTATGTGAATATTCGAATTATTCTACAGAAATTATTGTGATGTACATAGTAACAATACAGAATTAAAATTATATAGATAATAATAATTGGAGAATTAAAATTATGTACATAATTTTAATTCATTGCTGCGCAGGTATGTTCGGTAACACTGTGAGATAACCTGTCGGTAATTTAGAGTAACTTAGAGTGCGGACCAATAGGAAATAGCTTTAAATGTATAGTGTTTAAATCTTAGAGTATAAAATATTTTATATTTTAAGATTTAAATGTAAACTAACCAAACTGTTTGGATGTGTTTCAATTAGTACCACACCTCATTTTGTCAGTCTATAATTCACAAATTAAAATTATGCATAATTCAAACGTTAAAATGTCATATTTAATAAAAATTTGGGAATTAAAATTATGTACATAATATTCATTCTAAAATTAACATTATGTACACAATAACAATTTAAAATAAAAAGTATGTTATTACTAAACTTACACTTCATCGTATGACTATTATCTCATAACATAATTGCAATTGGTGTATTTAATATTACTTTTTAATAAAATAATAATAATAATTCAGTAAATAAACTAATTATAAACTATTCCAGTTATAAATTTTTGTTACACTACAACATATAATAGTTATACCGTTCGGTTTAGTTCAGCAAAACAGCGTTTTGTATTATTATTATGTCGTGACATAATAAAAATATATTATTATTTCGAGTAATACAAAAGTGAATTAAATTTATGTATAGACATAATTATAATTCAGTATTTTACCTATCCTCGCATGTGTATATCAAATTAATTTTATGTGTAGACATAAATTTAATTCATTAATTTTATTAGCAGACATAACAGTAATCTTTTTAATATATTTACATTTTTATTTTAAATAAGGCGTGTATTATTATTTTAATACTTAAAAAGTTTGTTATTGAATAGTAAAATGGCGAGCCATAATTTCTGAAGTGCGCTCTTTTCACTTACGAACTAAAACATATTTATAAAACACCTATTGCAATTTCATTCTGTTCATTTGAGTCAGTTATTTTCTTTCGCCTGGTGTAGTAAGTTGACCAACTTTCATACTAATAAACTTTATTAATTATTGTACCTAGTTCGATAGTAATTACGCACGATCACATTCAGGTCTAGTGATAGTGATAGTGGTAATGATGCGAAGAAGAGTAAATCCATTTCTAAATCGAAACAAAACGTATTTTTGTTCAAATGGATGAAGGACGAAAATTTTAAAACTTGGGTTCAGTCCATAACAACAAGCAAAAATAAATGCAAGTGCATCGCATGTAACAAAGTTGTGGTAAAAGCGAATTACAAAGACATTCGGCGACAACCAATCATGTGAAAAACATGAAACAGCGAATACAAAACAAAAAAAAACTTAAAGCAGAAGTTAAGGCTGCGGAACTGAGATTAGCAGCTTTTATCGCTGATCACAATGTTGCGTTTCAAGTCGTCGACCACGTGATTCCGGTATTGAAGAAGATTGCGCCGGATTGCCGAATAATCCAAGACTTGACACTCAAACGCAAGAAATGTACGGCAGTAATTTCAAATGTGTTGGCGGCGTCAGAAACTCAAGATCTGGTGGATATTTTAAAAACAGTAAGTAAGTAGTTTTCTGTTGTATTTTAATGTAATAACGGTTATTTCGTAATTTCTAGAATAATGTTTCCATTTTATGCGACGAAAGTACCACAATAGCAACAGAAAAAATACTCACTCTTGTGGCACAATTTGTAAGTTCAATTACGAAATACCTGGAATGTAGATTATTGGAACTTATACATATAGATGCCAAGATGGAACAACCGAAAAAATATACAAGACTGTTAAAAATTTGTTTGTAAAAAAATATACTTTTGACAAATATTACAGGATTGGCTTGTGATAGGGCTACAGTAATGGTAGGCAAACAAAATTCTTTTTTTTCAAGACTGAGGTCTGATGTCCCTCATGTCATTCTCTTACGTTGCATTTGCCATTCTCCAGCTTTAGTCGTCAATAAGGTTTGTGAAGCCCTTCCAAACGATTTAGAGGATCTCATGCCTCATCAACTGAGGGAAAGGCAAGATTTTTTCAAGCTAAACATTATAAGATACTAAAACTTTTGGGAACGCGATGATTATCCAGGCATCAGTGTGTTGAACGCATACTAATTAATTGGAAAATTTTAATGTCCTTCTTTGAAATTGCTTTTTTTGAAGATAAACTAAACAGTGTGAATTCAATATTACAGAAATTAAAAAATCCTGAGATACATTGTTATATAGCATTCTTAAAATATGCATTAAATTTTTATACCAGTTTAACGCATTGTTCCAATCTAAAATATCATTAATATTTAGTTTCAAAAAGAAAGCATATGTTTGTTATTGCAATTTTGTCAAAATGTTGTAAACCTGAAAAATTAACAGATAATATAACACGAAATATTTTGCAAGCCTTTAATTATTTACAACTTGAAAATATATTTATTGGAGCTGATTCGCATGTTATTTTTCAATCATTAAGTGCATACAGTCAAACACAGCTGCAGAGGAAATGTTTAAAAGATTACCTGTTAATAGTCTTTTATTTTTCGGAATTTGAATTTATTCTTCCAAAAAAATGCCTTCAACAGAACTAGAAAACGACATTTGGTGGAACTACCCATATCATGCAAACAATTTAACACAATAACAATAATTAACAGCACTGCTTGCATTAATGAATGGAGAAGTTTACCTTTTTTTTTACTGCTGAAGAAATGCAGGAATTTGAAAATTTGAGTCTGTCGCAATTTTGGTTAAAATTGAGAAACATTCAAGATTTTATTATTTATAAATTTAAAAACTTTTCCAAATTAGCCTTAATTGTTTTTGATGTTAAGACAAAAAACGCAACAAAATGAGCGAAACGTCTTTAAACTCTGTATGCGTCATACGATCGGTTTTTAAATCAAAAAATATTGATTGCACATCATTCGACCCGAATGAAAAACATTTTAAATTATTTGATAACAAAATTTATAAAACAAAAACAGACTAATAATTAATTTAATTTGTTTTAAATAATACAGATATTTATATGCAAATATATATATTTAATTTTTTTTATATTATAAATTAATTTACTGGGGTTGATCGGCCTATTTCCACAGTTTATGCTTTTTGAGCGCGACGTTTCGGAAGCGGACTCTGCTTCCGTCATCAGGGTTAGTCCTGAGAAGGACTGTTTTCGCACTTGAGTCGAATTCATATGTTATATATAATTTTTTTTCCAAGCACTTGACTACTCTCAGATACGAACCTGACACCTTTCACTTACTAGTCTGACACCTTTGCCACTGAGCCACGGGTAATCCAATATATATATATATATATATATATATATATATATATATATATATATATATATATATATATATTAAACTTTTCGTGGTTGCGCAAAAGTTTATTGGCATGTTGCGCAGTAACTTCTTGCGCAGGTGTATTGCGCTTAAGCATTTCCAAACGTCAGTTGAACGAAAACGAAATGCAGGTTCTGGACAAAGGCGTGAACTATGCGATAACACCGAGGTATATTCCGAAAGTAGATTTAATAACCGCAGTCGAAGAGACAGCTATAAAATTAGATCCTGAAGAAGCCAAAGTATACAGAAGTAAGGTTAGATCAGTCCTAGATTCATCTATGCGAACTAAACCTAACCTCTCTAACCTAGAAAAGAGAGCGGTAAATTCCCTTAAGAATGGCCCATCGATCAAAATTCTCCCGACAGACAAAGGAAACGCGACTGTGGTAATGGATATGGACACTTACAGCAGTAAGATCCAATAACTACTAGACGGGGGCGAGTACAAACAAATACCAAAACACCCCACACCATCAATCGAAAGACGGATATACCTGACGCTGGCTAAACATAAGGGGGAGTTCTCCGACTACCAGAGAGCTAGACTTACCCCACACTACAGCAAATCTCCGCATCTGTATGGCCTACCAAAGATTCATAAGCAGGGGAATTCCTCTGAGACCAATTGTAAGCTGGAGAAATTCACCTTGACACACATTAGCACACTATCTGCTAGGTATCATCACACCCTTATCGGGAAAAACTGAGTCTATGGTCAAGAATACGCAGCACTTCGTGGAAACCATCAGAAACTTCCAGCCAAACCACGAAGGAATACTGGTAAGCTTCGACATTGTGAGTCTATTCACAAATGCGCCTACTGATAAGGCACTATCATAAGAGACAAGCTGGAAAAGGATGAAACGTTAGACGAACGCACGCAACTCTCGGTAAACACAATAATGGAACTTCTGACAATATGCATTAGAACTACATATTTCCAGGTAGAAGACAAATTCTACCAATAAGAGTTTGGGATGGCGATGGGTTCCCCACTATCATCCATAGTGAGCAATATATATATGGAAGACTTTGAAGACCAAGCGATATCCGAATTCACACAGAAACCAAGGATGTGGCTTAGATACGTGGACGATACTTTCGTAGTTTGGCAACACGGCAAGCATAAGCTAGATGAATTCCTAGATCATCTAAATAACCGCGCACCCTCCATAAAATCCACAATGGAATTGGAGTGGGAACAAAAACTGCCATTCCTGAATGTACTTGAACACAGGAATGACAACACTTTCACGACAAATGTATACAGGAAACCTACCCACACGGGGAGGTACCTGCACTACAACTCCAATCACGACAAAAACGTGAAGTTAGGTGTGGCAAAATGCTTGTACGATAGAGCAAAAAGGATGTGCTCAAAACAAGAGGACCTGAACAAAGAAAAAACAAATATCGCTAGGACACTCAAAGAAAATGGTCACCCCGATCTAACAGCTAACCTAAACAGGGAAAAGGTAACCGAAAAAGAAGAACCTAAATATAAAGCGATAATACCATATATACAAGGTACCTCAGGCACAATACGAAGGATAGACAGCAAATACAAGATACGCACTGCCTTCAAATCGACCAGAACGCTCAGGGGAATACTAACCAAAACCAAACCATACAATGAAGATCAGAATTCCAAGAATTGTGTATATAACCTACCATGCGAATGCGGCAGAGCATACGTAGGAACCACAGTTATAAAACACTTATAACACAGAAATAAATTAATTTGTTTCAAATAAAGAAAATTAGAATTTTATGGCATTTTTTATTTTGACAGGAAAAACAGGGATAATGTCTGTAAAAGCGAGACAATTTCTTGTCCCTAGAGGGAGCTGGAATCGATAGCGCCTACCATCACTGTGACGGTGTCGCAGTGACCGTACCGAAAATTTTAGATTACTTGCTGATGATATTTTTTCGTTTTCACCGCCGTGTTTTTTTAGTTTAGTAATTCTTAATTCAATGATTTCTTATATATTTCGTGCTAAACATGAATGACGAATAACTAATAGAGTTAATGCACTAACATCCTCTATTATACGGCCTGGCACATTCTAAATATATGGCCACAGAATTAAAAAATTCGATCTGGAATAAAATGGGAGATGAAATGAAAACTGCTACTATGTATATTATTATTTATTAACATTTATTTATTATTAAACATTTGATAACCAATGGCGTGAAGGTGAAGTACTTATTAAATTCTCTAACAAGAAATGCATCTGTCGTTGCGTTCCCTCCTTGCAAATGTAAATTATGTAATGTTTGACCATAACTCCTCAAACGTACCTGCTCAACGTAATTATGCGTATTTCTATCGTATTTTAATGGAATTATGCAGTAAGCAAGTTGACCAAATTATGTAATCTACATGATTGGGTAGTGTCTGAATCCGCCGATTTGTAAAGTCTAAGTGTTTGAGATAAAATACCAAATGCATTTTGATACAGTCCCCCTCAAACGGTAATTGAACTTACGCTTCCATCATCCAAATTATCCCCTGGATAAGGTCGCATCAAGCAATTTTAAGAGGAAACGCTTTGTCCCCTACAATAACTTGTGGAACTTAAATATTGGTATTTGGTGTTATAGAAATACCTGTATCAGAGTCGGCATCAACTCGTTCTTCAAATTTTCATAAAAAAAATTGCACGTTCCGTGTACCATATTGTCTTTAGTGCACATTCAGTGCCCAAATACCTGAAAGTAGGCAAATTCTAAGAAAAAGGATTATAGTAAGTCCAAGACATTTAGTGTTGTAAACTAAGAACAAAGCGGTTTTTCAAACATCAAAGGAAAAAAAATTCTTGAAATACTTTTTCCAAGATTTTTGCGAATTCGTTATAGAAAAGTTATATTGTGAATAAACGATTTCTGTCAATAATAGAAAACACAACTAATTTTTTGTTCATCTTCTAGGCACCTTATGTAAAATTAGATGGCCCAATGTTAAAGACAACTTAAAAAATCTCTCAGAAAGATGAAAACCGTCAGTTGCCAAAAGGCAGAAAAAGCGAAGGCATAAAAATTTTTCGAACAGTTAAGCCTTTTGAGGACAAGGAGACCACGTCCAATATTCACGTCGAAGTAAGAAGCCAAACAGATGATTAGTGAAGAAGAAAACAGCTAAGACGTTTCGAGGGACGTTGATAATCCTGTCACTGTAGACAAAGTCACAACATCGTACTTTGTCCAATTTACCACAACGAAGTTCTACTGTGTATCCTACAGCGCGAAAAAACCAAGACCTTTAGTCCCCAACGCCCATCCACCCAAAACCGCTATTGCTACTGTTATGGAGTACCTTGTACAAAAAATGAAATGTTCTCACTTTCGACATAGCGGGAATAGCTCCAGCTTTAAAAAAATTACCACCACGATACTGCCATTAGGCTAAATCAGATATTTCTGCTACCGTTTAGAAGTATGAATTCACAATGCTTATGGACCAAATGCAAGCTGGGGAGCAACATTTCGTTCCGTGTTCTACGCCAACATATTTTCAGCAACCTTCCCCCGCAGGAAGCTATCAATCCACCTCGACTAGATCTACCCCCACACCAGAAAACTTCCATCAACCTATTGCTGACCAAAATCAACAGACAATGGAACCTAATTCGTTGCAAAATTATTTTCAAGGTTAGTTCTCATAAAGTTTTTATACTTTTCTGTCCTTAAAAAGCGTCTAAATGTATAATTATAAAAAAAATTCATCACTTACCTCAAATAAATAGTGAGTCGCTCTCTTGGCGTAATAGCTTTTCACCTGTGTGTGTGTTCCTTTTTCAGATGAACCTCTAATTTGGTTAACAGTGAGTTGAATGAATTTTCTGACATTGTACAGTATTCATAGAACTTTTCTTCATCGTCAATTCTCTCCTTATACAAAGTGACATAGTCCCCTACAGTTGGCCTGTGTTTCCATGCCTGATGAACCCACATTCGTTTTTTTAATAGGGCATCCTCTTGCTCATCAACAACCAAAGCAATCATCAACAGTTCATATGAGAACATCCCAATATTTGTCAGTGAAATGGGAAAATGACAGAACCAACACCGTTTAGTATGAATAGAAGGCACTGTAAAATCACGGCCGGTGAAGTCACGTGCCGGACACGGCACTGACACGTCACTGTTGTTTATGAATCGACCTTTACGTATTTAGGACGATACATTACATACACGATACAGTACGAACTACGGTATAGTGCCGTAATAAAGACAATTATAGGTCAGTATGGCACGCCATTTTACTATTTAATAACAAATTTTTTAAATATTAAAATAAGAACACACGCCTGATTTAAAATAAAAATGTAAATATATAAAAACATTACTGTTATGTCTGCTCATAAAATTAATGAGTTAAATTTATGTCTACACATAACATTAATTTGAAATACACATGCGAAGATAGGTAAAATACTGAATCATAATTATGTCTACACATAAACTTAATTCATGTGTTATTAGTCGAAATAATAATAATATATTTTTATTATGTCGCGACATAATAATAAT
Source organism: Vesta saturnalis (assembly GCA_036346205.1). NCBI lineage: Eukaryota > Metazoa > Arthropoda > Insecta > Coleoptera > Lampyridae > Vesta > Vesta saturnalis. The sequence continues at coordinate 16,476,519 of JARFJB010002231.1, read as the reverse complement.
ACGAGACGCTGTTTTGCTGAACTAAACCGAATGTTATAACTATTACATGTTGTAGTGTAAGACAAATTTATAACTGGAATATATTTATAATTAGTTTATTTACTGAATTATTATTATGTCCTAGTAAATTATTATTATGCCTGGACATACATGTAATTTTGAATTATTATTTAATTAAAAAGTAATATTAAATACACAAAAATAATAATAATAAATATGCAATTATGCTATGACATAATAGTAATACGATGAAGTGTAAGTTTAGTAATAACATACTTTTTATTTTAAATTATAATTATGTACATAATGTTAGTTTTAGAATGAATATTATGTACATAATTTTAATTCCCAAATTTTTATTAAATATGACATTTTAAGGTTTGAATTATGCATAATTTTAATTTGTGAATTATAGATGTGGCAACGCTGACTGACAAAATGAGGTGTGGCGCTAATTGAAACACAGCCAAACAGCTTGGTTTGTTTACATTTAAATACTATACATTCAAAACTATTTCCTATTAGTCCACATTTATCGAGAATTAGCCGCTAGTTTGGTCGACGACCGTGCCGGTGTCTAAGTTACGGTCAGGTTCTTACAGTGTTGCCAAACATACCTGCGCAGCATTGAATTAAAAGTATATTTTGTACCCTATCTACAGCCTAAACCGTAAGAGATAGAAAAAAACTTTAAATACAAATATTATAGGGTTTTCTCCTAATTACAAAAAGATATGGTTTGCCTATATTATCTTTAGTAATTATTCTTTAATTCACATCCAAAGTTTGAAATTTTACACCATTGAACCATTTAACACCGTTGTAAATTTCAACGCTGTGCTGATTTTCAAAATTTTTAATTAAATTGTTTAAAATTTCAGACTTTGGACGTGAATTGAAGAATAACTACTAAAGCTAATATAGGTAAACCATATATTTGTAATCAGGAGAAAAAGGCTTTTCATCTAGATAATAATATACAGGGCGCTCCATTTAAAAAATCAACGTTGTGTAACTTTGACAGATTTAGAAAAACATTTTTTTTTTTTAAAGAAAAACGAAATAGAGGTTAAACGATAAAAACTTTAAAGTTTTTTTCTATCTCTTATGGGTAAAGCTGTAGGTAGGGTGCAAAATATAATCGGACACCCTGTACATCACAATAATTTCATAAGAATAATTCGAATATTATTTTGTAGAATGAGTTATTTTCTTTAACCATAAGTTTAATTCGTGTAATAATAATAATAATAAATGCAGAACTAAAATTATGACTATCCTGAATAATAATTTTGTTAATTTTTATTCTATCATGACATAAATTTATTTAATTTTTGTAATAACTGTTAACACTCGACGTAATTCTTTTTATGATATTAAATAACAAAATGGCGTCAGTTTATACATTTAGACCATATTGTTTTAATTTTCAATTTTTTATTTCTAAAGAATTGTAAGCCTTTAACGTACGTTACGTATATTTAATGTGAACAGAAAGTTCACTTAAAAAACGAAGGAA